>WAAB01002473.1:24267-43206 GCA_013389865.1 Piaya cayana | reverse complement strand
TATAAGAAAGTGGGGATTAGGAGTGTGAGTAGTGAGAACCATGCTTAAGAAGGATGGGGAAAAAAATGGTAAGAATTGTTTGACTTTTTTTAAGAAAAATAATTGAGAAATAAAGTGGTTCTGATTGGTTTTAATCAGCTCAGCTGTACCAAGCTTCTTGGAACACCAGTGCCCTTGACATTGTCAGCAGAGCCTCAGACTACTATGAGGTGGGGTTCAAGAATATAAGCCTGTCAAGTTCTAAACAAGTTCTAAGACAAAATGTCATGTTCACAGTAAAAATATGTCAAAATATATGCCTGCCTGTATATATAAAACTGTGGAGATGAAAAATGGACATAAGTGACTGAAGCTGAGTTTGTTTCTTCCTGCAGACATTTATTACTTTGTTCAGTGTATTAGTTCATTGCAGTAGCTAATTCATAATATCCTTTATTTAAACACAATACTATGTATTCCTGTATCTGTAACTTTATGATCAGATGGCAAATATAATATAAACTACAAACAAGAAACATCAGAGTGCCTGTTGAGCAAAGCACATCCAGCAATTGGTGTCTTACGCACATGAAAGGAGACACAGACACTGCATTTTAGGGTATTAAAATAAACTTAGAGGCAGTGTAGTGCTTCTCATGGTTATTAAAAGGATATTGTCAAAGTATTCCTTGAGCAATTTAAGGCTTAAAGTAGGTAATACATAGGTGAGCATTGATAGTGTGTAATTATTTGCACTATACCTCACACCAATTATAAATCAGGAATGCTTCATTGTAATTTTCAAATGTGTATGGCTGTTAAAAAAGATTTACCAGCACAATACTATTTTTCAAAATTCAGAATTGAACAAATAATAGTTGGGTTTCCACTCCTCAGTTTAAGCAAGTGTGCTATTGATGAGTAGTGTGCCCAATTCTAGTTTTCCTGCATACAGTTCAACCAAATTTTTTGTGGTGCTGCTCTGTACTGAGCTACAACCAAAAATAAAGAAAACCTAGGGGAGATTGGAGTCACAAACATGGAAGTATCACCTCACAAAAGATTTTTGTAATCTGTACCAATATACTGTTGACTGATGTTGGAAAGAAAAGTGTTAATCTTCAACTAGAAAGACTTAATTAGAATAAAGGAAGGATATGAGAATGAGGTCTGTACAATATATTATTTATACTTGTATGTCAATGCATAACAGGAAAAGCGGACAATTTGACCTTGGGGGCATTATGAACTATAAACTGATTGTTTACAGTTTGTCCAGATGAATTATTTTTATTATGGTCTGAACACAGTATACACTGAAGAAAGACCTAGAAATAAATGCTTTTATAACAATTTTTAGCTGTGCTTTTCCAGATATGTGCCCAGCATTTTAAAGACAAGTAGGTCTAAGTGTACAAGAAGAGAGCATGTCCTGTCTGACCAGTGCTGGGTATGTCATTGGGCTGGACAAGTCTTGTTTCTCTGGCAAAACCAAGACAAAATAATTTACTCAGTCTGAGGATCTTCTCTCTTATCTCCAAAAGAACTGAAGTAAGAACTGGAGGGAAAAATGTCATAGTGAAGAAAATATCTTGTTCTTTCTTAAAACTGATAAGACTTTGTGGTTAAAGGGGTTGTGTCTCTTGCAAAGGACTCAATATTGCTTTGTTTCCCTGAGTAGAGGTTCTGACATACTCCTAAATCCTTTTTGATCTTTTAAAATTTTCCAAGGACAATGAGGGCCAGTAATATCCCTTGTTTAAAAAAAAATGCAAAACATGCCGTATTACAATATCAAGAGCTGATACCTGAAACACAATGCTGACTTTTATGAAAATTTAAAGAGAAATAAAATCTTGGCATTTGAAATGCTGCAAGCATGTGACCTTTATTAAAGGTTACATTTACTTGGCAAGGAACATACCCTACCACAAACTAATCCATCTGTTCTACCTGGAAATTGCTAAAAAAAATGGTGGCTTCAGAAAAGATGATATCTACAATGACCCTAATGAATGGCTCAAAAAATCTCATTATCACTTCACTATGATGATGTGAGCAAACTGTACATTAGGAATGCAGGCCAATCCTGTTTTCACAGTATTGCTTGATGCAGTTCTCAGTTGTTTTCTTCCTTCACTGGGTTCAGCTGAATTTCAGCCACTGAGGTTTTAGCTTTCCGTTCTTTCCACTCATTCCCAAGCATGGGCTTTCCATGATGCCAAGGAACAAAGAGTAAATTCACCCAAAATAGTTCAGACCAGATGATAATTGGTATAGTCACCAGGCAACGCTGACTGCTTCTACGATTTGATGTCATGCCTTTGTGGCACTGTGTTGCATTGTTGTCACTTAGACATCCAGACTGCTTAGGAGGATCCCTAAATTAGTAACACATGGTGCTGTACACATCCTCTCCATTTGTATTTGTGTATGTATACTGTCCCTACATTAATGTTCCTTTCTGGTTTTATTTTCCTGTACCCTGAAATTTAATAGGTTGCGATGAGAAAAATAGAATTACTTGAGCACAGTTATGCTGTAATTGTTAATGGTTTTTATTAATGCTAAGGTTTATAGCATTAAAGATGTTAATAGAATTGAATGTCAGTTGTAAAAAAAAAACAACACAACAAAAACAAACAAACAAAAATCCCAAAATACTTGGACCTGAGGTCATGGAAGGCAAAATAATGCCAAATATCTGCTAGAACTTTACTCTAGGTTTTTAAGTTCTGTAATAGGATGGGGATTGGCTTGTTTCCATAAACAGCTGTGAACCATGTTTATTAAGAAGTTATATAACGAAGATAATGTTGGCCAAAATAGTTTTATGTGTTAACAAGTACTCCAAATACATTGGAAATAATTTTTTTTTCAAGGAGATTATCAGAGCCTTCTACACTCTCTTTCTCACTTAAAGGCTTAGAAATGTAGAGGAAAGAAAACAGTGCATTTAAGTAGCATATGCTTTGTGTTAATAGGAAGACCTTTTTGTATAAACTTTGCAAAAAAATTCTACCTTAAATCCATTCAAAACAGTTGGAAATAGGTCAATACTGAGCATCTTGTTTGATGAAAGAACTCAAACCTGTTTCCAAGGTAACCAATCCCATCCTTTATAAATCTCTGCCGTGCTTCCACCTGTTCCATGAAACTGAATGCTTTTTTTCATTTCCTGAGATATAATTTGAACTTTAACACACACATGTACACACACACCACATGCTGCGTCCTTTCCACTGTGACAAAAGAGACAACAAAAGTAAATAGGAGGTGGTTAATATTTAAACTGTTAATGCAGGTGTCTCAATAGCACATTTTTAGAGGCATTGTAAGTGGTGCCAAGCAGCACTTGAACAAATAGCTCTTACAGAAAAAGCAGATTAATTTTGGATGAATTTCTGAGTACCTGAAGCTCAGATCACTGTAGTCTCTTTTGTTCTCTACTCTTTCATACAGGCTAGGCAGGACATTGTATTTTATAGACAGTAATAAGGATGTGTTAATAGAGGCAAATTATATTCAATAATACCATTCAATGCATAAATTACTATCTTCTCTATTCCATTAGGTAGTATTTGTTTCACACATCTGATAATGGCATGTAAAGGAAGAATACTTACCTTACAGTTCTCTTTGCACCCTCCATGCACTTCTACACACATTAAAATATTTTCGATAAAAGGTCTGAAAGATCATTCTTTTTTTCTTAATATTCTTTTTTTTCTATTGAGACAGTAAGTCTTTTGGAGGGTTGGAACACAACATCTATGGCAGGAGAGCTCTGAAGAATACAGAATGGAGGGAGGCAGTGAAAAAAGGTCTGGCGAAAATATCTTCTTTTATCAGGAAACAGGCATGAACATGATACCTGATGTCCAATTATAATTTATTTTGCTTTTGGTTTACTTAAATATTGACCATGCAAGCAATTTAGAATTTCCTAAGAGTGTCTAAGAGTAAAATAAACCAAAACAATTGCTGCAAGATGGTAACTGTTCCTGCTCTGATTCAATAGGAGATGTATCCAATCTATATCTTACTTTAAGAATTAATAAGTATATAAAATGAGATATTCTATGTGATAACCCAATAATAATGCTGTAGATCTAGACATATAATTTACTAGTATTAATCAAAGAATATCCAACTGCCTTAAGTCATTCATTATATACTTCCAAGCAGTCTGATACACACTTTTTGTTTAGCATTTGAAAATTTAATTTTTAATCTGAAAAATGATCAGCTGTATCACTTAGATAAATCATCCTAATGAAATATTCTACCCATGGTAGATAGTATCTCAGATAAAAGAAACAAGTGATTCACCAAACAGAAATCTGCTAGGGCCTCTTCAACTATCTATAACAAAATACAGCATTGTTCATGCTTTACATTTAATCTCCAACACCAAGGATCATCCTAAACTTCAGTTTGAGTGTGTGTTGCAATTAAGACTTCTATTGACAGAATTAGAAGCAGAAAGCCACTGTCATGAGTATTCTTCAAGGCTTGCAGTTTCTTTGGGCAACTCTTGCAAAGGTGACTTTCAGAAGCATTTCCTTGTCTAACTGAAGTTCTGCAGGGTGTCTGTGCAAGATGCACAGTTTAAGGAGAAGCAGTGAAATGGATTCGTGTTTCTTTGTGAAAAAGTCACGAATTTTTCTCTAACTGCCTCTTCTGGAAAATACAACAACCATCAAAAGCCACATCACAGTTCATTTCTGCCTACACCATCAGGAAAGTAAAATGCATCTTTTATGCATAGGCTTATTTATTTTTAAAACATTTAAAATACTCCTTAAAGTTGTTGATCTAGCAGTATACTTGTTTAATAGCTTTTAACATTTTAGTCACAATAGAATACCTATTAATTGTGTTATTTTTAAAAATTCTTGTTATCTTGAACATACAGAAGTTGCAGAACATGTACTTCATGTTCAATAAATTCTTACTGGGGCTAGTTCTAGAGCTTTTCATTAAACATTTGTCTCGGTAATAGCTTAGGTTACTAGTGGATTTCTTTTCATCTCTGACATATCTTTACATTTCTAGTACAAAGTTAATATTCTCTATCTTTTCATATCTAGCATCTTCACCCTTCAGATCTGTGAAAATACAGATGATCATAGAATCATAGAATGGCTTGAGTTGGAAGGAACCTTAAAGTTCATCTAATTCCACACCCTGCCATGGACAGGGGCACCTCCCACTAGATCAGGGAATTCCTCTATGGTCTATATATACAGTGGAATGAACTGCCCTCTGCCAGGTCCTGTGTCTTTGCTTTGACTATAGAAGGAGCCTAAGCAACAGACTCAGAGTGGATGTCTAAGCTTTCTAAGGCTAAAGTTAAAACTGCTGAATGCTAACCTTGCTATATTTTGCTTTCAACTTACAATTGCTCTCTGTTCTATGACAATGTAAAAATATCATGGCTGTTCAGGATCAATATACCAAGACACAGTATTTAACTAGCTAGCTTAAAAGGTATTCATTTAGTGGCTGTTCATGGGGAAAGGTATGTTGAATGGATTTGGAGGCACAGAGCAGTTTCACACGTTTTAAAACACTTTGTTCTTGGGGTGTGGACACTTAATTCATGTCAAATAACTTCATTATATCTTATATTAGAATTTTATCATAGAGGGACTTTGGCAGTCTAGGAGATTCAGAGGCTCTTCATATTTTCAAATGTGGTGCTATATTGCACATAAAGGAATTTTCTCTGGAGTAGAGTGTACATCTATAATGCACAAAGAGAAATGCTGATATATGCCCAGATGACATTAATAAGAAGTGCAGCAAAATGATTTGCCATGGAGAAGGATATTCAGAACCATAGTAAGTCAAGCTTGTCAACTGCATCACTAAGAAAGATGCGGCATGAAATCAAAATGCTCCTTGTCAACAGGGGCTGTGGGAAGCCCAGAACAGTGTTCAGTTTGTACCTGTTTGCTAGACATTCCACATAAGACACCATTACTGCTGTCATTTGCTCATGGGCTATCCAACTTGTCTCCAGCTGCGGTTAGTACTTTATTTTACTTCGGGTTTTTTTTTAAGTGTTAGAGTACTGTTTTTATATTGTTTCTTTTACTCATTCTAAATAAAAAATGTAAGCCTTTAATATTTGTTTGCAAGTTTCTAAACCTCTGATCTGTTTTACTTCTCTGGCTTATAATCCTTCTAATTTGCACTGCAGTGTAGCATGCAAAACAGAGCAAAAGTCCTGAAGCTGCATACTATAATAGAATGAATAAGCCTTATTCTTTATAACACTGCTTAACTCTGCCAAGAGCCAGATTTGCCTTGCCTTTCTGTTACCTGTACTCAGTTTTTCATCACTGCAGCCCTGGATGCCTTTTCTATACAAACACCGTCTGGTCAGTTATTTCAAACCTCATATTTATGCGTTTTCTCTCTTCTTCCACAACGTAGCACTTTGCATTTGTCCGTGATAAATTTCATCTTGTTGATATCAAATTGCTTCATCAGTTATTCAAGGCCATGTAGAATTCTGATCCTGTTCTCTGAAGCATTTACAACTGCTTCCCTCTAGGTTGGTGACTTCAGTTTTGATCAGTGTCTTCCTTATTCTGTCATCCAAGTCATTAACACAGAAGCAAACAGAAACTCATTGACAAACCAAGTTAAAGTGCCTTTCTCTCTTGATAGTGAATAATTCAGGACTAATCTGAGGGCAGATATTAATTTTGTTCAGTTTCTCTTTCGTGTATTTCCTTTACTTCTATATGGAAAATTCCTGTTACATGATAACCGTACTAAAACCATGAGGATTCTCATTCAGGAGTGGCTGAGAGAGCTGGGGTTGTTTAGCCTGGAGAAGAGGAGACTGAGGAGAGGCCTTATCGCTCTCTACAACTACCTGAAAGGAGTTTGTGGAGTGCAGGGAGCTGGCCTCTTCTCCCAAGTGACATGGGACAGGACAAGAGGGAATGGCCTCAAGCTCCAGCAGGGAAGGTTCAGGCTCAATGTAAGGTAAAAATTCTTCACTGAAAGGGCTGTTAGGCACTGGAACAGGCTGCCCAGGGAGGTGGTTGACTCGCCTTCCCTGGAGGTGTTTAAGGTGCTGGTGGATGAGGTACTGAGGGGCATGTTTTAGAGATTGGTGGGAATGGTTGGACTCAATGCTCCAGTGGGTCTCTTCCAACCTGGTGATTATATGTTTTTCTCTCCTGTGCTCTGTCCTATGAACTTCTTATACCAAAGAAGCCAGGAAACTGTTCAGGTATTAAATATTTATTTCCAGGCATTAAGTGGGATTATTGGTTTATAATTCCTCAGTTTCTGCTTTTACTTTTTTTTTTCTTAATGTATTCTGGGATTTCTTGTATTTAATTTATTGGGACCTACTCCTCAGGTATGAAAGGTAATCTCTAATAGTTTAGAGATTACTCAGTTTCCTTTATGCCTTAAAAAGAATCAGGCTCTGCTTATGTGAATATTTCTAAAGTTTCCTGAACATTCATTAATATCTTTGCTGTTTTGACATACATTTCTCTACTATTATTAAACTTGCATTATGCATGAAACCCAATCTTTATTTTAAAGGCTGAATAAGGTATCAAGTACAGGATATCAAACACTTGAACTTTGTCTGGCCAACATAACTCTTTCCCACTCAGTCAACAGATCTCTAATTCCTCTTATTTCCAGCTGATTTTTCATGGATATATAGAACTTTTTATTTGACTTTTTTTCATTTTATAGTCCACCAAAATTGTGTGAGACATAACTCACTCCTTGTAAGAATTGGATTCCCACTGGACCAGAAGGATCCAGGTACTCATAGCTTTGCACCATGAAAAACACCTTTCTACTTATCACCAGTTACTTGAAGGCATTTCCACAAGTGCAGTTTCTGTGCATATGTGTTCTCCTATTTTTGGGGTACTCTGGAAAAGAAGTTGAGGAGCTAGACACTTTTATTAAGGTGCATCAGAATTCTCATTTTCAGATTTCTCTCTACCTTAGCTGAGGAAACTTTCAAAATCACTCACATCAGGTTACAATTGAATGCAAATAAAATCTGCATTTATTGGTCCTAATAATGCAGCTGGAATTAAGAGACAAGATTTTTGACATTCTTCCTGAAGAAGGATATATGTCTCTGAAAGCATTATCATTTTCCCAGTTCTGCTACTTGGCCTAATAGGAGATATACCTCCTTGGGCAGTTTTCCTCTATGCAGCTCATGTTCTGTATATGCTTTCCATACACAGCAGTTAGGAATTTTTTTTACCTGGAGACTTCTCTGTCTCAGATTTTACTCTTCCTGGACAAAAAGATTTTCTGATGGAAAATTCTGGCATTTATAACTAAACTAACTAAACTTTACTTAGAGTCCTCCAGGAGATTCAGACAGGTTTAATCTTTCCTTACAAAACAACATATTTACTGCAAACTTATTCAAAGAATGATCATATTGCACTAAATCAAGGAGAAATATATTTTCAGAGATGCAAAGGCTATTTGAGTGGACAAGAAACTCTGTACTGTATTTGACTGGTCAAATAACAATTATTAGAATGACTGAGTCAGTATGCATTTTTTACTATAAAACAACCTTATCCACTGAAGCTTATGTTTCATATTAGCAGATATTCTTCACAGAAAAGTATGAATGGGATAAGTGCATGTAATAAAACTGATTTTTTACTGAGACTAGACAAAAGGGTCTTACTTTATTCATAAATACTTGGGACAATGGTAAAACTTTGAAGTCACTGACTTCAAAGCCTCTTTCCAAGGATTTTTATAAAATACTGATGGCTAATGGGTGTGAGGAAGACAACAATGCTTTGACTAGTGGGTGTTGCGCACACTTTTCAGTAGTTTTCTGTAGGTCTGCATAACTTTCTGATTTCTGATATATCTGATATAACAAAGAAAATTCAGCCAATATGCTGGAAGACTTTTACATGCCCATTATGACAGAGTTGAAGTTGATGCCATTGCCTTTCTTCATCCTACGTAAGATCCTACCTAGCTTCTTTATGTAAGAATGCCATAACCTAAACAAAAGTAATTTTGGAAAAAGACCACATATTTACATCAAAATACCTCAAGCTTCCTACTGAAGATATGTTTTATTTATATGCTTATCTGTTCCCCAGTTCCTTACATAATTAGTAGAGTCACTTGTGGTGTTACAAATGAAAAATGAAGGTAGGAGCAAATCCTTTATTTTTATACAAAAATAAAGCCCACAGATTTCCAGTATTCATAAGGAATGATACAAGTGTTGCTGTAAATGCAGTGGTCTAAAGACGTAAGTAGCGAGTCAGCAGTATGCAAAATGCTAATTTTGTTAAGCCATTACTTGTGTTTGAAAATTGCAGAAAAGGCTTTATATTGCCTTGAATCTCTCTAAATTCAAGGCACAGCAAAGGCAGGATACAAACAGGTATGTTTAAAGTGCATGACTGTGTTAGAAGTATTTATAAAGGGAAGGGTTGGCATGCTAAGAAAAAAAAAAGCATACTTTCTCTGCTTACTTTAATATTAAATCAAATTACCTTCTCCTGCTGTGTACTTTATTTGCTGCAAACTAACCTAAAAGTATTTTGGCACTGAACAAGTCCTTGCAGACAGGATTTTGTTGCGTTTCTCTAATGCCCATAGCTGTCTATATGGGATGGCTACAGAAAGCACTGAATAACTCCATGCCCTCAAGCTCTTTCATCATGGCAAGCTTTTCAAACTGTACTTCCTAAGGTCTTCAGAGTACATCAGGATTGAGCTGTGTAGGGATTCAAAGGTTTTTAAGCAACCTCTTGTACTACTCTACAAGGATTTGTAGACTTGTCCCTTCGGTGCTTTGGTTTTTTGTGAGAATTGCTTGGTTGTGGGAGGGTTAAAAGCATCCATATCATCTACATTTATCAGAAGGCCTTGATTTACTTAATGCTGTACCCAAGCAGACATCTCCACCTTGTGTATGGCAGTCGTTATTGGATTTAATGGGAAAAATTAGATGTTAAGCATGAAAAATAGAATTAATTTCACATAAAAGGCTGAGGTCTGCAACAAGAATCTTTAACACTGTTTTGAGGCTTACAGTTTTGAAAGTCTTACCTGCTTTTCTCTTGTTGTTTGGTTTCCATCTGCTACATATTAAATGCAGGTTTGGTGGTTTTTTTGGTTTTTCTTTTTTATTCCCATCCATCAACTACAACAAACTGAATGAGGACTTTCAGCTTCTTGTGTTTGTGTGCCCTTATCTGGTAATAACTCTAGCTTGCAGCTAGGACACCTGAAAGCCCAGAACAGGATTTTGTCCAAGTATAAGGCACCTTTATTCTTCTCAGTTATTCAGTCCACTATAACACAAAAAAATACTTTTCAGTACTTTTTAGGCAATTTCCGCAATAAGTGAACAGTTTTTCAGAAATGACATGCTTCTGTCCATGAAACTAGTCCATTTTTTCTAAACGAAAAATAAATATATAATAAATGAAGCCATCACTTGTTTTAAGTACACAGGACACTGAAAATTCACACAACATAAAGTTCCAGTTTCCATAATGCACAGTATGCTTTTTCTCAAGGCTTGTATGTATCTCAAGGCTGATTTTATTTATGCATTTCTCTGCCAGAGTGACTAGAACTGAGCATCTTGTTCCAAGCAAGCTTCTGAAAACAATTTTTTTATTGGAGTTACTATTCTTTTATGTTGAAGGTCAGGGTAAACTATGCTATTGATATGATAGTGATAAGTCCTTAAGAACAAATAGAAGAACTGGTAAAAATCCCAGTTTTGGAATTAGGTAGTTAAAAAGTTGACATTTTCCACTCTATTACTTATCATATTTGGGGGAAAAAAGAAAAGAAGTTATGACTGAACTGGGTTCATGAGATACTGATGATCTATAAGTCTGGTATTCTCCTGACAAGATGTCACCATCTGCCCTGTGCTTGTTACTTTAGGCTCCCTGTAGAGTCAATGCAAACAAATGGGAACTTTTGTCTCATAATTTGTCTCATCCTATGACAGACTTCTAAAATGCGTTGTGTGATTCGTGCTTTAAAAGTGCCTTTATCTTTCCAGTGAGGGAGTCAGCACTGACTGACCTGCAGTCATGACACTTCGACTGTAAACATCTCAGGTTAGGTAAGGTGGAGTGTATTCTATGTATTCAAAGGCAGGAGACAGAGAAAGAGACAAAAACCCAAAAGAAGGAAATCATGATGTGGTCCTCCAAGAAGATGCAAAGAGTTCTTTGTGCAGGGACTTCTTTGGGGAAAATATTGGGTTTTATGAGTTTTAGGAACTGGCAGAAATATTGCTACCTACTATTTTAGTTTGCATTGTGGCCTTAGCTTTAAGCACATGGGTTTGGTTGGGGTTTTTTTGTACATAAGAGAACTACATCAAAAATATGTGATAGTCTGCAAAAACTGAAAAATAAATAGCCCAACAAAAATCCCCAGAAGAACTATGCCTACAAACCCCTAAATTTGGCTAATGGCCTTGGCCAAGAAGGAGTATTCTTCTCAACTGTGTAATGACTGCAGCCAACATTTTGTTTCATTATTTAACTATTGAAGCATATTGAGCACTGATTTTCATTAAGTAGCTTGCAATGACACTTGATGTTTTTCCAAAGTGATTGTAGTTAATTTAGATTTCATTAGAGAAGATGAGTAGTACAGATTATCCCTTCTAATGTGCATGTTTTAAATTTATCAACACTAATTTTTAGCAGCCATGACTCTGTACATTCATTTAGATTCCCTCACTCCTGCAGAATTTTTTCTGTCATCTTCCATCCTGACTGTCCTAACAGGGATTTGTCCATGTGTTTTCATTTGACTTTATTTTTCAGGATGTTATTTTTACTATTTCACAAAAACTGGAGTTATTGCTGCTCCGTTTAAACCAAAGTAAATACTGGGGTTTGTTCCCTTTGTCTTGTGTCTCTTACACAGCTCTTATTCTATGATGATATTTATTATTTGTACTACACTGAACTACTTGTGTTTACTGCATAGACAACTGCAGTACCCTGAGATGTTACTTCCTTGCCTCACCAGTCTGGTAGATTTGCACATAAAAACCCTGAAAGTACCATAAACGTCTAGAGTTTATATCCTGGTTTTATTTTATAACCAAGGGCTCAGAATTCTATGTATTTGGCATGGGGGGAGGGGGATATTTTATGATGCCCATAAAGCACCTTGTATCATTCTGTCATTATAGCAATCATTAAGGGTAACTTTAAAAATAGATGCATTGCACTTTCAATATCATTCTTGCTTTATCCTTAGTTATTGCAGTTACCTGATATTCAGCCTTTAGAACAGCTCTTTCTCTGCAATGAGTTAATTTGTTGTATTATTCAGGTATAATATCTTCTTCATTTACAAATATGCATGCAGTGTCCTGTTCCCCTGAACGTAGCAGTAGCAAATAGAAACCAGAGAACTTTATATGTATCAGTCCATAAAATCCTCATGTCTTCCTCCTTCATCTGGGTCTGGTTTTGGTTTCCTCTCTTGGCTTTATTTTGGCCACAAGAGTGAGACAGCAGCAAACCAATACTGTATTGTAAACCCATGTGCTTTGCTCTGACCTGCTGTTTAGCTTAGTCCTTGAGCTTTTCCTTCAGCATGCAGCTCTTTTTGCTATCATCAAGTATGAAGGAGTGTGCGCCACACCCTTGTGTCAAATCACTGCACATGAATATATAAAACAAAAATATTTTAAAATCCCTGAACCAAAAGAGTATGAGGAAAGCAGAAGTATAAGGAATAAAGATAGAAGGCAACAAAAAGAAACACAAGATACCAGTGAAACAGTGAGACTTAGTGCAATAACTTCATTCACAGCATCACAGCTGGTTACATGTTAAAAAGAGACACAGGTTGTCACTACACAGGTCGTATTTAAGCAGAGATTTAAGGGGGGGGGGGGGGGGGCGGGGGGTAACGTCATACTGCCTTTTATAAAGGACAGTCTGGGAGAATGTGTGGAGGTTACTATTAAAATAATGAAACATGTTGGCCATCCAGGCTGGAGTTATCAGTAAAGCAGAGCTGAGATTTAGTGGCATCATGAAATACGGCGAACAGGGGAACAGTGAGGATTTTTATACTGAAATGTTCGTGCCAGAAGCAGAAATCTGAGATTTCAGAGAAAGAATAGCATATTTCTTCAATTTGTTTTCTTAGGTACAGAAAGAATGAGCCAGATTGTGTCAAGATTGCCTCAAGTTCAAATATGTGGATGCCTGACATCCAAATACCACACACTCTGCAGGAGACCCTTAAGGAAGCACTGAAAATGAGATGCTTGCAGTTCTTTTCATGTCTTGTGGACAAGCTCAGAAAGAGGGATGGTTTAGTGATTGCTTCCATTCAGTTTATCCATGAGAGGTCAAGCAGAGTATAGCTCTAACCATTCTGTGACTATTCTACTTACTTTCTGTTCTGAAAATAGACTTGTAAATCCATATCAAGGCAACTGAAAAAACAACCCAGTTTAGTAGAACTTGACACCCAAATTCAAAGCTCAGGAGAGTGTGACTCCAAATTTCAGATGTCCTTTCTCTGAAAATTGTTATTGTCAACTTTGAAGTGCTACAGCACAAAGTACTCTGCTAAAAAGCCATACCAAACCAAAACCTCCTAGGGTGCTGCAGTTAGTATCTGTCAGTAATTATGTAGCAATAATTCAGATTACAATTCAAAATACTTCTCTTGACCTCACTCAGAGTATTAAAAGTTGTGACGTGTTTTCTTTTCCTTTGTCATCTCTAATCAAAAGTATTAGACATCCTGCTCCATACAGTGAGTCCTCAGGACCACCTGTGCCACCTTACTCCCTGCTGTGGATTTAGGTCAGCAGTAAGACTCTCACAATCAGAATTAGAGCCTAGGTATCTTGACGCTTGGAGACATACACTTACAGGACAGGCAATCCTCTCTGTTTTACCATGAATTCCTTAGCTCTGCACATTTGGGGAAACTTCTTGCTATCTTTTAAGGATGAGGATAGAGTGCGTTGCCCTCAGCTACAGTAGCATAGTGGAAGGACTCTTTTCCTCCAGCCTTTATACCTGCATTAAAAAGTATTACATATTCTTTTAAAAGCTCTGAATAAAGGTGAGGGAAGGAGACAGAGAAAGAGATCAATTTTGCATTACCTACTGTTTCTTTTCGTGAGGGTTTATTACACAAATCATTTATTTGATTGTTAGATATGCTTAAAGTGGGTGACCAGAAAGCTTTGAACTTCGCTGAAGTACAGAAAGCAAGCTGTTCGTTTAATCAGCACATTTAATTCATCCTGTTTTGCATGCTGCGCCACACTGTCTTCTTTCCATATAAGGATTCTGTGGTATCTTCCTGCAGCACCCCTGCCTTTCTACTGAAAGCAGCCAAAGATGGCTTTGTGCATATTGCTTATCTATGCTATAGGCCCAACTGCTTTTCTATGTGTAATGTAGCGGCTGCCTCCTTCTCATATATCTCTTCTCTTCAGGTGAGTTTTTTATATTGAAAGGGGGTTTTTTAACACTGACTGAGAGCATGTTTTAAATTTATCTTCCTTTTAAATATTTATTTTTGTACTGTCTGACCAAATGGGAAGTGAATCAGCAAACTGAATTTTGATTATGTTAAGGATTTATATCATTTGTAGGTATCTTCTACCTTTAGACATTTTTTTGGTTAATATTTGTTATTCATCATATTTCTTTTTAAGCAGCCATTGTTTAGAATCCAATGATGTTTTTCTATTGCTATGTAACAATTGTAGAAAAACCTTCAAGGCAAAGCTAAAGAGAGGGAGAAAAGATGTTCTAATTTAGCAATCATATTATGTTAACAAAAAACAGAGCATATTCTGGACTTCAGTAAGATTAGGGCTATTTGTTTTTTCTCTCAGGCTCGCTCATACATGATATAATAATATGTAACATGTTGTTTACAAGAAATTATTAGGACCTTTTGTGTCCTTTTGGTGGTCTCTATTTTTTTATCAGATTTAACTTCTTATTCCAAATCTTTTAAGGACAGTGCAGCACTTCAGCCTTTAGATATTATCTGCTGCAAATGTTGGAAAAGGTATTTGATTACCCCATAGCGTCTGTTCATGCACATCCCACTTGACTTTACTGGACATGTTTCAGATAACTCATAATGTCTTTCACAGCAGCATCCTGTCTTCCATTCTAAGCCCTTTCCCTACCTTAAGTCCAGGGGGTAGATAAAAACTGTTAATGAAATGATTGATGTATTCAGTATTGCTGGGACAGATGAGGGGGGAAAAGGATATAGATTTAAACCCTGTTGTCCAAATTCTCTTCTCTGATTCTGTGTGGAGGACTGAAACTATTGATACTCAACTGACAGTCATGGATTGCCATGGGAAGCCATGGGTCCATGGGATTAGTCCTGTTTCTCTGAAAGGTCTCTGCATGCTTACCATGGGCTCTGTGGCCCTCAAGAAAAGAGAGCAGTTCAGTTCCATTGCAGTTAGTTCTGCTTGTCCTCCCAAACCTCTGACATATGAGCTTCAAGTTGGCTTTGAATTGATGCATTCCTTTTTATGGACTGTCTCTCTGAGGGGTAGACATTGTTTGTGAATGTGAACACAAGCCCTGATTAGACTGAACTACTTGCTTGAATTTCACTTTTTAATGTTAATAGAGTGCCACTTACCTTCTTTTTGCTGCTTTATAGGTTCCACTGGCAGTTCCCCAGTCTGCAAGTCCACAATCCACAGTACGAAAGTCTAAATTACTGAATTCATCTGTGTCTGTGCACGGAGCTGTCAGTGAAGTCCTTGTGTTAGCTGACAATCTGGAGATTTCCAGTGTCTTTGGAGACAGACCACAGTAGAATTTCTGGAGTTAAACACTAGCCACTAAAATTCCTTTTGAGAGTCTGACCTGCAGTCCCTAACTCAAAATAAGCTCAGAGCAGCACACGTTGCTAAGAAGGCAATGAAAGCTAACTAAAGTTTCTGAGATGTAAATGTTTTATAACCAGCAGTTTCTTGCTGTAGTCAAACAACGGATGTATAAACGAAGCCATGTTTGCTGCAACCTCCCATTCAGCTGTGAACAACAGAGGCATCACTTTCAAATGTTGCTCTGCAGAGTTTAGCTTTAGTGAAATCCAAGAATTTTCCTATATGAAGGCAGCCATGGCCTCTCTTCACTGTGGATCCTGGTGGTTAATACCATCAGGCTTTTCAGATGCATCACTCCATCCTTTTAACCTTCGTTAGATCTGCTGATAAGCATAGGAAATGCATGGTTAACCTCCAAATAGTCAGAATTGGTGCCACTCACAGACAAATGGTCAAATGAAGAATTACCCCGCAAATAGACTTTCCAGTAGAACTTTCTGAGGTAACATCCAGCAGAAGTGAGTGAGGCTGTTAGTAGCATTTGGGCTTCTGGTTCCCTGCATACGCAAGCACTGGCATTGATTTGCCTTTTGTTTTCAGGAGTTTTACCTTTCCTAGAAAGTAATGAATGCTGAGATTCTGTATAACAAATTGAAGTTTTAGAAACATTGGGTAGTGTCACATCATCTTCAGCAATGATCATAGAGTCAATATAGCTGCACTATATTGGGAAGAAATTAGGTTTGTTATCCTCAGTATGTTCTGTTTGGTTTGGTTTTCATTTTTTCCCCTACATCTTTTTTTGTGGTAGTTGGGTTTGTTCTTACATCTCCNAAAAAGAAAAGAGAAAACCCAGAAAGCTTGACTTCTCTTTGAATACATGTTTTTATATTTGAATGTGTTTAGTTGCTATTTTACAGGTCTTTCTAGACAGAATTAGTTAAGTGGCTCATGCAGAGCTCAATGCTGCAGCATTTAGGATTCTCACAAGGAGTTTTTACAGATTACAAGTGATCCACAGAATCACATTTTCCTTAATTAAGTTGAAGAGTCCTTACCAGTACCTGGTCTGTGGTAACTGCACAGGTTACCACACTTGTACTCACTGTCCTTCTGTCTCCAGGCTGAGATCTCTAATGGTGAGAAAAAGGCAAAACTGGACCTGCAACTTACTCTGAGGTCAGGATGGTATCCATATGATTTCCACATGACAGAGGAATGCCACGTTGGCATTTCTCATCTGCTTAGCCTAGGAAATGTGCCCAGACATCCTCAGAGTTCTTATGTCCACCCATCATGGTGTTTTCCCTCCTGCCCTGATGATGGCTTAGCCTGAAACTGTATGAAGGAATATGAGAAGCATAATGCTCTGTCCACAATAGAGATGAAAGGAAAGAGGCCTGCTCCTTCTGAAAAACTGATCAGATGGTGGAGACTGTAAAGGAAAGGTGGAAAGGAAGCTAAGTGGCAGGAGGTGGTGCCGTCTTGCCCCAGACTGTGACCTTTCTACGGTTCCATGATACACACAGAGATATACTTGGCTATTCTCAGAGCCTGCCACAAGATAAGTCCTATTTTTCCCTCTTGAGTTACAGGTAGTGAACATGCCTTAGGGGATCAGCGTTGGCTAGAAATGTTTCGTAACAAGAAAGCTTATATAAAGCTTGTATAATAAGCTCCTGAGTGTTATAGCTCTGCAGAAATCTTTATTTGGTATAAGTCTGCTTGGCTGTTTGCTAGTTAGTATCTGTGAAGTGGATGTGTATGTGGAACTTTCACCTGATACTGTTATTCTGTAAACAAATTGTGTAGTGTGCTAATGAGTTCTGTAACCTTGGAGACCTGACAACATCCAAACCTGTGGGTGAAACTCCTCAGAATAAATTTAGCTATTAAATTTATTTAGCTATTAAATTAATGATACAATGCAAACATCCATATCCAAATGAAACACATGAGGATCCTTTCTATTCAATGGCAAAAAAAGAAACTTTTTCTCATTAGTCATCTGATTCTAAAGTAGTTGTCTTAAATGGACCAGATGAATTCCATCCATAAAGACTTCTTCCAGCCCATCTGTGTCAAAGCTGTGAAGACCTGTGACTATAAACCTGTCTAGTTCTGCCAAGAGAAATTTCTAATAGGTATGAGGTTACATAGGCAAAAGTTTTACTGCTTTGTTTTGATTTTCTGTGGATTAGAGTTGGCATGGTAGTTTATTACATTCTAGGGCAAAATAAGTTTTTTTAAAATAGTTGCATCTACACTGAAAACACTTCCTGGTAAAGCAGTCATTTTATCTACTTCATGTTTTTTAAACACCTGCTGTCCAGTTCATTCAGTCACACATACTTGTTTGTAATTTTGGGCTTTCATTTCTGGAACAGTGCATCAGAAATGTTCTATTCTCTTGATTTTTTAGTATTTTGCTCTGTCACTCTGCGGATACAGAATAATTTCACCACTGAACTTTTGATTTTGTAGTGCTTGCCCTTAAAAGCTTTCCATTCAAAGATTATTGTCTATCCGAGCACCTGTCTAATGAACAAACTTATACCCTCTGAGGGGGGTCTCTTCCTGATGAAGCCAGTGACAAAGTGTCCATAAGGCAATTCGAACCACTTCTTCTTTATTACTAAGGAGTATCTCTAACCTTTAAAATATGTTAGGTAGCATGGTATAAGCAATATGCTTTAAAGTGCTCACATGCAGAGTGAGATAGACTTTAATTTATGAAAGTTCAGCAGGAATTTTAGGAGAGGTGAGGCCATATCATTGAAATGCCACTGTGTTCTGTTTTCAGAAGTGTTTGAAAGTTTTAAATGCAATCTCCAATTTTATTACTAAAAAGTTGTAATCATACCTGCACATGTTGTTGACAGCTTCCACCATACTCAGGATTTCATTTCAACTTTGGCTAATGACTCCCATCATCCCCTGTGAGTCAGCAGAAACAAACCTGCAGTGTACTGGTTTGCTGAGTTTGAATTTGAAAGGAGCTGGTGGATGTGCTCGCCAAACCCCTTTCCATCATCTTCTAGCAGTCCTGACTGGCTAGGGAAGGAGGCTGGCTG
>WAAB01002472.1:2031-12898 GCA_013389865.1 Piaya cayana | reverse complement strand
GTCCGATTCCTCCCTTACAAAGACCCTCAGTGTTGCCTCCTAGAGAGAATTATAGGCTTTGCCCCTTCATGCAGATCTGCCATAGAAGCAGGCAGCAGAAAACTCTGGATTTGGTTGTTCTGGGTCTCTTGTGTCAAAACATTTGGTTCATGTTTGAAATATTCACTTAGCAGAAGAGTGGATACTTCCAGTGGACCCTAACTGTTTCAGGAGGGTGTCCAGGCTGGATCCAAGATATCGTGTTACTCATGCTTGTTTTCCTGCCCACTGAACATGTAGTTTATCTTTCCTGTTTATCCTACATGCAGGAATCTTTTCTTTACTTTATGTGAAAGAAAACTTCACCATGAAGGACTGAGAAGGCCTGACTCCAGATACACTGTGAGAGGGTAGCTTTCCTCTGAGGCAGGTGGAGAATCCATTTCCCTCTGGCAGGCTGAGGTGTTTAGAAAGTTGGCTTGAAGCCTCCTGGACAAGTGTCTGGTCTCCTGGTTATCAGGTACAAGCAGAAAGAACTTGCTGCTTCTGGTAATGAGAGGCCAACCTTGCTCTTACCTCCTTTTTGTTTCATACCTGCTTAGTTTCCATTCAGGACATTTTTAGAGAGACGTCAGGCTTTGTTGCCCTGAGAGGATCTTTTCTGCTCTTTCCTCTTTAACCTTCTGCCTAACCTGGGGAGTCAATTACTTGGGCAGCCTTTTTTTTTCTGAGTCTGTCCCAGCACTAGGAATACACAAGTTACAGCACTTTTAGAGTGACATTATGATGGAGGCATTGTGGAAAGGTGGAAAGGCAGTGCTGGAGGTTTCCAAGTCTGCAGGGGCCAGAGCTAAAAATTCCCATCCCCAGCTGAAATCCACCCACCAACATTCCAACATTCATTGTTCTTGTTTGCAGTGGTATTTGCTGCACCCTTCTTCACTCTAAGTTTTATGGCTACTCATTATCCAAGGTAGCTGGCTGTCTTCTCTTTGGCAGTTCTTTGGAATAGGCCTCTTCTATTTTCTGCTGCTGGATTGCTCTGCCTCGTGTGCTTGGACTATGAGAATATTGGGGGCCAATATATTAAGGAACGTGCTGTATTGAACTGAAACAGAGCAGATTCATTCCAGTGTAATCCAAGGAGAAACAAAAGAGAAAGAAAGAGACAAATGAAATGGATCCATTTTAAGCTCAGTTGTTCTTGAGACCCAAAGAAAAGAAGTACTGTAAATCCTTTTTTTCCCCTAATAATATAAGCAAAAGATCTGTTACTTCTGCTAAGCAAAAGCCTCTGGAAGGATGCAAAACACATGGATCCGTAGAAATTTCAGCTGTATTTATTGTCTGGGTTAATTCCCTTGGGTAGAGTGCTGCTGGCAGAAGATGCTCTGCACCATAGTAGCCAGAAGCCTTGGCAAAACCAGGCAAGCATGTAGGACATCCTGTGGTTGGGGGAGAGTGGGCAAGGGAGGACAGGAAGGTATTTGTCCCAGCACCCTGTTAATTGGATTGGTCACCTGTCCCCCTGACTACTGAGCATACTCTTCTGTTCTTAGTACTCAGGCAGGGCTGATGGGAGGAAACACTTCATCTGGGCACTGCATTGAGAGGCAAGAGAAAAGGGGAATGGGGAAGATGATGCTCACTGTACTTCTCCCTTTGCAGTCTTCAACCCTACAGGACAAACCAGAACTTGCATTCTTTCAACACTCTTTAAAACACCCTCTACTTCAGAGAGAAAGGCAAGAAAGCAGGAAGCAAGATGGAATAAAACTGACATTCTGTCTTCGAAATCTGTCTCTGCAGTAAAGTTATGCTAGGAGGTTCACACATCCGTATGTTGCTTTTTAAGTGCTGTTTGTAATAGGCATGTTGTTGAAATGCTTCAAGGATTCCCTTTGTAATGTGTGATTACTTTGGGATGTGCAGTTCAGTGGCTTTTGCACCTGCTCTTTTGGATAATTTTGATGCAGCTAAAGCTATTGCTGGATCAAGCAAATTTATGCAGATGGAGATTTTAAAGTTAGTGTAAAGGACAATTTTATAGTCTCTAACACAAAAGATGATAAAAAAACCCTGTGTTTGGTACCTCTGAACTTGAATTCTTCTTTTCATACCCACAGGACTTTGAGGCATGTTTCCAGCTGTCTATTACCTCTTTTGAGGTCCCAGAGATGTATCATTAAAGCTGATGGTAAAGCCTATTAAATGCATGAATGTAGCTTCAAATGATGCATCTCATTTAGGTGAATTGTCACTAGGAATTGGCAGGGATCATTGCTGCTCTGGTCCCTCAGTGACTAGGGTAGTGAAAGCCACCTGGAGAACTGAGGCATAATACTGTCTGTGTTAAGAGACAAAAGTCGAAGTGTTTGCAAAGGCTGCTGACTTCCAGGGGCACACCAACCTTGTCATGTTATGACCCTAGCACCTCCCCTCCCTGACTCCTGCAAAGTGCAGCCTCAGCTCCCAGTGCTTGCAGATGAGAGGCATCTGTCCTTGGACCCTCAGCGTCTCCAGCCAGTTAATTATTAATCATCACAATATCCCCTATGTCAAGCATCTAAACTGCCCGTGAAGCATGGAGAACTGTTTTACCAGTTGTCAGAAAGATTTTACTGCCCTTCCACTCGTTATTTGTAAAGTTGTTCTTCTGTCAAAGAACTTAAGCACCTGGAAGTGATAGTCATCTCACCTGAGCTGCACACCATATGACCTGGTGCTAGCAGGCACAGTAAATGGGTGAACAGGAGAGAAAGCCAAGGTTGTATCTTGGATCATGCAATAGAAATGGTGCTGTAGCATTGGATATTTTTAGAATTGTAATACTGCTGCAGTATAGGTATATTGCCCATTATGAGTGACTACTGAGAAAAACACCTAAGTATTCGGTTCCATTCAAAGAAACCTCATTTCCTGTGACTGTTGACTGGCTGTTGCACCTCTCTTATAGGTGCTTCTGCTTACCATTGGTCCAGACATATGAGCTGTTGCGGGGCTTTAAGGCTTGCCTGCTCTCTGTATTCAGACTGTGGGAAAGTTTAAAAGAGAGAAATTGAATAAAGACACACCAGAGTGTAGTCATAAAAGAAGAAGAAAATCACTCAGCTAGTATCAAGGCATGAGACACTTCTTACTGTTGGGAGTATTCAGACACAAGAACCTGAACCCTGGCTGCTTCTAGATGGGACTATTCTAGTGGGAATGGAATGGCACCAACACTTGATATCTGGATTAGTTTTGATAACATATATTGAAACATATCTGAAAACAACCTGAAATCCTGGTTACTTTCCACTCCTCTGCAGGGCATTTTTTACAAGGAATAAATTTGATTCCTTCTGCCTTTCTGCTGAAGAAGCATTTAAAATAACATCATACTCTCAGGAACATGCAAATAAAAGGAAAGGTCCTGAAGTCTCTCTTAGCAATGTGGCATAAGATACTTTCACCAGGCTATCTCACAAATCCTTGAGCTCACACTTCCCAGTGGTAGCTCTCACTAAACACTATCAGCCTCTGTGCCCTTTGCAAAAGTTTTCTGGAGTACTCTGAAGGCTCTCTCCTGTAAAGTCACATTTCTGATAAGATGCTAAAGCTGACAAGTGGAGGCAATATTACACTTTCCTGCCACCATTTAAAATCCTACTGTGGGAAAACCTGAGTGATGCAGGTAAGCAAACCCATTAAAATGGGATGATACATGTGACTTAAACTGTGCTCTTTAGTGTTCTTGTGAAATGATTAGGTCCTTAGGTACTTCTGTATGCTCCTTTACCCTTCCTTCTCTTCCAGGATACCTTCATGTAGAGTGAAAAAATTATGGTGGATCTGGAAGGATGATTTTTTATTTCAGTAAATTGATCATAGATCACTAATAAAAATTAGCACAGGTAGGGTCAAGCTCACTCTTGTTTCATTTTCTACTAAGATAGCATGATTGTAGGAGACCAACTCTTATTTATGTGTCATAGTAGATGGAGATCTTTTTTCTCCTTTCAGTTCAAACATAGCATTATGTTCAATGACAATACAATGTTTTATGAAAAGTACAAGTGCTTTGAAAATGTGGGAATCAAAAAGCTCTAAATAGATTGCATAATGCTGCCAACAAAACATGTCCTTGGACCCTAGCCGAGAACAAGCAAACCTTAATTTCAAGTAAAGCACTCAATGTTGAAAAATAAAAACCCCAAAATATTAATCCTAGTTCCCACCTCACACTTCTACCAAGTCATTCCAATCTCTGCCTTGGGTTGTCTTGCCTGTAAGATGGGACAGAGTGCTCTTGTTGCGGGGGAGGAGATGCTCATGGATCCTTGGGAGGTTGAAACCCCAACTGTTTTTTGGCATGAGATGTAACTGCCTGGGTTGACGTGACTCCCAGTTGCACGGGAGGCAGCAGCGGGTTTTCTGTGCAGCAGGCTGAGGGGCAGCAGCAATGCACCCTGCTGGCAGGGCCCCCCAGATCTGTGCCCAGGTGAGCATATGCCCTGTTGCAGCCTCTCTCCTGCTGCCTCAGCTGCTGTCCTTGGCCTTCCTGTCAATCAGGAGGTGGTGGCCCCCTCCCTTCTCCACCAAAGCCTGATGAGGGAGAGTAGGAAGGTTCTGCAGTCAGCCCCCACACCTGCTCCTGGCCTTGGCCTTTTACTGCCCTTTGACCACATATAACAGATGAAAAATACAGAGTCAGCTGCTATTTCTGTCATTAGCACCCAGACATCTTTGGAGAAAACTGCTGGCTATGTCACAAATTAAGACTGATTCAGAGGGAGGTTTTTACTTCAGCATGTACAAAAGCAAAGGGAGAGTGAAGTAAGGGGAATGGAAAGACAGCACCCAATTTGCTATTCGTTTGTCAGGGAAGCCCAAGCAACTCAAGATGACAGTGTGCAAATTCCAGACGTGCCTATTGCAACACAGTGGATATTGTTCAAGGGACTGAGGATGCAGAAACATTGAGTAAGAATATAACAGAGCATGAGCAGGCTGTGTGCCATGCTTCTTGCCAGGAAACATTAGCACCCAGTGAGCAGCTCTGTGCTCCTGAAGCTGCTGATTGTACTTGCCAGTTTAAAACAAATTTGAGTATCTCTGTGTTGTACTGACATTGCCAGCACTGGTACAAGAGATCTCCTTAGCCTTCTCCACCCCAGTGCACGATCCTTTCCCAGTCTACTCTAGGATGGTACTTCTTATTTCTCTGGAGAAGGAAAAGGCTGTTATTCCTATTCTATAGCTGAGGTGCTAGCATGCAAGAAACTGACTTGTCTGATTCTAGGACATCAGGAAATACAATGAAGCTGCATCAGGAGAAATTCAGATTGGACAGTAGGAAAAAGTTCTTCACTGACAGGGTAGTCAGTCACTGGAACATGCACCCCAGAGAAGTGGTCACAGCACTAAGCCTGTCAGAGCCCAAGCAATGTCTGGATGATACTCTTAGTCATTATGGTTTAGTTTTAGGTAGTCCTGCAAGGAGCAGGGGATTGGACTTCATGATCTTTATGGGTCCTTTCCAACTTGAGATATTCTATGATTATGTGCCTTGTTGCTATGCCATTTCTTGGGTTTTGATGTGGAGTTACGTTTGCAAGACTGTTCTTCTTACCCAGCTGCTGCTGCCAATGCTCTGATTTCTTTTTAAGAACTGTGGTAGATGTTTCAAAGCAAAGCTTTCCAGTTTACCTGTGCTCCCTTTTGATGGAGTTCAGATAGCTTCCTGGAGGGAACCGTGGGTCAGAAGCACTCTTCCAGTGCTCAGGCTTGTATCAGAAACGGTGTGACCAGCAGGTCCAGGGAGGTTATTCTCCCTCTGTACTCGGCACTGGTGAGACCGCTCCTTGAATACTGTGTGCAGTTCTGGGCCCCNTGGACGAGGTCCTGAGGGACATGGTTTAGTGTTTTGTGGGAGTGGTTGGACTCGATGATCCAGTGAGTCTCTTCCAACCCGGTGATTCTGTGATTCTGTGATTCTGTGAAATGAAAGTGCAAGCTTCCTGGTGCTATCATGATTTCCAGTTTGAAAGAAAACTCCTAGGATTTCATATCCAACAGAATCAGAGATTGTTCTTCCTAAACCAATTAATTTATGGGGCAGTTCTGATAATATAATTCAAGAGGCTTTCTGAAAAGATGTCCCTTAGTAAACAGGGATCCATGAGCTAGAGCATGAAAGATTAATGTTCTCCTGTTTCCCATGACTCTGTTTAAGCCTTGGAGATAGGAAGAGATAAGGAGAAACAGTTGGTCCTATTTTTACTCAATGACTTGACAAGAGGATTGCATGCATGTTAGTCTACCAAAATTTATCCTCTGCTTTCAAAAGAAAACGATTTGTCTGAGCCAGCCTGAAGTCTTTATGCTGGCCAGTTTACACAGGTTGTAATTTAATTTGATGGCAAATAGATTTGAAAGTCTTATGGTTTACTTGGGACTTGTCATAACAAAATGCTATCTTGGATTTTGGGGGGATAGGAACACAGTTACATTACAAGCTAGGGTTTCAGGAGGTGATGTCATTAAAAACTGCATGCACATATGTGCTCTGGGCACAGCCCGACAGACTGCAGGCTTTTGGAAAGAACTAGTCTTGAAAAGGAGGGGGGGAAGCATCTGTCAGTAAAGAGGTGGATAAAGATGCTCTATGCTGCTTTTAAGAATCATCAATCATCTTTACAACTTTGACAGGTGGCAATTGAGCAGGAGGGAAGGAATATATTGAGAGAATTGTGTGTGTGGTGAAGAAATTAATCCTAATGAATTGGAAAAGCAAATCCACAGTGAACAGAAAGCTTTGGAGTTTTGCCCTGCAGGGTATAGATAAATGCAAGAGAATCCCTTTTGCACACAAAAGCTAAGTGGGTAATTAAAATGTAATCTCAAAACCTTTGCTGAAACTCAATTCTGAATATCAAAGTGTGAGGCCTATTCTCTTCCAGTGGCTTGCCTATAGTCTTTCAGATGGGTGTTTGAAATAACTCCCCTCTTCATTTTTCCCTCTCTTCTGGGAAGTAAAACCTCTCTGTTACACTTTTTTTTTTTTTTTAAATATCACTGTGCAATGGTGAGAGAACTAATTTCCAAGGCTTCTTTTCAATGTCTTAATTCCTCTTCTCACAAAAGAATACATGAACAGAAGGATGGCTAAACTGGCTCAGACCAAGGATCCATCTAATCCAATATTATTATTCTTCCCTCAGTGCCTGCTTTTGACCACTATTGGAGACAGAGCATCATGAGCATATATGACATTTCCTTCTAATGCTTTCACAGCTTCCAAACATTTTCAGCTCTGGAGCTTCTCTGAGCTTGACCTCTGTGTCTTTACTAATTCCTGATGGCTCTGCCTCCCATTCAGTTCTCTTGCACAATTGTAAACTTTTGTACCAACATCCCTTGCCAGGGAGTTTGTAGGACTACTACCTTGTGGTGAAAAGCCAAGTCCTTTTTTCATCTTACTTTCTTCCCTCCTTCCTTCTTCCTTTCTTTCTTTGTTTCTTTCTTTCTTTTGAAATGTCTTCCTTTTGATAGGTTTTGGATCTGACAGAATAGTCAATTCCTTCCATTTTCTTCATGCCACATGCAGAACCTTAGTATATCTCTTTGTCTCATGACTAATTACATCCTTAAAGACGTTTTCTGAAGAGTGTAGTGTAAACCACTTTTTTCAATAATTTAACTATGCCAATGAAATCACTGATTTCTTCAAAGAGCACCAAGGGATGGCTGTCACAGTAACTCCTTTCATTTTCTGGTACAAACAAGAAAGTTCTGATGCAAAGATTGAGTTTATTTTCTCTGCAACAACAGTGTCAGATCTGGGTTCTCCTTTTACAGGTTTGTCATAGCTCAGCCCTACAGACTTTTCTGACATGTTGGAGGAAGGATTGAAGGAATAGCTAAATGCTATGGAGAGTCCATCCTTATTGTTTTTAGGTCTATCTAGAAACTAAAAGTGACAATGTTTTCATCTGCTTTAGAAAGCAGTGGATCCTGAGAAAACTTGAATGAGGAATAATAAATAAGAGAGCTCTCTGCCTACAGTGCTCTTTGCTGTATACCTTGAGGTTTTCCCAACCCTAATTTGTGGGTTCATGTTGTCTAAATCTTCTATGTGACTCTACTTAAATTAATGCTTGTGTGCTACAGTGTCAAGCAGTTCCAGACTCCAAAGAAAAGAGAGCATTTATGTGCTTGCAGAAGCTTGGGTAATCTATCTTAAAGCTTTAAAACTCAAGACTTATTTATGTTTACTCCAAACACCTTCCAAAGGCTTGTTTGTGATATGAAGCATGTCATTCTCTTTTCCATCTCTCTGCTGAACCTAGTTGGTATTCTTTTTCTTGGAGGGAGTGTTTTTCTTTAGAACTGGCACCAACACAGCAATTCAGCATCAGGCTGGTCTTGCTCACATCTATTGAGTATTGCCATCTGATAACACAGATGCAAAAAAGCTTGTGCCTTGCTAGGATGGAGTTGGAAGGAAAAGTAAAGAAGGTATTTTCAAGAATGGGTGCCCAAACCCCAGTGATCAAGTGACATAGCAACAAGACTACACAAAACAGAAATGAAGCTCACATCAGCATGGTGTGTTTTTATAAAGAAAGGAAAAAGACATTGGTGGCCAATGTTATCTGTGATACCAACTATGAGTCCCAGCCATGAACTGGGTTTCTATGTTATATGATGAAGACACTGTATAAATGGGAACATGAGAGAGAGTTCTGGCTCCAAAGAGATTATGAGTTACATTTCATCTAGATCTAATAGGAAGCATGCAAATGGTGATTTGTGTATTAACTCCATCTGGTGACCTTAACCCTTTCCAAGATGAGATCTCCCACTGATGCAAACAGTCCTTTAGTTATAAGACCCAGTCAAATACAACTTTGCTCCTTTGATTAAGTTCTATACTGACTGATTTTTAATCCCTTTTTAATCTCCTCCAGTAAGAGAAGGTGAGCCAGATTTTTGAGGTTTTAAAGTGAAGTACAGTAAAATGAATTATATAAATGTTACCAAACTCATAATTCATAGAGCAAATGAAAGTTTCACATATGATGAAATATATTAGGCTGGGCTGCTGGTCTTGTTTGTTTGATGAATCTGTTTACCTCATGCATGCATCCATCTATCTTAGGAGAAGGCAGATATATAGAGTGGAAACTGAATGGTCTCAGACCTACCCATTCATCACTTGCATGACTTTCATTACTGGAGTGTTGAAATACTTCTCTGTTATATAGGAATGTAAATTTTTCTTTTCTCTTGGACAGCGGAATAATTAGCCTAATTTATAGGTTTATAATAATTTATATTCCCTGGCTTGCATGAGTGCACTTAAAGTAACTCAGGGGAATTCAGATCCACACCTGTTGTACAATATCCTTCGTCTCTTTTGGGAGCTGTGTCTATATCTAAGTTGACCCTAATTGTACAGAATCCTGCTCTTGTTCTCTTGCCCTGTGTATTGCTCTGGAAAGTGTGTAGTGAATTCTTTAGGTCTTTGGTTCTCTGGGAAGCACTTTTGAGTGAATGTGGAATATGATTTAAATGCATAGTGTCTTATTAAGAGCACAGGCTCTTATTTTTGGTACTAATCAAAATGGAGGTGTGCTTGGAGTGTGCTTCTTCACTTCTAGAAATGAGCTACTATTTGCTTTTGAGAAAGGTAGTGGGCCATTTTGAGCTAGGGCTGAGTACAGCTTTGTTTTCCTTGACATCTAGGCATCTAGAAGGTTCTTAAAAGAGCCAAATTAGAGGGATAGTTTAATCTCAGATCATATTTGATATTAGAGGATGAGAGCTAGATGAGGCATTTACAGTGCTTACTTCTTTTTCTTACAGTAGCCTGGACACAGTTCAAATTAGATGTCTACTCTGTGTGCAGAATTTTTTGACATGTCTCTGAGGGATCTGACAGACTATAGCATTTGCACGCCATAGTACAAATATACAACCATTTTTCTTTTCACTAATGTAAGTACAAGCTAAGATGTAGTTCCAGTATTTAATGGATTTCTATAGAAATAAATACAAATGGGGGAGAGGGGGCAGGAATATTTCCAGAGAAACCTGCTACATAAGGCAAGTTCTCCTCCTTGATCTTACTGAAATTATTTTCTTAACTTCCTTTTTCACCTTCTATTCCTGATCTCAGTGGGTACATTGCATATGTGGAGCTAACACAAGATGCGTGTCCATGAAGAAGACAGTTGACTGATTCAGTAGGGTCATTTCAGGTCTGTTTGCAGATATACAACACACACAGTGGACTGCCACAGAAGATTTGCCTTAGCACAAGTGCAAAATTGTGCCCAGCAGAAGCGAAATGTATAGGGCAGCCTGGATGCTAATGCAATACTGGTATCCTACATGCTGAGATGTTTAGGAGGTGAGGGAAGGAGAAGAAAGAAATTATAATTTAGTGTTTTCCAAAGAAACTGCACTGGCATGTTTGTGCATCTTTTTGTGTAAGGGTGTGTGGCTCTTGGGAGAAGCAAGAACAGAGGCTGCCCCTTTGAAGGGATAAACACCTGTATTTTAATCTGAAATTGTTTTCACCCAAAAATGTATCTTCACAGTATTGAAGATTGATGACTAGTTGCCAGGCACTGCTGCTAACCATCATCTTTGTCTTTCAGCAAGGAATGGCTATCAAATGATATTGCAGAGCTCCATGTGCAATGACTATAGCATTCTGCTACAGAAACTGTCAGCCTCCGGCCTGGACAGACACACACTCTCCTGGGTGGAGAACTGGTTGGCTGGCCGGGCCCAGAGAGTGGTGGTAAATGGAGTTAAATCCAGCTGGAGGCCAGTCACAAGTGGGGTCCCCCAGGGCTCAGTGCTGGGTCCAGCCCTGTTCAATGTGTTCATCAAT
>WAAB01002471.1:11400-27858 GCA_013389865.1 Piaya cayana | reverse complement strand
AGTCCCTTGCAACTCTGAAAAAACATTGGAAACGAGTATGCTCTGTCCTTATTCACAAGGAACTGCTAGCAGAAAAAAAAAAAAAAAAAAAATCTGCTTGGATTTTTTTTTTTTTTTGCTACTGAGCAAAAAGTGGTGGAAATGCCTGGCGAAACACCGGGGCATCTGTGAATTGACAGAAGACAGAGGAGTCAAGAAGGCAATAGGACAAGGAATGATGATTTTAAACTAAAAGCTAAAGGAGGAGAAGTTTAGACTAGATATTAGGAAAAGAATTTTTACTGTGAGGGTGATGAAACACTGGAAGAGGTTCCCCAGAGAGGTGGTAGATGTCTCATGCCTGGAGGAGTTCAAGGTCAGGTTGGAAGGGGCTCTGAGCAACCTGATAGGGTTGAAGATGTCCCTGCTCAGTGTAGGGGAGTTGTACTAGGTGACCTTCATGGTCCTTTCCAATCCAAATCATTCTATGATACCATGATTCTATGATTCCATGACTCTATGACCTTGCTGTCCTTTGGCTGCAGTGGATCTGCTGCAAGGAGAGGAGCTAGCCCTGGTCAGCAGCTAGAGAGAAGAGAGCTTGGTTCAGTCCTGGAGCAGTGCATTTTTTATAAAATCAGCACTTAGAATCAGGGGTTTGCTTAGTATTATTTTTAATGACCCATTTTCCTTCTGTTCTGTTTTTGGTGACAATTTACTTCACTCCAGGTGTTCCCGGCAACAGTTTATCTACAGAAATTCATGCTTGTTTTCTGACAAAGCACAATCTAGTGAAAACTAGGACCTGAAAGAGCAAAAGGATGACTTGATGGGTATTCTAGGACTGGGGAATCCTCGAAGTGTCATGCTGGTTCAGTGCACAGCCACTTTCTGTATGCAGAGACAGCCTGATTCTCACCTGCCTGCTATGTTAATAACTGATATTTATTCACACTAGCATTCCTCATCCCAAATTTCCCTCAGCTTTAACCTGGAAAGTCAGCCTCTTTGGGGGCTGTACTCCAGGAAACATGTAACAATCTGTAGGAACAGCATATATCTGAAATATCAGATCCCATGATGGGAATTGGCTTATGGGAAAAGAATTGCAGTCCCATTTGGACTTTCAATGGCTGGAAGAAGTGATTTTGGGAAAGGGAGAGCTGAGAGCCTCTATATACAAACAGATGATACTGGGATGACCCAGAAGGCTTTCAGTCACATTGTGGAAACTCCAGAGCCCCTGAGCCACAGTGAAGTGTCCCATTTCTGACCCCCTTCACCTGTGGCCAAATGAGGATATGCTGGTTTGGGGGATCCAGAGACCAGGTTTTAATTCTGGTTCCAGGAGTAGTGCTTGCTCCCAATTAAGCATCTCTGCCATAGAATCATAGAATCATAGACTCACCAGGTTGGAAGAGACCCACCAGATCATCGAGTCCAACCATTCCCACCAATCTCTAAACCATGCCCCTCAGTACCTCATGCACCCACACCTCCAGGGAAGGCGAGTCAACCACATCCCTGGGCAGACCGTTCTATTGCCTAATGACCCTTTCAGTGAAGAATTTTTTCCTTATGTCAAGCCTGAACCTCCCCTGGTGGAGCTTGAGGCCATTCCCATTGTCCTGTCCCCTGTCACTAGGGAGAAAAGGTCAGCTCCCTCCTCTCCACAACCTCCCTCCAGGTAGTTGTAGAGAGCAATAAGGTCTCCCCTCAGCCTCCTCTTCTCTAGGCAAAACCACTCCAGCTATCTCAGTCGCTNTTCCAGCCAGGCTTCTCCTAGTCTGTAGCACTGCTTAGGGTTTTTGCACCCCAAGTGCAGGCCCTCGCATTTGGCCTTGTTAAACTTCATGCCATTGGACTCTGCCCAGAGGTCCAACCTGTTTAGATCTCTTTGCAGAGCAGATCCAGCAGATCGACACTTCCACCCAGCTTTGTGCCGTCTGCAAACTTTCTAAGGGAGCACTTAATGCCTTCATCCAGGTCATTGATTAAGACATTGAAGAGGGCTGGACCCAGCACTGAGCCCTGGGGAACCCCACTTGTCACTGACCTCCAACTGAAGTAAACTCCATTTACCACCAATTGTCAATTCAAGCCTCAGTTTTCCCACCTGTAAAGATGGATGCAAGAAGCATCCTCTGCTTTTCTCCCGTGCTTTGTGACCTGAGAAGTTTCAGAAAAGTGATGAAGATGGTGATTCATTTGCAGCACAATAGGACTTCACCCTGAGAATAACAGCCTAAGGACTAAGGTCTTTGTTCCAGATCACATTGGTTTAAAGAGGGGCCAATAGCTAAAACTCTTAGTCAGGAATGTAGGCAGGTCAGGACCAGTTCCTAGCGCTGCATAGTTTCTTTCAGTCAGTGAGATCAGAAGACATCTGAGCAGTAAGACTGGACTCCCAAATTTAGGACCCTGTAAACTTTCTATGGAGAAAATCCAGACAGACAAGAAGAGCCAGCTGTGCTCCATCTGGTCCCAGATGTGACTGCCCAAGGGAAATGGGCCTAGGGCTCTGCAGCACCTTCTGTTGGGTCTAACACAGCTTCACATATATGCTGTATGTGTATTTGGCATCTTTTATGCATGACCTCACCTTGAGCTGTTGTTGTGTTTGTTCTTGGCTTTCCTTCATATGCGTATAATATTACAGGTGTGGTCTGTTGAGAATACCGCCAGAACTGGGAGTTTCTCAAGGACTGCGTGATGCAAGGATAGGTTAGATGCAGCTGTACAGCAAACTCAAGAAAACAGCAAGTTTCTTAGCATAAGAAAGCTGGTGGAGGTTCCCACATTACTGTATCTTTCTCTGCCTCAGTTTCCCATTAGCAAAGAAGACTTAAATCCCGGTTAACACTGGTAAGGTGTAACTAGCTGTGGGTTTAGGCTGGCATTCCACACCGCTCCCAGGCATTTCCTCACCCCCAAGTGAAGACACGACTCTTCTGATGTTGGTGAGATCAGCATTTTTTCCATGCCAGCATCACCCATGCCTTCTAATTGTCCTAACACTGGTCCATCCACTTGAGGTGTCACACGCACTGCTAGAAAAACTGTATTCTACACCAGCAAACTCTAGAAACTCCCACTTTTCCTGTTGCCTTATTTCTGTCCATTAGTGCTCTACAACCAACCCTTTGGGGTCTTTTCATGTATTCTTCCACCCCACTCCGGGGTGTGAGGGTTACACAAGAGGGCCTCTGAGGACAAGGTCATCCTCATGAGTGGCAGAAATCAGGCAGGGTCCAGACTGTTTCCATCATTTTCATTTGTACTGGGGACCAGGATGTGATTGATTGGAAAATCAGCTGGAGGTTAAAAGCACTGGTGTTAGCTGGGGAGCTAAGTGGGAGCCCCCAGGGAGCAGGGCTATTTAGGGAGGGGTTGTGTGTGCATGCTGAAGCTCAGACTTGTGTGGGTAGAGCAGTGGTTGGCAAACAGAAAATGAGGCTTTGGAATTCACTGGGTTGCACACACACAAGACAGAGCTCAGTAGGTGTCCCAGTGCTGCTTACTTGTGCGTCTTGCGTAAATCATATGCATCAGGACTCATTTTCTGGCCCCTGAGGCTAAGAGTCTTCACATAGCTCATGTCCACGTGGCCAAATTGCCTATTCCCCAAAGCAGAACAGCCTTACTACAGTGCCTGGTGCTCTCTCCCGAGCTGTGCTCAGGCATGGTCGGGGGTAATGTTTGTGGGCTGGAACCAAAGCCTTGCCAGAAAGTACCCCAAGATGTATACGCAGTGATAGGACAGGGTTTCAGGCCAAGTTTTTGCTTTCTGGAGTTACTGGTACAGACATGGCCATAGTGGATATAGGAAATGTTGGTGTCTTTCAGTTCCAATGCTCTTTGCTTACCCCATGCAGCCTGGAGGTGGATTGGACAAATGGAAGGACAGAAAGGGGGTGAACACTCAAATATCTGTTTTTGCAACCAGCTCCAGACTAGGATCTACACTAGCTCAAGTCCTAATGCTTCTTCCAGTTTAAGGCAAGTGTATTTCTATTTCAGCATTGTCCAGATTCTTACACAGTTGGGCACCATCAGCAACAGAGAATCACCACAACCAGAAACCTTCAACTAGTTCTGGATTTACAAAAGACTTAATGTGTGCTCTTCTGTAGTCTCATTCCACAGCTCTGTACTCTGTCTCAACGACTGTGCCTCAGTTTCCCTAATCTGAAAAAACAGTGTTGACACTACCCCAATGATGTGGACAGATTTCCCTGGCAGCAGCTGGGAAAAGAAGGAAAGATTACATCAGAGTCCAATTTTACAGCAGCCCTGAAGGGCTCAATTTTGAATGCTGCAGTCTCAGCACAGTCAAAACTGGATTGGGAATGTTTCCCTTTCTGACAACATTAATCTCATAATTTTAGGCACTGTTTCCAATGCCCAGTGACGATGTCTTCTAAATTGCACACAGAAGGACCATAAGATGATGTTGCTCAGAACTGCAATTATCGTGTACCTCTCAGCACAAGGAGCACAGTTTCTGGCTGTACCTACAAGAGACACCTGAAATACAAGTCCTCTGAGTAAAACTAGAACTGTGACCATCCCTTACCTTACTTTCAATCTCCATAGAGTGAGCAACACAGAAGAGTTCGAGCTACAGGATTGCACTAGCAATGGGAGTGATTCCAGTTACGTCTACAAAGAGAAATGAGGGGCTTTGAATAGCCACAGTAACGTAAGAAAACAGGAACTTCCCAGTGATTTAGAGAGGGTAGAAATATCTGAGATAAAGCACAGTGTGGGACCTTTCCACCAAGCTGATCACAGACCCCGAAGGTTGAGAGCATCAGAAACAGAATTGATTCCCTTTAAAGCCCCAATTTTCCTTGGGTTGGGATCCAACCATGACCTAGAAAAAACAGAAGTCTGCAACCCAAACTTACAAACCAGAAGAATGTTAAATATGTGAGTTTCAACAGCATCTTCTCTCCAAGGTTCTTGAGAGACGTGGGGGAGCAGCATTGAATTAAGACTCATGACGCAGAAAGCCATCCTCACTGACCCCAAAGTCTGAACACAAACAAAAGGAAGTACTTTTTCATGCAGCTTGTAATTCAATTGGGGACCTCGTTGCCACAGGATTCTGTGGAGTCTAAAGATATAAAAGAGTGCCAAAATGGATTAGGGAATTTGTAGAGGATAAGTCCATCATTTGCTGTTAAACACAATGGTCTGGATGCAACTGGCAGTCTCAGAAGCATCCACACTTCTTTGTAGGAGATGAGAAGGCACAGCTAGAGGGAAAGACTTACTTTCAGTCTTTCACTGTACATCCAGATGATTTGGAACTACATCAGGGAAACCCCCAATATCAGTAAAGACTAGGGGGTGAATGGATTGAGAGCAGTCATATGGAGAAGGACTTGGGAATTCTGAAAGATTGAAATGATCTGGAAATATGCACTTGCAGCCCAGAAAGCCAGTCATTTCCTGGGCTGCATCAAAAGAAGCATGGCCAGCATTTTGAGGGATGATTTTCTGTCCCTGTACTCCATTCTCATGAGACCCCACCTGGAATATGTTATCCAGCTCTGGAGTCCCCAACACAAGAAGGATGTGGAGACAGTCGAGCAGGTCCAGAGGGGGTCTACAAAAATGGTCAGAGTATTGCAATGCTTCTCCTATGAAGACAGGCTGAGAGAGTTGAGGTTATTCAGCCTGGAGAAGAAAGGGCTCTGGGGAGACTTAATTGCAGTCTTTCAATATATAAAGGGAAATTCTGAAAAAGACAGAGGCTTTGTACCAAACCCTGCAGGGACAGGACAAGGGGTAGTGGTTTTAAATTGAAAGAGGGTATAATTAATTTGGATATGAAGAAAATTCTTTTAATGAGGGCAATTAAACACTACAACAGATTGCCCAGAGAAGCTGTGGATGTCCCATCATCGACAGTGTTTAAAGTTAGGTTGGATGGCATTTTGAGCAATCTGATCTAATGAAAGATAGAATCATAGAATCATAGAATCACCAGGTTGGAAGAGACCCATCGGCTCATCGAGTCCAACCATTCCTATCAAACACTAAACCATGTCCGTAAAGGGCCTCGTCTACCTGTGCCTTAAACACCTCCAGGGAAGGCAAATAAACCACCTCCCTGGGCAACATATTCCAATGCCTAATGACCGTTTCCGTAAAAAACTTCCTCCTAATCTCCAGCCTAAATCTCCTCTGGCAGAGCTTGAGGCCATTCCCTTTTGTCCTGTCTCCTGTCACTTGGGAGAAGAGGCCAGCTCCCTCCTCTCTACAACCTCCTTTCAGGTAGTTATAGAGAGCAATGAGGTCTCCTCTCAGCCTCCTCTTCTCCAGGCTAAACAGCCTCAGCTCTCTCAGCCATTCCTCATAGGTCCTGTTCTCGAGCCCCTTCACCAGTTTCGTTGCTCTTCTCTGGACACGCTCCAGAGCCTCAACATCCTTCTTATGGTGAGGTGTCCCTATTCATGGAGGAAGGAGGTAGAGGTTCTTTAAAAGTTCTTTCCAAACCACCCTATGATTCTAGGTTTTATGATTCTATAAACTTTGCTTCTTCCTTAAATAACCACCCTTGTATTTCTTAAATAGAGATGCAGGAATATTAGCAACCACCCCTAAGCCGTAAGAAATATGTCCATGCTGCTAAACAAACCATGGCAACAGCTTGAAACTAAATAGAGTGTCACAAGTCTCATCCATGTCACTTAACTCCCCTACCAAAAATGGATTGGCCTGGTCCACATACTCCTGCCCACACTGTAGCCCAGTTCTGTGTCCTGCAATGTGCCATCGTAGTGTTTGTGGGAGTGGACATTGGGCTGGTCATCTGCCATGGCCCAAGCTTTTCTGCAGTGTCACGCTCACACCCACTCAATGTCATGCCTGAGCAGGCAGAACAAGGTGTACCTGCCCACCTTGGAGATTCTTGTTTTCATTGCACGCTCCTCAGGACAGAGGGACTGCCTTATAGGCTTCCCTGTGGCAAATCTTAGGAGGTTTGAATGTAGACAGGCAGGCAGGGGGATGCAATCATAGCGTAGGCACTAACAAACTGGATTATGCCTTGCATCTCATCCATCAGCCTCATGACAAGCCGTTCAGGATTTGCATAAATGAGGCAGATATACAATTTCCCCCTTTTCAGTCTTTCCCTCCAGGAAACCTTGAGCAAGGTGAGATGGGAGAGGAGATGTCTTACTGGTAAGGGGCAACCATGGGGGTTATTGGGAAGCAAAGAAAATCTCTCTTCTCACAGTTTTAATCACCGGAGATGATGGAAGATGTTATGGAGTGATTTGCGCAACACTGAGAGTGTGCGGGTTTGGGGCTGGGGTTAGTTAGCTGTCGGTGTGCAGCTTTGATGAAGATGAAGGATTGAAGGGGTATGGTTTATATTTGTTTAGAGAAGGGCTTGGGTGATGCTTTATCACAGGAACGACAACAAAGTCTGTGATTTTGACATGCTTCTTCATTTGTAAGGATTTTCCCCTCTGGCTCAGACTACAGGCAGACAGGGCTGGAGTGAGGACCTGAAGAGGAGCTGGAGGTCTGCAGACAACAGGCTGGACTTATATTTAGGTTTCTACATGAGACCCAAGACCTAGGAGGGGACCTCAGCTACAAAGCCATGTGCACACAATTCTTCTGCTTCCCACTTCCTCCACAGAAAGACTTTGAGGCAGTTTTCCTGATTCCTGCCCAGAACTGTTTCAAGAAGCCCCACTGTAATCTAGCAGTGTGCACAGACCCAAGTGTTCCCGAGCAGTCCCACAATGGCAAATGCATGTGTGCAGCCCAAAAATCAGCCTCAGTAAGCTGGGAAATGCAGGAGGTATAAGCATTCTTTCTAGCAAGGTGCCAGGAGATGAGGATCTTTGCCTTTCTCTGACCAGAGGGTAGGTTGACCAAACACAGTGGGGCACAACGAATACCCTCAGGACACTACCTGGAGGGCCTGCCACATCTCCACATTCCATGGTGCTGTGGAATCCAGCAGAGGCTGGTTGTGTACAAAAGTCTCCACCTCCTGTGAGACACAATGAGCAGATGGTTCTCCTTTTGTTCCTAAAGAACATAAATTCACATGCCAACTAAATACTAATTTGCCCTTTTGCTGTCTGTCTCCACAGGCTATGTCTATACTACTGAACAAAACGAAGCAGGGGTTGTTCTTTGGCTCTGGGGCCAAGTACAACACCGTTTGCAGCCATAGACCTCTTCCCCTGTGAAATAGGCTTGCCTCATCCCACAGACCTGCGGGAGACAATCCCTTGGCTCAGCCATCCACCAGACTGTGTCCTGGCACCGTCTTGGGCCAAAACTGCACCAGGGAGCATATGAGTAATCAGACAGTCTGGGTGATCACGGGACCACACTCGTGCCTGCATTTAAGCTCTCATTTATTTACAACAATAGATATAGTATCAGAGGGAGTGAACGGACATCAAGAGCAAACAGTTTGTCATCTTGGGTTTCAATGGAAGAACTGAGGGGTGGTAAAGATCACTCTAGGGGGAACAGATCTAGGTGTCACCTTTATTTGTTCAGGTGGATCTTTACATTGGAGCCATGTCAGTGGGGAATTTTGTCAATGTCTTATCAGGCTCTGCAAATAAATTGGGAACTTTGGTCTTGAGAGGAGACTGTGAACCCTGCCAGCCCCACCACAGCTGATTAGGACACTTCTTTCATCACTCAACACACCTGACTACAGCCAGATGAGAGAAAAGCATTAACCCAGCTCATCATTTTTGTCAGAGCCACCCACTGGAATCTCACAAAGAACCAATAAGCATGGATAGGACGGATTTATCGTGCTTAAGTGAGCAGAAGCATAATGTTTGCTGCCAATGCTTTTCATAAGAACTGGATTTCTGCTTTTTCTCTCTCCCTCCTTCTCCTTTGCCTTTGCAAAGTGCGACAGTGTGGGGATGAATCGCCTGATTGTGTGCTCCTCTTTCCCCCTCCACTCCGCACCAACAGCAGGGTTGGGGGATGGAAAAGGAGCCCAGCTGCTTCTTGTGGGCTGTTCTCTCTCCACCCACCAGGCACTTTAAATCAGACACAAATTAACACCAACTCCTGGCATCCTTTATTAATCAGGTTGGCTCAGTGTTAGTTTGCTTTACTTCTATTTTAATGTTTCTTTTTTTTTTTTTTCTCAAACCCACCTTCCTGAAGAGCATACCTAACAATAACAGCAAGAGGCTGAAGAACAAGGATGGCTCTTGAGCTTTTACAGGTAGTATTCATTTCTGTTTTCTCAAGCTTTAAAAAATGTACCATGCCCCAGAAGGGAACAACAGTCCTCTGAATGTCTCATATTTAAGTGATATTTTCCACCCATACTGTTCCCTAAGCGTTGCTCAAGAAGAAACCCCCTGCACATAGTCACGAATGTGAAGAAATACAGTCACCTTTAGGGTACAGTGCATCTGTCATTTATAATCTGATAAGAAAGTTATGTAAGATCTCTTCTCATAGCGTATGAACTTGAGGTAGCTAAAATTTGACTGACTCATGGGGGACATAGTGGAGATAAAAACCTGACTCCTCTGTAGCCACAGGTGCCGCTGTCTCCAGAGGCTGCATGATGACTTAAACACAGGTGTTTCCTCATCCTCAGAAAGCTGATACTAACAGAGGTACTGAACCTCGCTACTAATGGGCACCATGACCAGAATCTGAAGAAGACCTATCATTAATTATAGAATCATAGAGTCATTAAGGTTAGAAAATACCTCTAAGATCATTCAGTCCAACTGTCAGCCCAATACCACCATGCCTGCTAAACCATGAAGGCAATCACACAATTTCATTACTTGACCTTGGAGATCCAAGAAACAAAGTACTAAGAAAGGGCTGCTGTGACTGGAGCTTCTTCATGAGCAAAGATGAGAAGGAATGTAATCACTCACTAACCTCTTTTGCTGTTCCCAGCTTTGAGAGACAGGAACTCCACAACATATGTCCGTCAAAGCCTGGTAACCACTAAGTCATCCCAGTTCTACAAATCCTCTGCTCTTTTTGTGCCCTGTCCCTCTTGTACTTCTGGCTTGTCAGTCTCCATCAGAGATACGCATAATGGAGGCAAGATGTAAGGAGAAACCTTATGGATTTCCTGCTGGAAGGACCATGTTTAGCTCAGGAATTGGGTGACTCCTCTCTGCTATCTGTACGACCATGTTTGCCAAACCGCTCCATCTAGCATGCACCGTTTGGCAACTGTCAAACCTTTTGTGGATTTCCGTCTCTGCAATATTCGTTTCTTAGCAACTCTGTTTGCTTTTAGCAAAAACAAAATGTCTCTGCCTGTGGCATTCTATTTTGAGCAGAAATGATGCTGTTTCTGGTCCATACTAGTCAGAGGGACCCTGGTGAAAATGGTCCTGTCTGCCCACTCACTCCTAATAGAACTGGGTGAAATTCTGATTTGTTTTCTTGCTGTTTCACCTGCCGCAGGGAAAGCATAGTGATCCTAGGCAAGGACTGTGGCAAACAGCTAATACTGCTACATTGTTTTTCTACAGTCCTTGCCATTCTGGGGATCTTGAAGTGTATTGTATAACTCAGGTAATAAAGGTACAAGTCAGAAGCAAATTTTACGGCTGAACAAAGTTGCAGCAAGAAAATATAGTTCTGTGAACCCTGTGTACTTTATTGGAAATGTCTCTGGTCTTGAAAACTTTGATTGAATCCAGCTCTACAAGAAGCTTTCCCAGTACATCCCCTGATAACTGAACCAGGAGATCCAACCACAGATCCTGGCAATCTTGTAAAAACATTCCAACAGCAGTAATTTCTACAATAGAAGAAAAAGAAATGGAAGGATCATGAGGGTTGCTGTGTCATTACAGGATCTGTATTTTTCATTTCTATTTCTTTTCAGTGATAGTACTGTTGGTTTCATTTCCACAGAAATGATGCAAAGCCAGTCTGTGCCAAAAGAAACGGGAATGACTGGTCAGCTCTACTCACAACCCCACCGTAAGGTAAATCTTTATCCTCCTTCTTGAGTCAGTTCTCCTCCTCCTTGAGTACAGTTGGGCTTGAAGATCTCAAAGGTCTTTTCCAACCCAGTTATTCTGTGATTCTTTGAGTCACTGTAAGGCTAAGGGCACACAAACTCATGTTAAAGAGCACCAACAGCTCTTGAGATTATTATTTAACAGATCTAACTGGCTGGAAACTAATACTAATTAAAAACTAAGAGGTGCCTCACTTTCCAGGCTTGGGAAGGAGCTGCATGAAATGAAAGCCTAGAAAAGAAACAGGAAGAGCATCCCAGCCTCTGGCTAATGGTATTTAGCCTCACAGTAGGAGAGATGGATGAATGGGAAGTTGCTCTTTTACAAGGTGAAGATCAGCTGTGCTTGAAACACAGTACTGACATCGACTCTCCCACCCATCACAGGGAACTCTTTTCTCTACATTGTGTTCACAGTTTGAGTTTAGCTACACACATCACTCTGATCGGAATATTTAGGTTAGGATAGAGATCTCACCTCACCAACTCAAGCTACCCCTGGCAGAAGGCTCCTGTACTTTTCCTCTCCATCTCTCCATGCCCATGTGAACAGCTGCTCCCCTGGAGTATATTTTATCCACTTTACAAGTATTTTGAATAATGATGATTTTCTATATGAATCCAGAAATGTCAAAAAGCTGGTCAAAACCCAAGGAAGATGAAGAAGAAAAAAAATAGAATTGATTTTTAAAGATCTGTAACTGTCAAAACTAAAGATGCAGGAAGTAAGAAGAGGAAAGGAGATGGTGTAAGATGCTCAGTAACTCCAGAATTAATATCTTGAGTTCATCATGTCTCAGCAGGCCTCTGGTAATCAGTGGAGACTGAATTCAAGCGGTGTGGGAACTTACTTGTCTATTTTATAGCCATTTTCTCAGGAAATAAATACCATTCGCCTTTGATTATAGATTCAAACTTACTCACTGAATTTAAGAAGCCTCACTGACATCAATGGGGCCAGGAATCCGTCTCTTTATTCCTGAATTCAATGCCTACGTATTGTTTTCATGCAGCTGTAAAGATTTCTTTTATGCATCTTCTTGATTTTTCTCTCTCTCATTCATCCTGATTCATCCTCCTCTGCTTGGAGCTCCTTGAATATCCTGTAAGAAGCCCACACACTCAGACATATTCTTGCCCAAGCCTACATTGCAGTATATTTGTCCAACTAATTTTTACTGAAATAAAGTTCCTGCGTTGCAAAATTGCCAGGAGCAATTGTTTTGGTGAATCATAAATACTGCAGAAAGTTAACATTCGTTCAAGTTGTTTGTTTCTGCCTTTGGCAGATCCAGCTGAAAGAGTACATGCATTCCTCCAGAAATCTGAGATTTTAATTCACTAAACAAGCAAAAATGGCAATGGCTTTTCACTAGGAGACCTCTACATTTTCACCTGAGAGAAGCGCACAGAACTGGAAACCTGTCTGCTAGTGTGTTCAGGAAAGGCTACTCCAATCTTAGCTTCTTTGGCATTGGCCTGGTGAAGCACTTTAAGAGCTGCATAGATCAAAGAGTCTTGGCTCCACTGGGCAGTAACCAGATCTTGGAGAATGAACCTTCTTTGGGACAGCAACATCTCCAGTTCACTCTCCCCTGCCTGAGATGAAGGACTAAAGGATACATCTGATATAAAGTGGAGAGCTTCAGCATGTACTCTGGGAGGTGACTCTGCAGATTATCATGACCTTGCCCTTGCTGGGGAGCACCGTAGCTGTAGAAGGGGTGGTGGAGTAGATGTGGGCTTGAATCCTTGCCTCTCTGCTCAACATACTTGCCCCATCATCAAACCAACCTCTCCAAGCTGATGAATGATCCAGGGCAGGATGCAGTAAGATTTCAGAAACAGAAAGAAAAGATAAAATAGAGTGTCACTATAACTTGCATTTTAATTGAAGGCTTTTCAAGGGTAAGTGCACCAGTCTCCCCAGGGCTTGAGAAAATGGGCATTTTCAGTTTACCTGAAAAGTGATATAATGTTCCTACCACTAGGTTTAGAGATTGAAGAAGTAGGCAGGATCACCTGGAACGTACTCAGTAGTACCTGAAGTATGGGTTAGACTGAACTATGTTTAGATGACTGAATGACAGAGGTATAAGTCTGAGCTGACCCATCAAGGCTTCTTGAGCTGTCCAGGGAATTTTGTCCAAGCCACTGTGACCGAAAAATCTTAGTATTTTGGTTATTCCTGCACCACCAGACAAGCTTTCATGGGTACATTTTTAAACGACTACTATCCCCTAAATTTTGAAGGACACATAAGTTTCCATGACCAAGTTTATCAGCAGCTCTGCTTAGTGAAGACAAATGATAGGAAGACAGAAACTGAACCCTAAAACTGAGATCCAGACCCCACATAAGAACCATGTACCAAAAATCTTGTTAAGCCAAAATGCTTTACTAACGCAAAGTCTAAGTCTGTTCCCTAAGTACCACTGGCAGATCACTATCTTCTTAAGCAGATACCAGTTAAAAGACCCACCAAGCTGTGCTTTAATACAAATAATGTGTAAAGATAACGCTGTCATGTTTCATAATATGGTGACTGTTATTCCACTCGTATTAAAGAGCAATTGCAGTGTAATTATGGTAAGTATGTTCCCTGACACATTTAATACCACAAATACAAATGTAATATAATTATTTTCAATTAAAATACATATTAGTATTGCAATATAGTTTTATAATAATGTAATAAAGTAATTGGTAATTATAGGACTTGCTACAGGTATTAGTATTTTCCATATGTGCCCACACACACACATGTGCTCCGCCCCTCCTGTCCTGTAAATCAAATAACTGAATGCTTCATGATGTGGCTGAGAATAATACTGTAAATATCACTGCAATGCTGCATATTCAATTCAGGTAACATAAAGACACCGGAGAGCTTACACAAACCATTCACTCATGCAGTTAATGTTCTTATTATATCAACAGAAATAATTATTGATTGAGCAAAAAAAAAACCCACAGTGTAATTACATTTTAATTGCAATATAATTCTACTGTAATTACACTTTTTTCTATTATTTGGCTTGGCCAATAACAATCAAATTAGCGAGACATTGTTCTCATCACTTTAAAAGATTGTACTATTGTGTAATATTGCCACAGCCTCCCAAGAGAAGAGGATACATCACTGATCAATTATTTCAACCTAATCCTGGATTAGTGTTGGAAAATTAACTATAAAGAGCAACATTGCTTTGTAGCCCTCCTGAACTCGTCATTTCTCTGGTATCTCCAACTCACTAACACTCAAAAATATCTGGAAAAAAAAAGTGAATAGCAAGATATGGAGCCAAAAGATGAATCCTAACTGTCAACAACAGAAGTTTAGACTAGATACTAGGAAGAAATTTTTCAGGCTGACAGTGGTAAAACACTGGAACAGGTTTTCCAGAGAGGTGGTAGATGTCCCATCCCTGGAAACATTAAAAGTCAGGTTGGCTGGGGCTCTGAGCAACATGTTCAGATTCAAGATGTCCCTGCTCGCTGCAGGAGGAGTTGGACTAGATGACCTGTAAAGTCCCTTCCAACCCAAACCATTCTATGATTCTGCCAGTTCTAAGGAGGCCTCTTTAACTGCTATTTGAAAATGTTCTCGTGTTTATAGTGGAAAAGGAATATTGTTCTATATAATTCTTTGTTACCTCCCCAAAATCCCACCCAGTTCATGACTGTTACATAACCAAAAAAGCATGAGAAAGTTTATTCGCGCTTATCCCATCTTACAAGATGCAGAGCTATGTGCAGCCTTGGATCCCTTTGAAGTCAGCTATAACAGAAGATGTTGCCCCACAGAAGCTCTGAAGAGAGTTAGATAATTTGTCTTAGAGACAAGAAAGGGCTGGGAGACCTCCTAGATGACTACAATTGTCCTCAGCCTCAAAATATTTTTGAGTTTAAAGCATTTTGATCAACAATTAATATCCTCTTTCCTTCCATTTCCCCTCTTATTTCCTATTCATTTAAAAATAATAAAACTCAACTCAATGAAAAAGTTGGAAGGGAATGAAATCCTGTGTGCCTCCTGGATCCTCTGGATGATATGGTAGCCATGGCAACAAGCAGCTCAAGAGAACTTCTTTACCTTTTATTTTTCCATTTTTGTCTTAATGTTTACATGATAATGTGGGGGTTTTTTTGTCTCCAGTCCATCTCCTGTAAAGGGCAGTGATTAGTGGTCAAAACTCTTTGTCCAGTTTATCATGTACTGTTCTCTGTATTGTTTTTTACTTACTTCAGGGCACGACCTAGTCCCAGCTTAAATGAGGTTGACTGCCAAGTTTTCACCACCCATTATGACAAACCTCCCAAAAAAACAACAGGAGAGGAGTCTGGAACATGGGTTGAAGGCACATCCCGAACTGATGGAACAGCACATCTCACTTAAACACTGTGACTCATCACCGCGATATGCCCTCAAAACTAAATGTTCTGGTGGGCTTCAGGAGGGATTACACAGATTCATAGGGGCACCGTCCATCCATAGTTACAGAATGTGTTTGTTCAGACACAGTTTCCAGCTCAGAAAAAAATAATACTCCTTAATTCAGTGACTGCTGAAAGGAGAGTGTGCACCAAAGATGGGGTTTTACTTAGAGGGTGGTGAGGCACTGAAACAGGTTGCCCAGAGAAGTCACTGATAGTCCATCCCTGGAGGTGTTCAAGGCGAGGCTGAATGAGGCTCTGAGCAACCTGATCCAGTGGGAGGTGTTCCCACCCATGGCAGGGGAGTTGGAACTGGATAATCTTTAAGAACCATTCCAACCCAAACCGTTTTACGATTCTCTGATTACTTTAGGCCTACTTTTTCTTGTTTTATTTTTCTCATTGGCGTCTGCTATTTCCTCTAGCTTCACAGATCATTGATCTCCCACCGAATGGCTGTTAAGGAGTTTTTGTGTTCAAAGTCATACCCAGGCTTCAGAATTCCCATCTGTGCTGGTGAATAATGGTGTTGCAAGATAAGGAGTGATACCAACAGAGGGATGCCTGTATCAGCATTCTGCAAAGACTCCAGCCTGCTCCCTGTGTTCAGGAAATATCTCTGGTGAGGTTCCACGTCAGTTAAATGCAGGCATGGTCTGGCCAAGTTGTGTAGTAAACACAATTCTGCTTGGGAAACTGTCAACCTCTGGACTGGACAGGCGCACACTCTCCTAGGTTGAAAACTGATTGGATGGCCTGGTCCAGGGAGTGAAGGTAAATGGAGTTAACTCCAGCTGGAGGCCAGTTACAAGTGGGGTTCCCCAGGGCTCAGTGCTGGGTCCAGCCCTGTTCAATGTCTTTATCAATGACCTGGATGAAGACATTGAGTGCTCCCTTAGTAAGTTTGCAGACGGCACAAAGCTGGGTGGAAGTGTCGATCTGCTGGAGGGTAGGGAGGCTCTGCAAAGGGATCGGAACAGGTTGGACTGCTGGGCAGAGACAAATGGGATGAGGTTTAA
>WAAB01002471.1:0-11376 GCA_013389865.1 Piaya cayana | reverse complement strand
TTGAGGCTCTGGAGCAAGTCCAGAGAAGATCAATGAAGCTGGTGAAGGGTCTGGAGAACAAGTCTTGCAAGGAGCGGCTGAGGGAACTGGGATTGTTTAGCCTAGAGAAGAGAAGACTGAGGGGAGATCTTATTGTTGTCTATAACTACCTGAAAGGAAATTGAAGAAAGGAGGTAATGACCTCTTCTCCCAAGTGACAGGGAACAGGACAATGGGAAATGGCCTCAAGATGTGCCAAGGGAGGTTCAGGCTGGACATCAGAAAATAATTTTTCACTGAAATGGTCACTGGGTACTGGAAGAGACTGCCCAGGGATGTGGTTGAGTCACCTTCCTTGGAGTTATTTAAAAGAATCACAGAATCATCGAATCACTAGGTTGGAGAAGACCCACAGTATCATCAAGCCCAACCATTCCTATCAATCACTAAACCATGTCCCTCAGCACCTCATCCACCCATCCTTTAAACACCTTTTCTAACCTAGTGATTCTGTAAACCATAGCACTATGGAGATGATGGACTGGTCATTTTGGCTTCACTGCTTGTGTCTCCAGAGCTAGGAATGATTTGTGAATGTTCATGACTTTCCAGGGAAACCTGAGACAAACATAATAACAAACATAGGCAATGAGCTCAGAGACATGGCCCAATGCCTATCACTGCAGAGGTATTCAAGCCCAGTGCCTTGCTTGGATTTCTTTTTGAAAAATGAGCAGAGTTCAGGCCAAGACTCAAAGGAAAATTACAGGGTGATGAGACCATACCCCCACAGGCATCAGATAACACCCAGCTCCTCCAGAAAAAGAGGGTAACTCCCAACTACAAGGAGGCAGTCCAGAAAAAAACCCAAAATGTTTTAGTTTGTGAGTTGTTTGGGGATTTTTCTTTGGCCAACATATCCCACAGGAGATACTGATAGGGAGCCTGGTTTCTGCTGCTTTGACTTTTGCTCTTTTCTCATCTTGCCCAGCAGACACAAAGCAGAAAAACCCTTAACCTGCCTTAAGGCTCCTGCTCTGCCTTCTCTCCTGAAGCATGCAGGCAGACTGCAGCAGCTACTATACAGGGGCCAAGTGTTTTCATTCTTCTCCCCAGAGCCAGGAGACTGTGGCAGAGTTGGACTCTGTGCTAGGGCTTGGGCTTGCAACCAGCACTAACACTGCATTGCAGCAGTAGGGAAAGCGAGGAGGGAGAAAATCCAACGTGCACCTTGCAGGGAAAACAGAACAGGCAGGATCCTCCAGCTTGTCTCTGATGGGAATCCTTGTCAGAGTGCTGTGGTCTTGTAGCACTTGCTACAAAAAGCACAGGAGGAGCCTAACATTAACATGTAAAAAGAAAAATCTACGAAAACCTCCCAAAAGTGCATAAAGCATAAGCCTAGCTGAGCTGGCAATTCTGTTCCCTTCCACAATCACCGTGCTACCAGTCTAACTCATTACTTTATTGACTGCTCTGGGATATTCGGAGAGTGAGACTGCACTCTTAGAAGATACGCCCCTGTCCTACAGTCAATTCCATTGTTGTTCAATAGAAAGCAGATCGAGCTATTAAAAAGGAAACCCTGCCAGAACCAATAACTGTACAAGGCATGGTGTTATGCTAAGATGCCGCTTCAATAAATTATCAGCTAAGAAGAGCCTGGATCCTTCAATACTCCAGGGATTTGTTGCTGCGCAAACCTATGTGTGTATACAGATAAATGCAGTTAAACAGACATACTATATGTTCTTGTCGAAGGATTCTCTGTACAACAAGGAATAATACATTAAAACTCCAGGTTAAAAGTGGTACTTACTGATCCATCTCCAGAGATTAAAAATGTCACATTTTAGGAACTTGGGAGATGAAGTAGGGGGAACCCTACATCTCAACACCCCTAAAACTGCATTTACATAAAGGAAGATCTGTAAAGGATCATCTTTGCTATGGAACTCTGGGACTCATTTATGTTGTCAGCTCATGGTACATGCTGAGTGCAGCCTTAAGAAGAGGAAATAAAAGACTGGCTGGTGAGAAGAAGGAGATTTAGCAGGACTGCAGACAGAAACTAGAGGAAAAAATGGGAGGAAACTTTCAGCTCTAGAAGGAAAAGTCATTTAGCCGAAGCTGCATGAAGAAGGACTGGAAAAAGGAATGCAGAATGCATCTGCTAAGAAGTCCAGTGGGACTTCTTTCCTCTCAGCACAAGGTCTCAATGCCATCAGCCTTTGTGAAGGCCTTGAGGAGTCTCTCTGCAAGGGTGGATAGTTGTTTACAGAAGTAATAGCAGAGTTGATTCTCAAAGAAAAGACCTCAGTTTTTCCTAATGGCCAGACCCTCCTGAGTGTCCTGAGCTCATCCATCTTGTGAGTTGAGGCTTATGTTATTGAGATACCCCTGAACCCCTGGTGACATTAACAGGGGTTCAGCGGGGATCTGTGAGATAAGTTCCTCTTAATTTAAAGGGATCCAACTTCCATCTTTCCACTGGGGGAAAGGAATCAGTTAAAAACTTCCTCTAAGACCTCAGGAGTATGCAGCATCCATCATAGTGTTTACCCATCACTCAGCTTATCTTCAGCTTTTTGAAATGTCTAACATATCTTTAGTGAACTAAGCTCTCAAGGCCATGTATTTGACTGTTACATCTGCAAAAATTCAAGCAAGGAACGCTAGGAAATGAGAAAAAAAGAGGGTACCTATGAACAACTGTCTGAATATTAAGTTGAAGAAAAAGAACATCACCTGCCCCAGCATCAGCCCAACTTTTCTTTCTTCCTCAGTGGAATCTCTGCTGAACTACCGATCAGCCCTGACTCATTGCCTAGCTGATGAACTCTGAAAGATTGCAGCCTCAAGCCGTTATGTTTCAGGGAGTATCCTTGCATTTTTCTGCACAGCTTGTAATCAGATACGAAGCTTTTTGGGGATGTATTAACACAAATGATGCTCTGCAGAAAGGAATTGTGTTGCAGCGTCTGCCGCATGCAGACATAAGTCCTCCATCTCTTTTTAGTTGTTGTTACTATTATTATTACAGATTTCATAAAAGCATGACTTGGAGGGTCACAATTTTTCTGAGAGACACAAGCTCTAAAAATGATGTATTCTTCCTTTCCATGTCTCCCTTGCCAATAGTAGGATGTTGACATGATTGAATTCCTGGGGAGGAAAGGCAGGGAGTGGGGAGAGACATCGAGTCCAACGTGACAGCGGAATTGAATTCCCATATCTTAAGCTGGAACAGAATTTACCGTTAATAGTGTTTGTAAAATAAAACGGTGCTGGCACTTTTGTTTAATATTGCAGCTTGCATGAATTCTGTTTATTTTTACTTGGCTTGTTTCTTCCTGAGAAGCCAGCTTTAGCAAAAGTGAAGGAAGTTGCTTTTGCAGTGTTGGAAAGATGCAGGGTTTTTTTTTCTGGAAGAGCCTGTTTACAAGAAGGTCTGCTTTCCTGGGAAAGTCGAGATAGTACAGCTTAACATCTCTGTGTCCTGGAAAAAAGCCATGGTGGGAAGCTGGCTCAGGAGAAGTTGGAATGAAAAATAGGGAGTTTCATTTCTAGAGGACTGGCTTGATTCCTGCTTGGACCAATGAAGAAAAACAAGAGGTTTCTGTTCAGTTTGGTCATGAGAAAAGGAATTCTCCTTTTCATGGCTCCCTGATGGATTTTATGGTCCTTCCTCAATTTCTGGCTAACCTGATGGTCACACTTCAGAAACTCCAAGGTAAACAAATGCTAACAATCCCATCGATGATATTCTTCAGTGAGACTGGGAGACTTCTATGCCACCTGAGATTTGGTCTGAGAGACACTATTGAGGTAGGATGGATGGAGTCCAGCTTGTTTTCGCTTGTTCTGTGTATTTTAATCTCCACAGCGTCCAGTCTCACACCTTTAGTAGGCATGAAAATAAGCTTCCAAGCCAAGATCTTCTGCTGGCATAAACCAGGAAAACTAACACACCGAGAAAGCAGCATCATTTCAAATTAACTCATTAGTTTTTAACAGAGTGCCTGAGAGAGAAACTTTCTTTTGTTACAGTGAGACAATACCTCTCTTTGGCAATTTGAGGAAGGAACAAATAAAACATGCCCCAGCATCCTAGATAGTTCTTGAGCCCTGCAAAATAAACAGCCTGGCTTGGTGCTCATACACCGCCAACGAACCAAGCAAACAGCACTCTGGAGAGTCCTGCCTCACAGCCTCAGGGATTTAACAGCAGTGACTGCTCAGTGCAATAATCCTAAAAAAAGAGCTGGTCATTTCCCAACAGCTAATGACAAGTTTGTTAGTTAATGGTCCAGATCAAAGCCAAGGGCGATTAATGATCTAACAAACCAGTCGACGGACTGGTGATGAAGACCAATTATAATCCTTATAAAAAAGCCCCTGCCAAAGAATCACCTTGATTGGTCTTTTTCTCTCTCTGTAGGGTCCTGGACAAGCAAGGGGTTATTTGAGGAAACTGTTGTCTCCCTGGAAATCCATAGCTCATCAACACCTGGAATTTATTCTGAAAAAAACTGCATATGCCAGAAAACAAACTTATAAGAAACTTTCTGCCTAGAAAATAAATGAATCCAGCATGTAATGTGGTTTGCCTTAGACTCAGCTTTCCGAAAGCTTGTTCAAGAGACTTGTCTATTTCTTTAAAACTCTTCCCCCCCCCAAAAAATGTACAAAGCTGGGGAAAAGCACATGTAACTGGAAACCCATTTCCTGAAGTATAATACTGACTGAATGACCAAAGTGAGTTCTTTTGCTCTGATAGCAAAAAAAACTTGTCTGGAAGGAGCATGTATAACATTAGGATGTTATTTTAGGAACTAAAGAACTCACAACAAACTTCTCAGGTCCTTAAACAATTTAGGATTGGAAGAACAACATTAAAATTATATATAGGGAGATACTTACTCCATCTCCCTGCCTCTAGAGGCATTTCACCTTGCAGAAAGCATTCCTGTGCAATGACCTTCCTATCTCCTTTTAGAAGCCTCCCAATAATAACAGCCCTGTGTGTTATTACCCATCTATGTAGTAAAAGCTCTGCCATGTCCAATTTAGACATTCTGCAATCTAAACCAATTAGGTTTTGTCTTGTAGATTCAGAGACCTACCTTATTTTCCTTATCACAAGTCCTCCTGTACCCCCGTGTTGGGCAAACTAGTCTCATATCTCCATTTATTGTACTTCTTAGTAGACTGAAAAAAAAAATCCTTGCTCTGATAGCCTCTGTCTGTCTGTCTATCTATCTATCCATCCAACTATCTATCCAACTATCTACCCAACTATCTATCCAACTATCTGTCTACCTATCTATCTATTCTTCAACATCAGTAGTGTTCTAACGTAAACTTTGAACTCACCAGCTCGTAACAGTGCTCATAAGTAAAACTGCCCTACCAGAAAAGCCTAATACTCTGTTTCCAGCAGTGTTGATAGAAGATGCTATTTTGGGACAACGTATGCTTTTGGCCCCTCTCTCCTATCCAGAATTAAGAGTTGCTGATTCTGAGGCAGTAGAGGAGACTCTGCCAGGCATCCTTTTCAGTATCTACCAGGTTTCATCATCAGCCAGTTTCTTTAGAGGACACCATTGGCCATCATACTGCTGCTGTCTGCACTGATGTATTCAGCTCAAGAGAGAATGTTAAAATATCATTGAGGAGCTTTGGGAACTGCTGGAGTCAAGGAGCAGATCTCCTCTGTCCCCTTTACCTATTCATCCAGTTAGGTGTCACTTAGTTAAAGTATATTGTTCCCATTTCTCCTTTCCAGAAATGAATACTGCAATGGATACAAACTCCTTCCCAGTATAGGAAAATGGAGATGAGAATACAGACGAAGGGAACTGGATGAAAGAAAGGTAGCATGAGTAGGTGGTAGTTTAAAGGCCAGCAGTCAGGATTAAAAAGCTGTTAAAATGTGTGTGTGCAGTGGGAGTGAGGGACAAAGACAGGAGGGGTGGTACAAGAACACAAACAGTCAAAAAAGAATGACAGCAATCTCTTAAAAATGATTTAGCACCCCTAAAACTATATCACCTTGGCATTATGAGCAAACAATGATGAAGATTTCAAGGTTTAGTATTGATTTCGCACCCTGTTCTGCCACCAGCCTCCGTCTTTGGGGGCAGCAGTGGATACAGTGCATTGGTGCAGTCTGCATTGATGGCATCAGCCCAACCCAGCTCTGACTGCTTGAACTGCACTGGTGTAAATCATCTCTCATCCCCCCACGACAATGTGAGTCACTGATCCTGGCACTTGGCTGTCTTGGCAGGTCTCCCAGAATTCATTGCACAGCTCTCAGCAGTCAGGGGATGCTTTCAATGGGATTTCTGTGTAGAGGTATATTGACTTCTCTATGCCTTGGTTTCCTCATCTGCAGAACAAAGCTAATAACCCTTATCTGTTCTTTAAAATAAGAAAGGAAAACCTTCATCAAAAGACTTAGCCAACTGTGGTTTATGTACTGCTTTGTGATCCTGTGGAGGAGAGGAATCCAGGAGAGAAAGTCAAGTTATTATAAGTAGTCTGAAAAGTCTCTCCTCCACATACTGTCAATTGGTTCACACTGAATCAATCTCTTAACTCTGCAGAGCATCTGCTTGCCCAGAATTAGCCTTGGGGATGGGAAGCCCAATTCCCATTCCACTTGCAGGCTGCAAGGTGAGGCACTGATCTTATTCACCAGCTGGGGCTGGTTAGAGGGTATTGTCTTATTTCCTTTTTTAAGGATTGAGCTCTCCTGCTGAGACTATTCCTACTTGTGATATCCCTTTGTTCCCTGACAATCAATTTGACTTCTTCCACTGATATACAAAACTTTATAATACAGCAGCCAACTACTACTGCTGCCAAAGCTTTTTTAATATCCAGTTCCCCTCCACCACTACTCTATCTAATCTTTATCAATTAACTAGTTAATAACCTCCAATTATCCTGTAAAAAATGACTGGCTGAGTTGCCTCAGAGTAGTTTTTGTATCCTGCCAAGCAGCGTAGTACCAAATTCACCAATTCACGGTCTTGCAACAGAAATTTTAATAGAAATAAAAATGTACCCAGGGATGAGCTTTTTGCTACTGCCCAAGAACTACCCATTCAGAGTGCTTTGAGAGCAATGGAGCAATATTATGGTTGCTGTTACTCTTCTGAGTTTCAGTAGGTTCAAGATACAACAACAGAGGTACCTGCCTGCACAGGCAGCTTTCTAACACCACAGCTTTTAGAACAGACCTGCATAAGTGCTATCATCCATGCTGAGCCACCAAATTTGGAGTGGGATAGCATCAGCTTTTCTGTTTCAGACACAAGTAGACCCAATGGATCAAACTCTTTTCTTATCCCTACCAGCAAAACCAGAGTGACCAGAGAAACGTCTATGGGGTGGGTAGTTCTCTTCAAAACAAGATAACAGAGTGCAAACAGTGTTGAAAGGCAGAAGATCAAAGCCTGTTCTTGTTTCCCAAGTGTGTGACTTCCTGGGCGTTCTTTGGCAAGTCACTTAATTCTACACCTTGGCTGATCCATCTATTAAAAAACACACTGGTACAGTCTTCTTTAGAGTATCTCAAGCAATGATTTAAAGTGTCAAGTGAAAAGCTCTGCAGGAGGGAGCAGACATTACTAGCAGGATCACACCAGTGAATGTGAGTGGGTCTGCAAAGTCAGAACTTTCACTGCTATGTGCCCTCTCAATCACAACGCTACAGTGTCCTCCTGCTCTGCTGCATAAACGACCAGCCTGAAGGTCCCCAGTGCTAAGATGATGAGGCTCAATACACTCAGTGCAGGCAAGGAGTAGCACTACTATACAGATGAAATTGTGGAGACAAAGAAGAGTCAAGGGGTGTTAATTGTTATCATGGCTCCAGATGAGCCAGCGTTTGATCCTCTTTACTGAGACTTGGGTCATCCTCTTGTACACATGGTTGAGGCTCCACCTGTTCTGCAGACACAGGAGATATTCCTCAATTTCAGTTTTGGATACTGTTCCTTGTGACTTGCTTGTAAAGTGATTATTGCTGTCAGTGTCAGAAGATAGCATGGCAATCTGTAGGCAATCCAGGAGACTCCTGGAGTGCATTGAGGACAACTTCTTAGTCCAACTGATAGAGATCTCCACCGAAGGAGGTGCATTACTGGACCTTATGGTCACAAATACAAGTGAATCCATCAGTGACATTAGGACTGGAGGCAGCCTGGGCTGCAGTGATCATGCACTGGTGGAGTTCAAGGTCCAGGGGGATATGGGACAGGCGAGGAGTATAATCAGGACACTAAATTTCAGGAAAACAGACTTCCAGCTCTTCAAGGAATTACTCAGTAGGACCCCCTGGGACATGGTCCTCTGAGACAAGGGAGTGAAACAGAGCTGGAAAATATTCAAGGATGCTTAGGGAAGAGACTAGCATGATGGAGTTGACACCCCCTGATTAAACTAAAGAAGAAGGAACTGCACAGACAGTGAAAGCAGGGATAGGTAACCTGGGATGTGTATGGGGGTACTACCCAGTTGTGTAGGGATGAAATCAGGAAGGCCAAGGCACAGCTTGAGCTAAACTTGGCAACGGAAGTAAAGACTAACAAGGGCTTCCACAGGTAGATCAATCAAAAGAGGAAGGTCAAAGAGAATGTACCCCCACCCACTGGTGGCTGGAAATGGTGATCACGTATCAAGAGACAAGGAGAAGCCTGAGGTACTCAACAAATTTTTTGCCTCAGTCTTCACCGATAACTGCTCTCCTCACCCCTCCTGGTTCATGGGACAGCAAGATGGTGATGAGGTGTGTAAACCCCCTCCCACTGTAGAGGAGGATCAGGTTTGTGACCACCTGAGGAATCTGAACATTTATAAGTCTCTGGGACCTAATGAGATGCATCTCAGAGTCCTGAGAGAATTGGCATATGTGGTTGCAAGCCACTCTCCATGATATTTAAAAAGTCATGGCAATCAGAAGTCCCTGGTGACTAGAAGAAGGGTAACATTATGCCCATTGCTAAAAAGGGTAGAAAAGGTGGTCCTGAGAACTACCGACCTGTCAACCTCACCTGTGTGCCTGGGAAGATCATGGAACAGATCCTCCTAGAAGCTCTGCTAAAGCGCATGCAGGACATGGAGGCCTTGGGTGACCTGATCTAGTGGGATGTCCCTGCCCATGGCATGTGGGTTGGAACTAGATGATCTTTAAGGTCCCTTCCAACCTCAACTATTCTATGATTCTATAAGTCCTGTTCTGTCCTGTTCTCAGTCCTCCCCCAGAAGACCCTGGTAATTAATAGTAAAATTCTCTCTGATTTTAGGAAAAAAAAAGTCATAGCCTTAAATTCTCACTTTCCCTCTCCATAAGGGACCATTTACTTCTCTCTCTGGAATAGTTGAAGAAATTTTTCACCACTGCACTGATGGAAGAAAAGTCTCCGCTTAATAGAAGCAGATGGAAAAAATATGAGGTCATTTGGTCACAAATGAAAAACTTGCCTACTCTAGTAGTTTAATGCCGTTTTGCCTGGCCCCCTCTATGATTAGATTATTACTTATTCACTTATTCATCTATTTAATCATATCAAGGGAGGCTGCCCTACATGACCCTTCTGGGTACTTGCTGATTCCTTTGTTCTTTTATTCTACTTTTAACTGAGATTATTTCCATACAGGTTCCTTTCATAATGAGCCTTGAATTATTTTACTTTACCATCCATAAGGTGCTCTATGGTTTGCTGCTGTGTTCCTATCTATCCGAGCTATTCCTGCAGGACACATTACTCTCAAGTGACTTAGAAATCAGACACTTTCAGAGTCCTGGATTTTAAGGCTAGTTGACTCCTTCTCCTTTTTAGCTCCTGAATGATGATTGCTTGAGACATTACATTGATCTGGAACTTTGGGCTTTTAGTGCGTGTCTTTTAGAACTAATACAAATTAAATCATGGGGTGCAAAACGTGTTAGGGCATTAAGCCCCAGGATACCTAGGGTCTCCTCATAGCTCTGATGTTGATTTTTTTTTTCCCCATGGACTCTAATTTCCAATGTCTCTTTTTTTAATATAACTTAGGTTACTTACCTATGAAATGGGGATTTATCTGTTGATTATGGGGTTTTTATCTAAAGATGAAACTAGTTGTGTAAGAGAGAATTGTCATGGCAATATGAAAGCCTGTATTCTTTATTGATTTCTTGTGAAGTTATCCTCTCTAACAGCTATTATATGTTGTCAACATGTTTTCTGGATGCACTTGTCTAGTTTAACTAGAAGCTGTTACATACAGTGAGGCTTCCTCTGTCACCATAAACCTGCACAACACATCCAAGACACACTAATATTAGCATTGTCATACTTTAAACAATACATTGGGAACAAGGCAACTCGTAGCAGATGTAGAAGGAAAATTGTAGAATAATAGAGTCATTAAGGTTGGAAAAGACCTCTAGGATTAATCAAGACCAGCTGTCAGCCCAACATCACCATGCTTACTAAACCACATGACCAGTTTTATGGTTGAATCATTAGAACACATCTTTGCATTATGGTGTCTTGTAGTGTTGCTTAGCTTTCCTTAGTGAGGGGACTGCATTGGACAAATTCTCGTGCTCTTTCTTAGCTTCATGTATAATGTATCAAGATGGACACTTAACTGTTCTTATAAAATCAGAGGATCCTTTCAGGACAGCAAACAAATGCTAAAGATGAATATCAAATCTGCAGTAGCACCAATACATCTCTAATAAAAGACATAGTTATCAAAACCCCAGCTCAACTTCAACTAACCAGTCATTAACATTCAGATTATCCAAGTACAACAAAAGGCAAAGCTCAGAAAGGTGATTTAGATCCTGAGCCAAGGAAAATATGAAAAGTTGCATGTTCAACTTTGGTCCAGAACACAAAAGTTTTGACTAATATTCTTTTATATGACTGGAAGCTGTGCCCTGAGATGAGAGCCTGGGAAGAAAGCATGCTCAAAGAAATTCCAGGAAAGCAATGAAGCAGTTGAAATGCAGTTGTTCTGCTTCATCTCATAGGCCAAAGGTCACTACCATTAAGATTTCATCCAACACAGGAACTGCAATCTGCAGCAATCTGCATAGCCTTGGAAAGGGTAATACTGGCTATAGGAGAAAAGAGTTGGGAAAACATGCCAGGTACCTTATTGGCATTCATGGCACTAAAATGCAGCAGGATTGGCCCTGGGAAATGTATATTAATAAATGCTAGAGATCTTTCTCATAAATCTGTTGCTTTTATAGTATTGCATTAGCAATGCGATTCTCAAAAGACCAGGACATTCTAATGTAAGAGCACCAGAGGCATGGAGTAATGTTGGCACATAGTGAGTCGACACATTAGGTGTGTATGTAGCCATGTTTTCATAGAATCATAG
>WAAB01002468.1:17828-32035 GCA_013389865.1 Piaya cayana | reverse complement strand
GAGCACCTCGTCTACCCATCTTGGATCTTGGTGCACGGTAGGCTGTGTAAGAAGTTCTGCTCAAAATCTAGCCTTGTAGGCACGTCGGTAACCCCTGCTGATATGTCACATTTGCTTATATAGAAATTCTTTTCCAATAGTTATCAACATAGGAGAGTAAAACTAAATCTATTAACTATATGACTCCTACTGTGTGTCACAGAATCACAGAATGGCAGAGGCTGGAAGGGACTTCTGGAGATCACTCAGTCCAACACCCCTGCAACACTGTGAGCCAGTTCCACAGGGACACATCCAGGTAGATTTTTAGTATCTCCAGTGAAGGAGGTTCCACAGCTCCTTGGACAACCTTTTCCAGCTCTCTGTGATTCTCCAAGAAGTTTTTCCTCATATCCAGGTGGAACTACCTGTGTTCCAGTTCGTGCCCATTGCCCTTTGTCCTGTCTCTGGGCACCACTGAAATGAGTCTGGCACCATCCTCTTGAGACCTGTCCTTGAGTTATTTGTAAGCAGTGATGAGGTCCCCTCTCAGTCTTCTCCAGGCTAAACACACTCATCCTCTCCTCATAAGACAGATGCTCTATTTCCGTAATCATCTTTGTGCCCCTCTGCTGGACTCTTTTCGGTAGTTCCTTGATTTGCTGAACTGAGGAGCCAAGGATAACCTTGCTTACTTTAGGAATAATTATAAGCTATGACCTTTCTGCATCCCAGTGTCCCATGTCATCACTTCTAGAGAGAAACTGTCCGAAGCACGTGCCATTAACTTTCAGAAAATGAAGTTAATTAGACAAGACTTAGCTAAAGTCAGAAAACTGATTCTATTGTAGCTCAAAGTACAGCAGTTGGTACAAGGTCAAGCAGCTCACCTCTTCACATTGGCTTCTTCCACCACGTGTCAAAAGTTACCATCAGTGCTCTGCAGTGTTCATACTCTGCCATGTACAGCTGTAGTTCACAGTCTGCAGTGTTAGCGTATAGATCTGTGAACTGCAGGCTAATGATGATTTTTTTCATCATAGAATTAAAGAATCATTGAATAACCAGGTTGGAAGAGACCCAATGGATCATCGAGTCCAACTGCTCCTATCAAACACTGTATCATGTCCCTCAGCAAACCTTAAACACCTCCAAGGAAGGTGAATCAACCACCTCCCTGGGCAGCCTCTGACACTGCCCAATGACCCTTGCTGTGAATTTTTTTTTCCTAATGTTCAGCCTGAAGCTCCCCTGGTGGAGCTTGAGGCCATTCCCTCTCGTCCTGCCCCCTGTCCCTTGGGAGAAGAGCCCAGCTCCCTCCTGTCCACAACCTCCTCTCAGGGAGCTGTAGAGAGCAATGAGGTCTCCCCTCAGCCTCCTCTTCTCCAGGATAAACACCCCCAGCTCTCTCAGCCGTTCCTCATCAGGCCTGTTCTCCAGACCCTTCACCAGCTTCATTGCTCGAAGATGTCAGTATGCTGTTTAAACAAATATAGAAAAATAAGCTATATGAGCATTTAATGGTTTTATTGGTACCTTTCTTGTGTACATAATTATTTCTTATCTGCAGCCCAGTTTATTATTGACATTGAACAGTGTGTTATGGCCATTTCTCCTTAAAAATAAATCCATCTGTCCCTACATAGGAGAAGTTTATTTCTAAGATCAAAGAGAAAAGGCACATTAAGATCACTATGAAGAAAGATACTGTATGTTTCTTGTTAAGTAGTAAATTATTGGAACTCATGGATTATGTGTTTCCCAAGATTCATTTCGTCCCCTCAGAAAGCCATCATAGAATAGAAAAAACAACCTAGAAATCAAGATTTTGACTCCTGTGAAAATTTGTGTAATAGTATTTTAAGCAGTTGAACTATACATAGAAGAAAATTATGCTGAAATCTGATCCTTTATTTATGAAATATTTTTGTGAAAGTAATGATTCTTTTCTAAAATACTGTTTTCCTGTGTAGATTTTCAGAAATTTTCAGTTAGATTGACATATTTTTTAAGTTTAAAAGGTCTTCTTTTTATTTTGACAAAATTGTTAGAAAGTAATAATAATAGAATATTGCTTAGTACATTTGTATGTGAAACATTTGTTTAATAGAAAATAACTTTTAATCTTATTTTTGTTCCTATTTTTAATCTCATAGACTATTGCCTTGCCTGAAAAGTAGCAAGTTAGGAATTGAACACAGTGTCTTTTAGAGGATTTATGGTAATGCTGCTGAATTTAGCTGAGCATAAACAGCCTGGTGAGCCCCTCGGGGTCTCTTCATTTTCCTGACACACTCCAGTGCTGCCCCATTAACACTTCGTCCCTTATTGCCATCTATTCAGTTTAATGAGCATCTTTGGATTTGAAGTTCTGCACAAGAAACAACAGCTAAAGCAACTGATCACCTACTGCAGCTTTTGGCAGAGTGCCTTATGCCCTTTGTATTTATCTATTATTTTATTTAAATATAAAGTACATTTCCATTCTTCAGCACTGTGATGACATCATGACATTTTCTTTAATTACGGTAGACACTAATCACAGGCATTGAGTAATGACCATAAATATGATGCTGTATATATCTGTGTAGAAGGTAAAGACGTGCTGAATAGCTGCTAGAGGAAGCATTTTCTTCCTTTAAAATTAGTCCTATTAATACTCTTTAATGTGAAGAAGGAGACTGTGTGTCTCCTTCTGAATTGCTGGAGACTGTGCTATCAAAGCAAAATATTATATTCTAAGAAATCATAAGACAGAAGCACTAGGTGCTTTTTTTTCAGATTCCTGTATGAATCCAACTGCTGTAAAGGTTCAGCATGTGGCTGTTTATTAGATTGGATTCCTGAAACTGAATTTCTCACATTATTCTGAATACTTTCATAAAACATCTTAAAATATTAAAACATGAACTGTATCATCAGACAAAGACTCAACCTGAACTAAAGCCCGAATAATGTTGTTCTGGGATGCGTGATGGGATTTAAGGATCAATCTAATATTGCATTGATTGTTAACTGATCAGCAAAAACAAAAGATTGCTCTAAGTTACCTCCAATATTTAACAGATACGGAAATCTTTGCAGGGCCAAATAAATTTCTCAGTAGTTGAATAAAATGTCTATTCTTGAAAACAGGAAATTGGTTAGATATAAGAACATGTTTGTTGTATTAAATGCATTTATTGAAAGACTGTTTCTAAAAGCTAGAATAACGCGTGCTTGATTTGCTCTGTTCCTCACAAGCTTGCTGTCCTTCAGTAAAGTTCTTGATTTATTTTTTTTTATTTCTTTAATGTTTTTTTTCTCTCTTTTAGAAAATGAATCTGGAAGAAAATTGGTGAATCCAATCCAGTGGACCTACAAGCACTCTGACAGGCTCAGAGAGCAGAGTCTGGACCAAAGAGCAATTACCCCACCAAACGATTTCAGGTACAATTGACCTAAATATAACACCCTCTCGAGATTATTGACAAGGGTTCATTTCCTGTAGTGCTTTTCCCATTTGCTCCTCCTGGTAAGCACTGTGATCTTATCTGCCTGGTGCTGCCTGGCTCCTGGGATGCAGCTAAGAGTTCTGTTGTGCATTATCTTTAAACAGACAATTCATGCTAAAAGAGTCATTTGCAGTTAAATTAGATGGCGCATATATTATTCTTGCTGCTGAAGTTGCAAAGAGCAGGAATGAGCGCCTGAATCCTTTTGGATCTGGATGCACTGGAATTGTTTTAACGTGAAATCAGAAAGGTAGAACTAGTTAATTGCAGTTAAACAGAATATTATATTTCATTAAAATGGAACAGAAGAATCAGCTGTGGAGGATGGATAGGTTGGAAAACTTGCTGATTGCTTCTTTCTATGTATATATCTTCATCTATAAAGTGTGGCTTCCCCTGCCTTCATCCAACCTCCAGGCAATCGCCGTAGGTGTCATACGCTGGCACAAAAGACCAGCGAACATATAAACCGAGTGTCTAAACATACAGAATGTGGATTGATTGAATTCAGAGGCTGCTAATTATAAAATCCATTTCAGTTTTGAAGAATGCAGTTTTCTTACGCATTGCTTGCAAACTTGTGCGAAATGCTGGATACGTTTGCATTCCATGCAAGTGGGATACAGAAAAAATAGATGACATTCCCTTTGTGTTCATCACGGGGATTTTTTTTATTCTTTTTTTTTTTTTTATCCTATTTCTTTTACTGAATACCTATTTGGAAAACCTACGCATCGCCTAGAAATTCAGAAGACTGACACCAAATTCCATGCTGAGCTGTACAGGAGCATTTCTTACAGACCTTTATTAACTACTACAGCAGGACACAATTGCAGCATTACTTTCCTTTATATCTCCTATGTTTTCACAAAAGACCATCAAAGCACCTGTTCTATTAGGGGAGTGAACCCCACTAACAGTCATAGGTCCCACTCCTTAAAGGAAACCCAGGAAACAGTTCAGTTGAGAGTTAAATAAGATAGACGTATGTACAATATGTTGATCTACTGACTTGGTTCCTTTGATGATGACAAACAGCAGTTATGAATATAGTTAGACTCAGGAATTCTGTATTAATAGAAGATGAAGAATGAATCCATTAATTAAGTTATTCTAGGGAAAATTTAGATTATAGGAGAAAACTGACCCCTGACTTATTTTTTCCCTGTGTACTTTAATGAGTTGATGAGCCACAGCATATGGCAGTGGAAAGAAAGACGTAATTTGAAACGCAGGTGTGAGAAAAAGATAGCAGTAAAGTAATCTGTAAAGGTAGAGTGAGAATACCCAAGGTGTAATTAAATGGATTTTCAGGTGGACATGTTCAAGTCATAGAACTTCTTGTGCTGTGCCTCAGGATCCTGGGAAGTCTTTGCAGTCACTTGTGGTGGGCTGCTAAATGAAAACACTTAAAAGTTTGAGAAGTGAGAAAATCAAATAGATTCATGAGAGGATCTTTCTGTTGTCATGTCTCCCACAGAATAAGACAATGGGGGAACCACGGACTTAGGGGGAAAAGGAATAAAATCTACCCTACCCCAACACAAAGAGAAAGAGATAACTCATAAGCAGTTAACAACACCCCAGAGTGTGATTAGAAATATTTGCCTTCTTTACATTTGTTATGTTACAAATAGAACTTCTCCTAGTCTTATGGACTCTTGCAGTTCTGCAAGGGCAAAAACTTGCAGAATAAACTGGGCTGGTATGACTTTTGCTATTTTCTTTTTGCCTGCATAAAATACATCTAAAACTTGATTGTATAACTGCAAAAAAATATCAGGTACATGTATTTGCTTAATTATCATCTTTGCATCCCAAATAGTTGACAGGTCTGACATACAAAGTATTGTACATAATATAGATGAGTAAATCGGTTTGCATCCTAGGAACTAGCCTTGTGAAAACCCTTCTGTGTGTGAATGGTCTTTCTGAGGATTGCTCACTTCATCTGATGACAGATAAAAATGTCATTCTGGGCCTTATATTAAGCTCCATCTTGTCATATATTCTGGATCCAATGAAAGGTACAGCACCTTAAGCATTTTTTAATATAATTATATAGCATCTTTGTGAGACGCTCTTGTCCCTTACAGGGTGCAGACTCATAGAGGGCAATATCATACATCAGGGGGTTTCGAGGCACTCTGTCTCTGCTAGTTTGTTCAGTTTGCCCTGCTGTGGTGGTGAAAAGACGTAGTAAAGCAACTCTAATTAGGCAGTGTGAGAATCCCTGGTATGCAGCATTCTTCTTAGCCAGCTTTATATTCTTCCTGATTGTCCTGCAGTGCCTCAGGGAATGACAAAAGTCTGGTCTATTAATTAGAGAATTAGCTTAGAGCTGGGAAAGATGAGTTCAGGTTTTGTCTATGCCACACACCTCACGCAAGGCACTTAGTGCTGAGCAAGATTCGGCAAGACGTAAGAATAATTCCTCTGTTTTTTGAAGAAGAATCAGGTGTCNCATAGAGGGCAATATCATACATCAGGGGGTTTCGAGGCACTCTGTCTCTGCTAGTTTGTTCAGTTTGCCCTGCTGTGGTGGTGAAAAGACGTAGTAAAGCAACTCTAATTAGGCAGTGTGAGAATCCCTGGTATGCAGCATTCTTCTTAGCCAGCTTTATATTCTTCCTGATTGTCCTGCAGTGCCTCAGGGAATGACAAAAGTCTGGTCTATTAATTAGAGAATTAGCTTAGAGCTGGGAAAGATGAGTTCAGGTTTTGTCTATGCCACACACCTCACGCAAGGCACTTAGCTTAGCGCTGAGCAAGACTCAGCAAGACGTAAGGATAAGGAACTGAGAATGTATTTCCCCTGTTTTGAAGAAGAATCAGGTGTTTTTCAGTATTTCTGGTATCTTAGTTGCCTTCCTTAATAATTGAGTAGTCAGAAATCTCAGTTTCTCTCATTAGCTGAAATTAATTCTCTGTATTTTACTATGATACTGCTTGTATGTAAGGATATTTATAGTTTAGTGTCTGATAGGAATGGTTGGACTCGATGATCTGGTGGGTCTCTTCCAACCTGGTTGTTCTATGATTCTATGATTCTTAGCAGTGCATGTCTTCCTAATACAACCTTCTAAAAAAGCAAAGTTCATCAATCAAAGCGTCACGTGTTGCTAAATTTACAGTTTATAAATTACCACTGTGTGTATAGGTAGTAGAAATCATTGCGTGAAATCATGCTTCTTTCTCTTTGCCTCTCTCCAGACTGAAGAGGTTTCAAAAATGAGGCAGCAGGCTCTTTAAATTGTAGTTTCTAAGCAGCATCCCTGCTCCTGTGCACAGGCAAGGTTGTTTATATTGCATGGGCCAGCCGGCTGGGATTGATCACAGGCTGCTGCTGATGTCAGCACGCTGAAAAGAACAGTTCTGTTAGAGCTAAAAACATCAGGGCAGGGTCATATCACCAATAAGGATTAGAAAAAAAAAAGTGTCTCTTGCGTTTCATTGAATGTATATCTCAGCCTGCCTAGAATGCTTAATAATTAAACCATCGTGAAAATTGTTTGGGATATAAAATCAAATTAAACCCACTATCAAAAGGCACGATCTCTCCTCGCTCCGCTAGCAGCTATATGTACAAATCCCAATCCTGCAGCAAGAAGAATGCACAACATAAGTAAAAGTGGCTTTTTTCTTTGAGAAAACTGATGATTATAGGGTTGATAATTTTTGTTCCAAACTCGTAGAAAATGTTGGAGTAATTGGATTAGAAGATGTAAAACAGAACATTAGATCATTGCTAGATTGGTAGAGCTGTTTAAGCCTGAATCCCTCCTTTTCTACTACTTTAGCAGTTTATGAAGAAGAGTTGCAATATAGCTTTCTTTATGCCTTCTATATTTTAGCTTTGTTACGTGATTTTAAATTATTTTTTTCTCATTATGAAAATTGGGTTGTAAATTTTGATGGGAAAAAAAAAAACCATCTTAGCACATATGGACATTTTGCTTTTTTCCACTTCAGATGAACAACTCTGTGTTGCTTGGCTGCAGCATCTAACTGAAGTATTTCTTCTGAAGCCAAGGAAGACACAGAAGACTAATATTAAAGACAAGTGGAGTTAAGAGAAAGACTTCATTGATCAGATAGGGTTTGGATCAGGGGTGACTTAGGTCAGGACTATGCTTTTTACACAGAAATAAAGCCTTTAATAAAAGACCAACATTTATAAGAAGAGTTTCATACATTGAGACAAAAGAGGTACTGAAGAACATTTTTAAAGCAATACATTTGTCCTCGGTGCACTATGGAATGCTGAGGAAAGGAATATGCTTGATAAAAATTGTGAAGAGTCTTTTCCAAAGAGTAGCTGAAGTAAAGTGAAGGCGCATGGTTTTTGGTCAAACCAGCCTATAATGAGGAACTGTTTTAAAGAAGGTTTTTTGAAAGCGTGGAGGGAGGAAAAGCATGTGCAGATTCTCATAAGCTCAGCAGTCCTTTCTCTGTACAAGTACAAATACAGTTTATCATAGAATCATAGAATCACCAGGTTGGAAGAGACCCATCGGATCATCGAGTCCAACCGTTCCTATCAAACACTAACCCATGTCCCTCAGGACCTCGTCTACTTGTGCCTTAAACACCTCCAGGGAAGGTGAATCAACCCCCTCCCTGGGCAGCCTGTTCTGATGCCCAATGACCCTTTTGGTGAAAAACTTACTCCTAATGTCTAGGCTAAACCTCCCCTGGCGGAGCTTGAGGCCATTCATTATCTCTACTATGTCCTCATTAATGTTATTGCAAACAAAATTTTAAAAAAAGAAAGAAAAGTAGACTAAAAATTTCCTCTCTACTTCCAAACACATTTTGGGAAGGTGTGGAGGGAGTAGACGCCACCATTTCAGGGTCACCTTGCGCATTTCCAGAGGGAGCTGCTGCACTGAGGTTTGGGATGGAGCAGGGCACGGTTGCTCAGCAGCTCTTAGTAGTGTTGTCCCCAGATGACCTTGTGGATGGGTTTCTGTTTCAAAATCAGACAAAAGTTAAGTTTTGCTGAAAATAGCATTCGCTCCTGTTGTGTGCCCTTTCATGGCTTGTAGGGTAAAATCTACCTGTCCCAGTGTAATGCCTTCTAGATCAAAATTGTCTTTGGTTCTGCTGTCTTTATAGTCAATGGAGAGAAATAGATGCTTTCAGGGCATGATTCATCTCTTCGGAAGGCAGACACCTAAATAGGTCAGATGAATCAGACTGTGGAATAGCATATTCCTTACTACGCAGAATAAAGGAAACCCAGGGATCTGCTCAGATGGTGATGCCTACATCTAAAGTTAAGTGAAATGAACTCTGTGTCTACAGGACCTAAGTCAGACCTCAAAGTCAGAGGGAAATATCCTACTCTCCGGGAAGCACCTTTTTGTTCAGAGCTCTGGGTTTCACCACACTGGGTGCGTATTCATAGTCATAGTCATGTGGTGACAAATTTAACAAAAAATATTCCACCCCAGCTTTCCCCCACTTAGTGCTTTAAGAAATGGAAACTGAGTAGACTTTATTATGTGAACAGGTAATTTATATACATCTATCATCAGTTATTCCACTGGATCCACAGTGACATCATTTTTTTTACTTGTCTCAGCTAATAATCTGTATGTGCAGGATCTCACCGTGGTTTTGATTGGTCCTTGTAAAACATTTCAGAACCAGATACATGTTTTCTCAATCTAAAATCTCTGCAAGTAGACAGATGAGTGAAGATACACAAATTTAGACTAGCAAACTAATTTCAGTTGTTTCCCCATCATAATCATTACTGTTAGTGCCAGAGTTTCACTGGACACCCTAGTAGATGAGGTGGTTGGTGCAACCTACCTGGAAGATCCCACGAGGAATATTTTCAAGTGCTAAGAAATGAGTTTTCAAGAAAAGACCTCTGCTTTATTTTGACTGTGGTTGCTTTAAATATTAATTATAAGCACAAAGGCTTGTAGTGATGGTATGAGGGGCAATGGGTATAAACTGGAGAGGGGCAGATTGAGACTAGACATAAGGAGGAATTTCTTCACCATGAGAGTGGAGAAGCCCTGACCCAGGTTTCCCAAGGAAGCTGTAGCTGCCCCATCCCTGGAGGGGTTCAAGGCATGACTGGGGATCCTGATCCAGTGGGAGGTGTCCCTGCCCATGGCAGGTGGTTGGAACTAGATGATTTTTAAGGTCCCTTAAACCTAAATGATTCTATGATTCAATGATTCTATGAATGAAATGGAACTAGGGAGGTGGCTGGGTCCCCATCCCTGGAGGTGTTTAAAAGATGGATAGATGAGGTGCTCAGGGATACGATTTTGTAGAGGACAGGTATGTTTGGACTCGGTGATCTCAAAGGTTTTTTTCCAACCAGGTGATTCTGTCCTACAGGAATGAATCACATTATTGATTACGTATGTAAATACAAAATCAAGAAATAAAGATCCATCTAAAGCACTTGAACACCAGTGCAGCTTTTTCTTCTCCCATTGTTTGCCAAACTTCAGATCCCAGCAAACCTGTAAGACTTTTGTCAGATGCAGCCCCAGGAGTCGTGCACGACTGACAGCCTGGAGAAAGCAGATTGCTAGTGAGGCTAGCAGGTGCCAAACATGCTGTTTCATGACCCAGTGTAAAGATGCCAAAAATAATCTCAGATGTACTTCAGTTAATAGATGCAAAAACCCCTCAGGCTTCAGAAACATGGTCTGCAGAACTGTCTGAGATTAAGCAAGAAATTTAGAAGGCTGGTGTTCTAATTTCTGCTCCACAGCTGACGAGGTGTGTTCAGGTAGTGACGCCTTTCGGTCAAAATCTGTATTTTGCCACTTAAATAGATGTTTTTCAAAAGTAACTTGAGACCAGAACCACTATGGATTCCATAAATGAAATCATGAAACTAGGTAATTAATTTGAATCACATAGCCATGCTGACTAAATCTCTCTACCTCACTTTCCTTGTCTTTGAGATTTATAGTATTTAGCTGCCCGTGTTTTTAGTAGTTTCAAATGTGTAAACAGCAATAAAAGTTGCTTTGTAAGTGCAAATGTTGTAAAATCAGTTTACCTTGCTACTATAAAGATTCATAGCTATAGAACATGTTTGTTTGATCAGCCTAAAAATGATTTGCTATAAAGTAAGATCCAAATGGCTATGTTAAGTGATTGCATTTAACTTTAAAGACACTAAGACCAGAAATTTGAACTTGCAAAATGCACTGTGAATTTATCAGAATCCTTGAAATAGCTCATGCTGTGTGTTTAGTGTGTAAAATAAGATCAACGCAATAAAATGTACAGCTGAAACTGGAATACAAAGTCGGGGGTGAAAAGGAGTTAAAAAAGCAGATGTGAAATTTTATTTACATTTTCAGTATTGTATTTAAATTTGAAAACTTTCTGGCTCTGCAGCCCTTTGCAGATCTGCTGTGGAACATGTATTGTGTAAGATATCCAAAAATTGTGCAGAGATAAGGGATAGTAATTATGACAAAGGAATGGGGATTGTTATAATTGTAGACACACAAAGAAATGTCCATGTGATAAAATTTTCAGGATGAATAGGTATTTCCACTGTAACAAGCACTTTATCTTAAAATTTGAATCTAGAGCTTAAGAGGTAATGTGTAGTAAGTGAGGCAGGAGAGACAGGATCTTAACCTGTTGAAGTCTATGAACATGTGTATTAAGGGCATATTCTGAAGTACCCACTGAGCTGGCTCTGCTCAAAATGAGTGTTCTTTATATGAGATTAGAAAAGCAGAATCTTAGATGTAGTCTGTCTGTTTATCAGCAAGGCACATAACTCCTATAAACCTTTGTAAACCAGGCAGTGCACCCTAAAAAAAAAAAAAAGGAATATAAGGAATATATATGTATGAGTATAAAACTGAGACTCTTACCTTAAATATGTAGCCATGCATTACAAATATGGTGGGTCGTATATGCAAAGGCCAATGAACATAAGGAATGAACCATAGAATCGTAGAACAACCAGGTTGGAAGAGACCCACTGGGTCATCAAGTCCAACCATTCCCATCAAACACTAAACCATGTCCCTCAGCACCTCGTCCACCTGCACCTTAAACACCTCCAGGGAAGGTGACTCAACCCCCTCCCTGGGCAGCCTCTANTCAGATATACAAATATATCTACCTGTATATACCCAAGGAGCTTGTGGTTTTCACAAACTAGAACTCTCCTCCATGTGAAAAAGAGGGGATGAAGGTTTGATTTGGTTTAATCTTTCATGTATTTGAACTCCAGTCTGTGTAGCAAGATCTAGAAGTGATGTCTTGATTTCAGAACTCTGTATGGTATTTTCTTTAAGGTTAAGATGCCAAAATAAAGCGTCTACCTGCAGGTGTCTAGCTCCATTCTTAGTCAGTGGAATTGAGACAGAGGTGACTGATCTGCTGAAACTATTTCTAGGTTGCACTGACTTCACTCACTGACTGCATTGGAAGTTTTGACAGTGTTAGCATGGACATGTCTCAGTGTAATCTTCACCTTTCTGTCTTGTAATACCATATGCCTGCAATACCTGAATTGTCCTATACAATTTTTTAATGTTATATTAATAGTTTCTTTTGTTAGAGAGGACTTATTCCAGATTCTGTAGAATACCTAACTTCAAAAATATTTGAATTAAAGTTCACATTTTAGGTAGTGTGAGGTAGAGGTGGACGTCTATGGGTACGCAAAGAAGTTGCCATGGAAATTGTGTCCAACCTGACTGAAAATCAAAATGGGTTAAGCAAATAACTCATTGAAGTATTTCGTGAAATCTGTTAAATGTGAGCTTGCATTTCCTTCTTCCTCTATGGATATTTATAAATATCGTAATATTTAAACCTATTTCACTAAGTTCAAAGAAGCTTTCCTTTCTTACGCAGCAGTTGATGAGTTGCAAAAAAGTCAATTATCAACCCTTACGGGAAAACTTCAGGGTCAGATGGAGTCTACATAGTTTTCTTGAGATTAATTAACTGATCGTTTTCAGGGAATATCGCCACATAAAACTTAAGCTCAACATAAGCAAGAAACAAGGGAGTGGCCAACAGAGAAGGTCCACATTTAATTTCAGACAACAAGTTCCGCAAAATACTGGATTATTTAATGGGACAGTGATTTTTCTTTTCTTATTTACAGTCTTACAAAGCCACAGGCTGTTTAAATTGTGAACAAGCCCAGGAATGAAGGTCCAGTGGAGCAGCCTTTGGTGAGAAGGCTTGGAGAATTTGTAGAAAGGGACAAAGGTCTCACTTAGGTTGGTTTCCTCCGTTCTATACAGATCCCATGAGGGGAACTCTCTTACACTATGATGATGAGTCTTCAGTAGAGCTGAGTCTTCTACTCCCTTTTTTAAATATGTTTATTAGCAGTCTGACTTTCTAGGCCTCTGAGATGCACATTGAAGTTAACGGAAGCTGAATATGCTCCTCACTTGTGAGAATCAGTAATGAATTTCTTGTTGAATTATTGTAATTTAATTAATTCAAGTGACAGTGGTAGGCAGCAGGAATTACTTTGCTGCAGCGTCTTCCATAGAGGGTGGTCTTGACCCTTTTAACCTTCCTGTTTTGCTGTTTCTGATGCTGAAGGAAAAGTTTGGATCCAAGCTTTCTGTAAGAAACAGGAAAAACTGGTAATGAAACAGTCATTCCAGTATTTCAGCGGTTATAACTCATTCCACTATTGCATTTCCAATAGTCACAAGTAAATTCTGTTTTAAACTAGATGAATGAAATCCAAATGGCTAATATATGGCTTTTAATCAGATCTCAGCAGGGTCTTAGGTTATTTCATGTTATATGTTGAAAATCTACATTAAATAGACCAAATGCTCAAAAGGTAATACATGCCAGAATTAACTTTAGAGCAAATTAATTTAATCTCTCCCATGTATATGCATTGTGAAGATTCATTTAATTACATGATCACATATTATTTTTCTTATAAGACCTTCCCTCACTCAATTCTCAGAATATGTGATAGTCATTTAATGAGCAACTGTTCAATATTTTGTTTTCTTGACACTGGTCACTTTGTGGCCTCAAACCATGTTTACTACAGAGCATTTAAGGCCTGCTCTGAAGACATAATTATAAGGTATTATTAGTTTCCTTTTGGGATTTTCCTACTGATCATCACTATAGTGACTAAGCAATGAACAAACATCTAATTAGCTTTACTGCAAGTCTCTGAGATTGGAAGGAAATCTAGTTTCTGTTTTACAGCAGAGGAACTGTGGCCTGGAAAAAATTGTGTTCTAAAGGTGCCACTAATGTCCAGGACCAGCCTGAGGTGCGTAGGTTCAGAAACCTCCACTCCTTACTTGTCATATAGAACTTTTCTGACTCAGGTCTTCCTGTTGCCAGCGGTTTCTCTGAGCATCATCTCTTCTGCAACTTCAAATCTCTCATCTCAGTGAGTTAAATGGAAAACGAAAAATATGTTTTTAGTGACCTCATGTAAAAAACCTGGTTTGAATGACTGACATGGGAACTTTATGCCAAGAAAACATAGACTACGAGTTGCTAGCTTACTCCAGCTGGAGGCCAGTCACAAGTGGTGTCCCCAGGGCTCAGTGCTGGCTCCAGCCCTGTTCAATGTCTTCATCAATGACCTGGATGAAGGCATCGAGTGCTCCCTGAGCAAGTTTGCAGATGACACTAAGCTGGGTGGGAGTGTGGATCTGCTGGAGGGTCGGGAGGCTCCAAAGGGATCTGAACAGGCTGGATCCATGGGCTGAGACCAAT
>WAAB01002467.1:18324-70811 GCA_013389865.1 Piaya cayana | reverse complement strand
TGCTCCAGCCCCTCAGTGTCTGTGTAATTGTGTAATAATTTTGCTCTCTATCTTTTCAGCCATCAAAGCTGCTCTGATGAGTGTATTTCCCTTTCTCCCTTTTTAATGCTACACACTGTGTTTTGTCCTGCTCCAGCCCTCAAGGACCTCACCCATGCTCCATATGGTTTCTGAGATAATTGCTGATGGGGTCAGAGAGTACTGTGGCTCATTCCTTATGTCCTCCAGGGTAAATTTTATCAGACCATGACAATTTGAATATTACCATGCTATATTTTTCAACCTTGCTATTCTGTTCTTTTTCCTAACTTCTTGTTGCTTGTAGTGATCTGGTCACAGTTAACCCTTCTGTAATATTTAAAGCATAAAAGATATCAAACAGCTCAGCCATCTCACATATCATCTGATATTTCCTTATCTGCCCCATTTCATTAACCTAGACTTTTCTAGACATTGAGTCATAGAATAACAGAATGATTTGGGTCAGAAGTGATCTTAAAGCCCATCCAGTTCCACCCCTACCATGGGCAGGGACACCTTCCACTGGATCCAGTTGCTCCAAGCCCCATCCAGCCTGGCCTGGAACACTTCCAGGGATGGGGCAGCCACCACGTCTCTAGACATATAGGCTTTTTTATCTAGGATCATATATCTCGGCAGAACTCCTTTTTTGCCTTAGTCTGCTTGATTTTGTCTCTCCATATTCGTGTTTTTCTCTACATCCACCTTTATATACCCCAATGTACAGCAATGTGGTGCTACTCCCTTTGCCCTTGTTCCGCCTTCTCTGCTGACACATCCAGCCTCTGTTGTCCCACCAAATCCCTGTGATGTTCAGCTCCCAGGGCATGTCCCCAGCTTTTCCATTCTGTCCCCCTTCTGCTGGTGTTTGTGTCTGCCCTGGGCAGATCACAGGAGTCTGCTCTGTGCCTCCTCCTTCAGCCCTGTTCAGTCTCCACCACACATTCCCAACCTTCCTGCAGGCTTTCTTCCAGCTTTCTTGTCTCTTCCCCTTGGTTTTTGTTATTAGTCCTTTCAAACATAAAACAAATCTCTCTTCCCTGGACAGGTACATCAGGGTTCTTGGATTCTCTGTTGTTCTTCACCAAGCAGAGTCCACCTCTGGCCATCTCTGCTGTGAAGGGAATCAAGCCCTACTTTCTGCACCACTTGCCCAAAGTGTTGGCTTTACCCCAGCAGGGATGCACCTTGACCTCAGAGGATGGATTAGTGGTGGTGTTGGCAGCGTTGAGTGGCTGGACTTCATGTTCTTAAGGGTCTTTTCCAACCTAAATGATTCTGTGATTCTAAGTATTGCCAGCATGGAAAGCACTGTTGTAGTTTGGTGAGCAGATCCAAAACACGTAATCTGGGTCAGTTCAATGGACACTTCTGTTTCTCTCTGGGACTGCACCGCCTCACTGGTTCAAAAGCCAGGGATGCTCACCTCACTCAGTCATCTGGACCGCATCACCTGGGTCCAGTGGGTGACACAGAGGGGACATAACAGGAATGTCAGGCAGAGAGCTTAGCTGTGGCCATCAGGAATGTGATGATGACTCCTGTGGGAGAGCGGAAAGAGAAGTGCACAGGATCTGTAGGCAGCTCACCAGCTCGTGGCAGGAAACACCGAGGCCAGGGATGCCAGAAAACACTGGTGAAATTCCTTGCCGGGGACTTGAGCAGCTTGGCAGGAATCACTCCTGCAGGCCTTGCCAGCTGTCGTCAGGGTTTTGCTCTCCCTCAGGGAATGTTATCCCTTTGGCTTTGTGCATGGAGCACATATCGCTGCTGCTGTCAGACAGGTTCAAAGTGATGTTGTACACAAACTTTGAAACCTGGCTGGCAGGGAGGAGGGGGTGTATCCCGCTGTACTCCCTGGATGCCCCAGAACTCCCAGGCTGATGTCAGGGAGCAAGATCGTGTTCCTTCAGATTACCCTTCAGTTCCCCAAGGCACCAGCAGGCGTTCGTACAGATAAACAGGCAGGGAAGGCAAAGAGCTGGTGGCATCTTCGGATGCAGGTGGCACATCCAGAAACTCTGCTTGTGGGCTACAGATCTCTGCCTGGTTTGAAGCCACAAGGAGGGCTCACAGGAAAGGACTGGAGCCTGAGTCTTGGTCCCATCACTTCTCAGCCAATGGAGCAGGAGACACCTCTTATCCCTGGCTGTGTCTCTGGCAGTGCAAGGAGTGGGTTCATGCTGGGGCCATAGATTGATGGCTCTGGGCTACTGGTGGTCCTGGAGAGCTGGTGCAGTGCTGTGGGGTGGGTGAGTGGAGAACCTGAGCTGCTGTCTGCTGAGGAGGATCCACCCAGCCCCAGGGCTTGAGACTGGATCACACAGAGAGCAGGGACCCGAGGAACAAGCTCATCTCTCGGAGGGCTGGCGATGTGGGTGAGATTTCCAAGGTTGTCAGAGTTAGTGCCTGCTCTTTTGCAGGTGGCGATGCCTTTCTGGGTTTTTTTTACATGATTGCACCTGCATAACAACACTGAAGAGGCCCTTTTTTTGACAGTGCTTCCTGCTTGTGCTTAAGGCTCCCCACCCGCTCACTGCAGATGGGTTTAGGCGGCACAGAGATAAGCAGAATGCTAGGGAGAAATCCCTGGAAGCACTGCACTCTGCCTGCCAGTCCTAACCCCGCAATGACAGCTTGTGCTGGGCTATGCGGCCTCTGTGCTCCCAGCACAAGGGCACAGCAGGGGTTTCTGTAGGTCCTTTTGTCCTCAACACGCAAAGGAGCAACTATGCTGTTACTCCAGCTCTTTCAGCTCCCGGTCCTTCTCTCCTCCTCTTGTTGCTCCCTGGCAGTCTTGCCCAGCCCAGGTCCTGGTGCTATGCTGCCACATCTGCTTGCCAAGACGGCTTCAGGTCATGGTTCATGTGCCTGCCTGGAATAACATAGCACAAAGGAGCTTCCCAGTGGTGCCAAACTTGTCCTCAGAATACCCAGAGCCTGCCTGTTCTGCTGAGACACCTCAGTCAACTGGACCCCTGCATCCAGTTCTGGAGGAAGGATAAGGAGCTGTTGGAGTGAGTCCAGAGGGGGCCATGGAGATGGTAAAGGGTTGGAGCACCTCCTGTTCAGGGACAAGCTGACAGTTGGGGTTGTTCAGCCTGGAAACGAGAAGGCTCTGGGGAGTCCTTAGAGCAACTTCAAGCACTGAATGAGGCTCCAGGAAAGCTGGGAAAGAGCTCTTGATGAGGGAGTGCAGGGATAGGACAAGGGGGAAGGTTTTTGAGCTGAAAGAGGATGAGATTGAGATGAGATCTCAGGAAGAAATGTTTTGCTGTGAGGGTGGGGAGGCCCTGACCCAGGTTGCCCAGAGCAGTGGCGGCTGCCCCATCCCTGTAGGGGTTCCAGGCCAGCTTGGATGGGACTTGGAGCAACTGGATCCAATGGGAGGTGTCCCTGCCCATGGCAGGGGTGGAACTGGATGGGCTTTGAGGTCCCTTCCAACCTAAACCATTCCATGATGCATCACGATGCACATAATGTCCAACAACTGGGGGAGAAGGTAGCTGTGAGGCCCCAGGGCAGCTTTGCTGTTTATTAGGCAGGCAAACAAAGGCTGCTCTGCACATGGCACCAGCCCAGCAATGCAGCACTGAGCACTGACCGCCCATGGCCAAACCTTCTGGCACCTGGGCACAGCAGGGGATGCTGCCTAAATGTTGTAGGATGTAATTTCTGCTCCCAGTAAATGAATGGGGGTATATGAGGCAGTAGCAAACTCATTCCCAGTGAACCACTCACCAGCTGGTCTCCTGCAAGCTGCAAAATGTGGATCCCATCCCTCATTGCTCCCTGGAGGGCTGAGCTTGGCAATGTATGGTGGATAGCTGATAGCTGTGGAGCTGCTGAAAGAGGGGGAGAGGGAAGATCTCACCTAGGAAGCAGGGAAGGGCACTGACCCCATCAGGTGCTTGGGAATGCTGCACCAGGCTAGTAATGCCAGGGAAATGATCACTGGTCCAGTCTGGGTTGCAAAGCCTCAAGTGTTGGCTCTTGAGTTTTTAGGATGCTTAGGTGTGCACCTGAGCTATGCAGCACCAGCCTGCTTCCCAGCCATCGTGTGAGTCAGGAGAGGAGGCAATTAGCTCTGCGGTTGGCTGTCTGATGAGTCATTCCTTCTGCAGGATCCCCTCCAGATCCACCACTCCAGCTGTGCCATCCAGGACATGGGGAGCAGGGAGAGGCATCAGTGCAACTGAGACATTCAGAAGGAGGTGGCAATGCAGGTATGGCCAGAGCACCAGATATCAGGAGACAGTCAGTCCTCCCCAACTCACCCCTTTGCTGTCACCTCCCCACTTTGCTGCCAGCTCCTGTGTCCTCATTCTGACACTGTAACCCCCTCCCACGGGTAGATGTGACTGCCTGGCTTGGCTGGTGATCCATCATCTGCTGCACATCACATCTGGCTCAGCAGGCTCTGGAATGGGAGATATTGCAGAGCAGAGCCTTGCCAGGGAGCTGTGCCAGCTGCTGGGATGAGAAGAGTTGTTTTTCACAGAAAGGGTCATCGGTCACTGGAACAGGCTGCGCAGGGAGGTGGTTGAGTCACCATCCCTGGAGGTATTTAAAATATGGGTAGACAAGGTGCTCAGGAACATGGTTTAGTGAGAGATAGGAATGGTTGGACTGGATGATCCAAGAGATCTTTTCCAACCTCGTGATTCTATGATTCTATGAAAATTAGTAAAGACGGCAGATTCTGGCTAAAAGATTGTCTGCTGCAAAGTTCAAATGCTCAGGTTGAGACGCCTTGAGTCAAACTTTTTTAAAGGTCATGGCCAAGGTGTGGGAGAGACCAGATTTCCCAGGCTGCACTGCTCCCTCCAGGCTGAGACTACAAAGGGGCAGGCAGCTTTTACAGCTCCTGCAAAGCCCAGCCCAGGAGCTGCCTGCACCTCTCAGATAGGTTTCCAACCTTCAGTTTGAAAGTTGCCCAGACATCTTTCAAAGCGCAATACTTCCCCACTTGGCAAAAGAAATCCATGGTACAAACTCAACATTGCATGTATCTAAATCCAGCTCATGAGGAAACACAGGGCTCACGGTGGAGGAAAGTAGTAAATACTGGGGGTTCCACTTAGCACTCAATGAGTGATAAAACAACCCTGAACTTTTAAGGCTAGAAAAAAAAGAGAAAGCTGTTCTGAGATAGAAATGGGATCTGTAAATGGGATGCAGAGTCAGAATTCAGGTTATGTGAGTGCTGGCAAGACCATGTTTCTCTGGTGGTGTAGGAACCTGACTCTGCTTTTCTCCTGAGTCCCGTACCCACACAGTTCGCTCCTCCCTGGCTTCCTCCCAAGTATACCAGGTTCTTCTTGATTTCTGCTGGTTCCTCTCCCACTGCTACCTCCAGTCATCACTAGAGTTCCTGGGGTTGATATAGAAATAACAAATGGAGCATTTGCTTGGGATTTCTGTGGGTTTAATGTTGAAGCATTTGTTCTTATGTAATGTCTCTTCGTTCGGGTTGCACTTCACAGTCTTGGTGATAAAACAAAACATTCTTTACGTGGGAATATCCTAGCGAAACCCAAACATTATGTACGTGAAAGACAGGCTGAGAGGAGCACTGGGTGTCTTGGCTAGAGGCCTCCATGCTCAGTTCCTATTCTGCTTTCCTGCTTTCCCATCCTCCAGCATCTCTCTCCTCATTTCTGTTCACTTGTTCCTGCTCCTGTCCTCTGCTCATCTCTCTCCTCCTTGGTCTCCTGGTTTTAGAATCATGGAATGGTTTGGATTGGAAGAGACCTCAAAGCCCATCCAGTTCCACCCCCCCTGCCATGGGCAGGGACACCTCTCACTGGATCAGGCTGCTCAGTTTTCCTATGATCCGTTTTGGTCTGATCTGAAAGCTGAGGGCAGAGGGGAAAAAGGCAAATATCAGCCTTGTTCTTGAATCCAAGAACTTGTTTCTAAAAGTCTGGGAGCAAGCAACGGCAATTTCCTTATAAACTTGGTTCTTTCACCCTCACACAATGCCCCCTGGAAATGCTGGCTCCTGGTGTCCTTCCAGAGCCACAGCTACCAAGGTTCCCCCTGCTCCCACCGCTGCAGCCAGAAACACCAACCCCAGCCCAGCCCTGGGAATCCAGCTCCAGGGGCAAAGCACCCACGGGCACTGTGACACTGAGGATCTGCAGCCAGGAGCTCTTTCTGGACCACAGCAACTGGGAACTGCAGGTATCCAGAAATACCAGCATCCTGAAGGCCTTCTGCTTCCCTCTCTCTATGTCCCATTCCTTCCCCTAAGTCCCTTTCCAGACCCAGGTGCAGGAGCTTTCCACAGTTCCTCCTGTAGGAGGAACTTCTTACTTTTACTTTCTCTTCTTGCCTTGGTCCCTACAGCTGCAGGTGGGGCCTGCTTTTAGGAAATTAAAGCTTCCCCGAGTCACACATGTCAAGGTATGTGAGGGTAGAAATGTGCAGGAGCCATTTGGGAAGTCCAGCAAAAGCTGGGTTAATACCTACCAGAGCCACGGAGGTTCTGCAAGTGTCTGGCACGCTCAAGGACTTGTTTGAGGTACCCTGACCAGTAAGAAAAAGCAAGAAAAGTATGAGGATAGCAACAGAGGAGGAACACCCAAAACCAGCTTATCTTGGCATCCCCTTGCAGATTTCATGGGACATGCAGTTCTTTCTCCTTTTGGGTTGAATCTCACTCTGCTGTGCCTTGGATGGACCCTCCAACCTCAGCTGATAGGAGAAAGACACCAACTAAGGCTGTGGAACAACTCTGTGGGACTAAGGAACACCACAGCTCAAGCAGAAACCCCAGAGCTCTCCCATCATAATGATCTATTGAATCTCACGAAGGAGGAAGGAGGACTGAAAAGGGCCATCTGAAGCCCCAGACAGTGTCCCACAGTCCCTTCACGATGGGAGCTGCAGGCTGTGAGCAACCCCCATTCCAACAGTACTTCTGTGGTGCCCGGGCTGCATCACCAGACCCACATGCAGAGCGGTGCCAGCCAGGCACTCTGAACACCTCATTAGCACTCATTAAGCTGTGTCCATCTCCTGTGAACTGGGGAAATATTCCCAGTGGGCAGGGAGAGAGGCAGAGGCGAGCCAGCAGCACACAGGCAGTCAGGCTGCCCAGCCTGCAGAGGGGGTGGCATTGCTGGAAGGCTCTGATCTGTGGTCCTTTGCACGCGCAGCAGCGCAGCCCTGGGAGAGGAGTCATTTGAACCTGTCCTTGTCCCTGGAGGGTGCTCGTTAATAGGGACAAGGTGGCCATAGTCCCTCAGTTTGTCAGCTGGTGATCTTTGCCATGAAGGACAGCCCAACATACAGCTCCTGGCAGTCCGTGAGCCTCAGACGTGGATTGTGCCTCATGTCCTCCATATCCTCATGTGCCTCCCTGCAGAGCATTTCAAAGGTGTGATGTAGACCTTTAAATAGCTGCTGCATCACATTCCAAATTTTATGGACTTGGCTGCTACCTTCCAACACTTCCCAAAGCCCAGGTGAGAGCTCCTGCTCGTACAGCCACTTCGAGCAACTGGAGTGGCCATTACTTGTGGCCTTGCTTGTGCTGGTAAGTTTATAAATGCCCACAGAGTCCTTGGCAAGCAAATATATGTGCATTCCCCAGAGCCCACGTTCTAACAGCATGTGAGCAGGATTTGGCAGGCCCTGGGCCCCAGATGCCACGGGATACCTGCTGAGTTCCTTGCCAGACTCCACTATGCAGCCGGAGGTATCTCAAATTCTTTCTGGGTTCCTGGTTTGGATCAGCCATGGGTGGCCAACAGGAGCAGGGAAGGGATCAGCCCCCTGGGCTCGGTGCTGGTGAAGCCACAGCTTGAATCCTGGGTCAGTTTTAGGCCCCTCACTCCAGGAAAGACCTTGAGGGACTGGAGCGTGTCCGGAGAAGGGAACAGAGCTGGGGGAGGGTCTGGAGAACAGGAGCTGTGGGAGCGGCTGAGGGACGTGGAGCTGTTCAACCTGGAGAAGAGGAGGCTGAGGGGAGGCCTCATCACTCTCTGCAGCTCCCGGAAAGGAGGTTGTGTGGAGGTGTGTGCTGGGCTCTGCTCCCAAGTGACAGGTGCAAGAGGAAACGTCCCCAAGATGCACCCAGATTGGACATCAGGAAAAATATCCACTGAGAGGGTTCTCAGGCAGCTGCTCAAAGAGGTGGTGGAGTCCCCATCCCTGGAGGTGTTTAAAAAACAGGTAGATGAGGTGCTCAAGGATCTAGTTTATTAGTGGACAGGTATGGTTGGACTTGATCATCTCAAAGGTCTTTTCCAACCTATCAATTCTATGATTCTATGACTGGATTTCTGCCCAGAGAGTAGGGACCTGTGTCTCTCCCCCCTGTTTTGAAAATCCAGGAGCTTGCCCGGAGCCTGCCCAGCCACCCCTCATTCCCCACATCATGTGCCACAAACAGAGCAAGAGAAGTGAGAGCAGCACAGATGGCATGAGGAAAATAGCAAAACATGCAATCTGGTTGTGGAAAGCTGATAGGAAGCAGAACCCTTGGGAGAGTGGGGCAGAGTGGGAGGTACAGGTCCCTGGCACCAGTTGTGTCTGCGTGGATAAGAGGAGAACGGTCTGTGTCCCCAGATCACCTTTATTACATCCGTTCTTAGATCAAAGATCTTGTGTTACAACCAAGAGTCTTCATGCTGTAGCATCTACTGTTCATAAAAATCATAGAATCATAGAATCACCAGGTTGGAAAAGACCCACAGGATCATTGAGTCCAACCATTCCCATCAGTCACTAAACCGTGTCCCTCAGCACCTCATCCACCCATCCTTTAAACCCCTCCAGANCTCCCCTCAGCCTCCTCTTCTCCAGGCTAAACAACCCCAACTCCCTCAGCCGCTCCTCGTAAGACTCGTTCTTCAAGCCACATCCTACTTGTGGTGAGGGACCCAGAACTGAACACAGGATTCGAGGAGCGGTCTCACCAGTGCTGAGTACAGAGGGAGAATAACCTCCCTGGACCTGCTGGCCACGCCGTTTCTGATACAAGCCAAGATGCCATGAGGTTATAAATGGGTCTGTTTGGGGCTGGAAGCCCCTGATGGGGCGATGGTTCAGCCAATTTGCTCCCCCAGTCCGTACGTTCATCTCTCCACCACTAAAACTGAACAGGAGTCAGAACTCTGCTTTCCTTTTAAAATACCAAGGGAAAACACTTTGTCTGAGCTGTGTAAGCATTGGGCATTCAAAGGGTGTAGCCTGAGGGGGGAAAACATAGGGGAACTTTCTCTTCCTGGGGCAATTACCCAAAGCAGGAGGTGTGTGTGCCTGGGGAGGCCGCCCTGGGCAATGTCACATCCCCAGCGGTGGTGCTGGAAGCCTCCTCTGCATGGAGCTGCATCCCACTTGGAGAAGGCAAAATCTGGCAGGAAAATGCAGGCATTGCTCAAGCAGACGTGGTGTTTGGAATCTGGCCCTGTTTGAGCAGCTATCAAAACTGTCAGAAAACAAGGGAAGAGTCAAATATCAGCCATGAATGAGAGTCCAGAGAAAGAGAGAAAACAGAGGGAGATGCAAGAGAAACTGAGAGGCAGACGTCAGCTGCCAGAGCTGATTCGTTTGCAATGTGAAACACAGTTCATGTCTAAATGGAAATGCTGTAGGCAGGACACACCAGGTTATCTCTGGACGTTTTGTTCCTTGGCACTTTGCCATGTTTTTTAGTGATACTCATTAACTTTTTCCATAAATTTCTGCCTCATTCCACAGATGGGGTGGACTTCTCTGGTGTCTTCTCACCTAGAAGAAACCAAGGGGAGAGAGTTGCCCTTTGGGTGAGGGAGCAGTAGGAACACATGGAGCACTGTCCTGTGATGGATAATGAGCTGGTTGGAATTATATGGGGTCAGTTGTGGTCCCCTCACTCCAGGAAAGAACTTGAGGGGCTGGATAACATCCAGAGAAGGAAATGGAGCTGGGGAAGGATCTGGAGAACAGGAGCTGTGGGAGTGGCTGAGGGCCCTGGGGCTGTTCAGCCTGGAGAAGAGGAGGCTGAGGGGAGACCTCATTGCTTTCTGCAGCTCCTGGAAAGGAGGTTGTGGGGAGGTGTGTGCTGGGCTCTGCTCCCAAGGAACAAGGGGTAGTATGAGAAGAAACAGCCTCAATTTGTGCCGGGGGAGGTTTAGATTGGATATTGGGAATAATTTCTTCATTGAAAGGATTGCCAAGCACTGGAACTTGCTGCCCGGGGAGGTGGTGGAGTCCCCATCCCTCAGGGGTTTCAAAAACCTTGTGGCCATGGTACTTGGGGCCAGGGTTTAGCAGCCACGGTAGGGATGGGCTGAGGTTTGGACTGGAGGAGCTTAGAGGTCTTTTCCAGGCGTAATGATTCTGTGGTTCCATGACTGACAGGCCAAAGCAGAGGTCAGCCCCAGGGAGCAGCCCTGCATCACAGGGAGAGGCTTGAAGACCAGCCCTGGGGTTCGGGTTGATGCTGCACAGACAATGTGGATGAAAGTGAAGTAAAACAAATGAGAGCCAAGCCTGCTCAGATGTGCCAGACCTCCCAGCTGGGAGAAGAGGAAATGTATAGGTAATTAAGGCCTATTAAAAACATCCAAAAAACCAGATCCTTCTTAAGTGAGGGCAAAGGGGGTTAACTGCAGTCATTAACAGGAATACTGATGAGAAATACACAGAACTTTGCCCAGTTTTGACCTCCCTTCTGCTAATACAGGAGTTTTAGTCCTTACGTGTAAATGAGATCTGTTTACCCACGTTTGAACAACAGAGCAGTGACACAGCAATCTGTTTTACACACAGGGAAACTGAGGCACAGCAGAAGGTTGTGCATGCTTTGCGGTGGAGCTGGTACAAACATGGTTCACTCCATCTGTGATGTTGTAGTGCTTGGGGGTTCAGTAGAAGCAGATCACTTACTGAGAAGTTGGGAAATTTTTTCATTCCTCTTCTCATTTCCAAGCCTTCAATTTTCAAAGTTCAAGCCCACAAGCACTGGAGTGGCTTTCTCTAAGGAAAAGCCCCCAATTTGAAGTTCTCCATTCCAGCAACACAGTCCTGGGCAAAACCAACTAACATCATCAGCTGGAAACATGGCTCTTGCTTCTCGCTTGCCTGGGTGTTCATCTGCATTCACAACCAAAGTTGTTTCACCCAGCCCTGGTTTTGAGAGGTGGTGTGGTGCGAGGCCACCAGGAGCAGAACTGGTGCCACTGAGAGCCCCGCACAGCTGCACGGAGAGAGGAGAGCTCCTCAAAGCAGTCAAGCAGGTCAAGTTGGAAGACTAACTCCTTTTGACAGTATCCTATCAATCTAAATAACAGATTACAGTTTGTTTGCTAATTGCCTCCATTATGGACCATTGTGATTCACTCAGCCAGTCCAGTGTGGGTTTTGATGTGGAAGAGGAGCGTGTGTTGTGCACAGAAACAGCTCCAATATCAAAGTCAATAATCAACAGTCTGGAATTGAAAGGTTTTGCGTCTTTGGAGCTCTCAAGCTCTGGAGGATACAGGTACCTCCCTCCACATCTCCCTCCATGAGACCTGGACAATTCAGGGTGCTCTAAGAGCGATAATCCATGTGCAGGGATGATTTTATCCTAACACCAGGTCAGCAAATGACCCCCAAGGGTTGTTCATGCTGCAGGGTGAGGCTGGCAGTGCCACACGGAGGGCAGGGACCCTGCAGGCACAGGGTGGCGATGCTCAGCCAAGGGACATTTGAGCTCTGTTTTGACAGATGTGTTCAGTGTTGAGTGCTGCCAACACCATCTGCCCGGAGGAGGATGTTGAAGAGGAAGGAAGAATCAGATTCAGTTTGCCTTTTTTTAAAAAAATTCTATCCTAAATCAGAGATGGAGTAAAATACTAGAAGATTGAGATGTTCGTTTCACAGTGAAATGGGGTAAATTTGGCAATGTTGAATGGTGTGCACAAAATCAGAGTGAATGCAACTGCTCATTGAAAGAGCCGGGTTAATGAGGAGAGGTTCATTGAAGCCTTTGAAATCCCAGCACAAACCCAGCCCGGGGGGAGGAATGGATTGGGAGCCATCCCGAGGAGAAGGACCTGGGGTGCTGGAGGATGAGAAGCTTCACCTGAACCAATGGTGACCTGGGCTGCATCCAGAGCTGTGGGATCAGCAGGGCAGGGGGCAGATTCTGCCCCTCTGCTCTGGTGAGATCCTACCTGGAGCCCTGAGTCCAGTTCTGGAGTCCTGAGCACAGAAAGCAGTGGTGGCTGCCCCATCCCTGGAGGTGTTCCAGGCCAGCTTGGATGAGGCTTGGAGCAACTGGATCCAGTGGGAGGTGTCCCTGCCCCTGGCAAGGCTTTGGAATTGGATGACCTTTAAGGTCCCTTCTTGCCCAAACTCTTCTAGGATCCTATTCTATGGCTCAATGATTAATTGCTCTTAAAAGCAGAGTGTTGCTCTTGCTTTCTCTGCTTTCCCTGGTGGCGGGGTTGCCATTTGCAGTTGTGTTTGTGCTTGTCCTCTAGGAACTGACTGTTGTGATGGTCATAGGTCAAGAGGAGAACTAAATCTGGTTGCAGGTTTTCCCCATCAGCTAATCTGAGGTGCCCACAGCATCCTCTGCAGCACCTGATGATGGCCAGTACCAGCACTGCGTTACTGGGCTGTAACTGGTGCCAGCACCCTTCACCTCCCTGGTGAGGGCTGCGATTGATGGGCTCCAGCAAGGAGGAGCTGGCACTCTCAGTTGAAAGGGGTTGTCTGCAAAAGGCAGCAGGGTTGAATCAGCGCTCCATTTTCATGTCCCCAGGCTGCTCTCCAGTCCATTTCTGCACCCCCCGCCTGGGCGTCTGGCAGGCAATTTGCACCACAGATGCATTAGCAGGCACAGAGCCGCTAGCACTGCACAGCCTCGCCGGCAGCACTCAGGAAAAATTGCCTTGGGAAAAACAAGGGGCATCCCCCAGCCTGGTCTCCTGCCCAGGAGGGGTGCGAGGAGTCCCGAGGTGCAGGGGTTGCTCTCTGCTCCAGTCTCACCTCCCATTATCCCACCGCAACTCCGCAGCCACTGCGCTGCCCACCGCCAGGGACCTCGATGGGCACTGAGACCCCTTGATTTGTTATCTCTTTGAATCGCTGTCTTCTTTTCTGGCACAGTTCCATGATGTCAAAGCATTAGCCCCCCCTCATGATGCAGCTCTACCCACTCCAGCACTGCCTTAGAGCTCCCTTAGCTCAGAGGTGAGGGGGGAAGAAATCAGTGGGAGTCCTGGAAAGAAGAAAACATGATAAGCAAATCCTGGTCATTAAGAATGGTTTTAAGCTGAAAGAGAAGAGATTGAGATGAGATTTTAGGGAGAAATTGTTTCCTGTGAGGGTGGGGAGGCCCTGGCCCAGGTTGCCCAGAGCAGCGGTGGCTGCCCCATCCCTGGAGATGTTCGAGGCCAGGTTGGATGGGGCTTGGAGCAACTAGATCCAGTGGGAGGTGTCTCTGCCCAAGTCATGAGGTTGGAATTGGACGGGCTTTGAGGTCCCTTCCAAGCCAAAGTATTCTAGAATTCTGTGAAGTTGTGAGGTTTGCTCAATCTTCCTCCCCTCCGAATCTGGAGCAATTAGCAGCAGCCAGATTAGAGAGCTGCCAAGGCACTGCCAGCGGCCTTGCTAAGCGTGGACTCAAGTTAACTCCCAGCCAAGATGATTTCTGAAAGCACGAGCATCTCTCTGCAGCACCCTCCAATAAAACGAGGAGTAGAGAGGAAGCTGCTCTGGAAACTTTTCTTGCATGAAGAACGGCTTCCCATCAACAGCGCTGTGAGGCCCCAGCAACCGTGTCCCCATCTTACCTGGGAGCGCTGCCAGTAGGCTGATAGTTAGACAAAGCTCTTCAAAGTCTGCCAGGCTTTCGACAAGCATGGAGTAGAGCCCAGCACCCCAGCCTGCAACCTGCCACGGCTGAACACCCACAGGACAGGACAGCTCAGGGCATCAGTGCCTCTCCTGGAGGTGCAGAAGTGGAGATGGAGCAAAATCAACTGTGAGAGCTGAGAAGATGATGTTGAGGCTGTCAGAATACGCACATTTTGTTCTGAGCTAATGAAAATCTCTTTTCTGACAGATACTGCCCTAGCATCTCCGGGCTCTCATCAGCCTGGCTCTGCCATACAAGAGAAACCACAGGATGCTAGAATGGTTTGTGTCGGAAGGGACCCCAAAGACCAACAAGTTCCACCCCTGCCATGGGCAGGGACACCTCCCACTGGATCCAGTTGCTCCAAGACCTATTCAACCTGGCCTGGAACACCTACAGGGATGGGGCAGCCACCACTGCTCTGGGCAACTTGGGCCAGGGCATCCCCACTCTCATCATGAAGAATTTCTTCCTAATGTCTAATACAAATCTTACCCCTTCTAGTTTAAAGCCATTTTGCCTCATCCGATCACTCCGCACTCTTGTAAAAAGTCTCTCCCCAGCTTTCCTGGAGCCTCTTTCAGCACTGGAAGCTGCTCTAAGTCCTCCCCAGAGCCTTCTGTTCTCCAGGCTGAACAACCCCGACTCTCTCAGCCTGTCCTCATAGCAGAGGTTCTCCAGCTCTCTGATCATCTTCATGGCCTGCTCTGGAGCCATTCCAACACTTCCAAATCCCTCTTATGTCAGGGATTCCAGGTGAGGTCTCACAAGAGAGGAGCAGATAGAAACGTTTTGCTTCAGTGTGAAAGTTGAGCTCTTCACAAGAATGAGGGATATGGAGCCCTTGGAGAGACCAAGAGCACTGTGGGGCTGCAGGAGTCAGTTCAAGATGGAACCACAATCACCCCTTGGACCAGAGACACTCACCACAGTGGGCCAAACGCTGAGCACAGCTGGGAGCTTCACACCAATGGGGATGATCAGCCCTGGGACGGCGGTGAGACTGGTGCATGTGCAAGCCCCAGGTACACCAGAGCAGACAGGGGAGCCCCTGCCTCAGTCCAGCTCTGCTGCCACTGACTTTCAAGCCAGACTGGTGAGGCTGCCTCAGCACAACTGCACCAAAGCAGGAGGTCAAATGCCTGTGGTTGTGATGTCTTCATGCACAGGGCAACAGAGAACTGCTGGGGCTTTTTAATTGAAGTTAATTTGGTCAGTATCAGGGGCCAAATGTTCTGTTTCTTCATCTTCCAGCTGCTGCTTTGAACAGCAGGAGCATCGCTGCCAGCGCAGCACTGAGTTCTGCCAGCTTGCCAAGGCCAGGACGGGCGGTCAGGAAGGGAATGAGCCGATGCAGCTGCACAAAGGCAGGCGGGGACGGATGGGGACACAAGGAACCATGAGCAGAGACAGAGGTGGAGGGGTCTTAGGGACAGGAGGTAGAGAAGGATGTTAGGTCTGCACATCTGTCCCGCTCCACCTCTTGCCTTCTTCAGCTGCACAGCACGGATGATGCCTCATGGGGATACTGTCAATACCAAGGCAAGGCTAACGATCCTTGCTCTCAGCTGTGGAGCATTCTGAACAACTTCCTGGGAAATTAAGTGTTAGTCTAAATGTTCAGAGCATCTGAGCCCCTTTTGGGCTGTCTCTGACCGCCCTTGGAGCTGAAGGCTGCCGGGAGCAAAGTCAGCCTCACTCACACTGCTGCATGCACAGGGTCAGGCTTTCCTTTCCTTTGTGGGTGCAACAGCATCTGTCCTTCCCAGCATCTTGCAGCCCTAAGCAGCTGTATAAAATTTCCAGTGAGGACAATACTCATATAAACCACAGCTGACCCCCTCAGCACAACCTGAGTGTGGCACCTAGGGCAGGTTGTGCCTGCATCCCTGGAGCTTCCAGGGATTTCCCTGCTCTCACTGACCCACACACCTTGGCTATAAATGAAGGCAAGACCCATTTTCCCTCTTTTACAGGGAAGAAGGCACAGGCCCACATTTTAAGTAAGTCCCGAGACTATGGATGCCTCTAGATCTGGGTACCTAAATGGAAACTCCATAGGAAGATTTTCACAGACCTGTTTGTGGATGCAGCGAGGTGCGCACACCACTGACTGGGACAGAGGCAGATCCTTATGAAGGCTTCATCCCCGCAGGGCCCCAGCAGCTCCTCCAGGCACCAAAATGCCTTTGCAAGTTGTCCCCTGCATTCAGCATGCTGATCCCCAGAGCAGCCTCCATGAGCTGCCAGTCTGGTGGTCCCAGAGGTCCTCACCAAGAGGAGTCACTTGTCCAAACACAGACAAAATCTCTGACTGCACATCGATTCCATGGTGAGTTCCAGCAAAGCTGCCTTTGTCCTGTTCTGAGACAGGTGACTACACGACCTGGTTGCCTGTGCTGGGCAGGATCAGACATCCATGCCCAGGACCCAGAGGCTGCAGCTGTTCGGGATGCTCCAAGTGCCTGTGCCACAAGGGTGAGCTGCCAGCGGGTGGCCAGGCTGGGGGCACACAGGCTCCACACGGGGCACTGCATCACACTGGGTGCACGGCACATTCCCAGGGCAGTGGTGGAGTTTCCATCCCTGGAGGAGTTCAAAAACCATGTGGTTGCAACCCTTCAGGACATGGTTTAGTAGGTACAGTGGGGTTGGGATGACAGTTGGACTGGATGAGCTGAGAGGTCTTTTCCAACTTCAGTGATTCTGTGATTCTATAAACAGCTCACATGATGTTTTATTTTACTCTGGAGCACTTCTGACACGAACCTCCAGATCTCAGGGGAAGCCCAGAGACTGTTCCCACATCCATTTCACCCCTGCAAAAGATTACTCTGACTTTCTGTCTTAAAACTCCCAACTTGGAGACCTTTGCTAGTGAGGATCCGCTTGATCTGAATGGGACTCTGTCCCTTCAATGGCAGCATGAATTCTTCAGCCTGGAGAAGAGGAATCTTCAGGGAGACCTTAGAGCAGCTTCCTGAAAGAGGCTTCAGGGAATCTGCGGAGGGGCTCTGGATCAGGGAGTGCAGGGACAGGACAAGGTTTTGGGCTGAAAGAGGGGAGAGTGAAATGAGATCTTAGGCAGAAATATTTTCTTTGAGGGTGGGGAGGCCCTGGCCCAGGTTGCCCAGAGCAGTGGTGGCTGCCCCATCCCTGGAGGTGTTCCAGGCCAGGTTGGATGGGGCTTGGAGCAACTGGATCCAGTTGGGGGTGTCCCTGCCCATGGCAGGGGTGGAACTGGATGGGCTTTGAGGTCCCTTCCAACCCAAATCATTCTAGGGTTCTAGGGTAGCAGCGTGATTAACTCTGATTTAGGAACTCAAGCCAAAGTTTACACAATATCTGCAGCTGTAAGGGACAGCAGGAAGCAGTGTGCAAGCTGATCCTGTGACATCTGCTCATCAGACGCACCTCTGTTCAGGACTTGGTGCTATGGGCGAGATGCTCCCATTGATTCCAGAGCCTCTTTGGGGTAGTAGGTGGCTGGTGGCCTCTCTCCAAGGAGCAGCCCAGATCCCCTTCCCTTTCCTTCTTTGTTCTGGGCGCTTGTCAAGGTGAGCAGGGATTGTGTTACAAAACAGGTTCTTTAAGCCCAAATCTCATATCAAAGAAGAAACACCCTCTGTCCTGGGGGGTGGAAAGTGGCTAATGAAAGATTTAATTGCCGTGTTGAGTGAGGAAGGGAGAGCAGGAGTCACTCACTGTTCTCCCAAGCAAAGTCCCCAGGCAGCACCGGGGGGGGGGGGGGGGGGGGGCTGGGGCTCCCTTTGATGTGGTAATCTCCCCACTTCTGAGAGATGCAAAGGCGGTCAAAGGGGCTGGGGAAAAACCAGACAGACACGGGAAGGGCTGGGAAATCAGTATCACAGCTCCTGGCTTCTTCTGCAGTGCAAGGAAGGTGGCAGATGGGCAAAGCCCCGCTGTGCTCCGTCAGCCCTCACCGCCTCTGCCCGCACATCTGCCACCCTCGGAAAGGAGAAAGGAGACACCTTGGAGAGGACGCTTGGTGTACGCCTGCCTGTGAGGACCGGGAGCTGCAGAGAGCCCCTGCCTGTTGGGACATCCCAAAGTAGGCAGGTCGTCACCCACTGCGGGGATCTTCACATCCCCCCAAAGGAAAAACACAACGAGAAGCAACGTGAGCACAGGGATCCACAATCGGCTGCCGAAGCGTGGCAGCAATTTCAACACCTGGGGAGCCCACGCATGCTTGGAAATTTCCCACTTGAAGCCAGAGGAGGGAGGGCAGCAGCATCACCATTTTGCAGGCAATTCTGACATTTTGAAATCCCTCCAAAGGCAGGCAGGTAAAAGAGAAAAAAAATGTCACATTTATATTTTCATGCCAAAAATCATATTGGAAGTGTTCTGTTTCAGCAAAGTTGGTACATTTCCTTCAGATACTTTAAAATGTTACATTAGAATAGAATTCACATTATGCCATAGACTCTTGGGATAAAAAGGTGCTTTGAAGAAAGGATTTTTTAAGAACTTTAAAAGTCAGGAGTCACTGAGATTGAGAATTCAGACAGAAACTCTGATTTCAGTGAAAATGCTCCCAGAGAAATGTCCTGGAGGAAAATATTCACTGGCTCTTGTGTGAGCTGGGTTATCCCAGACCATGAAGGGGCTTGGGGGGTTCTCTTGGCCCCTGAGCAAGAGCATAGGTGTGAACAGGTCTGCACCTTCATTTTTGCAGCTAGGGCTGGCAAGTCACAGAACCATTTGGTTGGAAAAGACCTTTGAGATCATAGAGTCCAACTGTACCTGTCCACTACTAAACCAGATCACCTTGTCTACTCAGCTTTTAAATCCTTCCAGGGATGGGGACTCCACCACCAAATTGGGCAGACTCTTCCAGTGCCAAGGAACTCTTGGTGTGAAGAAATTTTCCCTGGTAACCAATCTAAACCTCCCCTGGTGCAACTTGAGGCTGTTACCTTTCATTCTGTTGCTCATTCTGTCACCTGGGAGAAGAGCCCAGCACCCACCTCCACACAATCTCCTTCCAGGAGCTGCAGAGAGTGACGAGGTCTCCCCTCAGCCTCCTCTTCTCCAGATTAAACAGCCCCAGGGCCCTCAGCCACTCCCACAACCCCTGTTCTCCAGACCCTTTCCCAGCTCTGTTCCCTCCTCTGGATGCGCTCCAGCCCTTTAATGTCTTTCCTGGAGTGAGGGGCCCAAAACTGACCCCAGGATTCAATATGTGGTCCCTGAACTTCAGTGCACAGGAAGGTATCCAAGCCCCTTTCCTTCCTTGGCAGAACTCACCCCTGTTTCTCAGGAGACCTGAGACCTTCTCTGGACACACTCCAGCCCCTTAATGTCCTTCCTATAATGAGGGGACAAATGTGGGCAAGCAAAGGAGGTCACAGGCACAGAAGGGATTGCCCTGAGTGCTTCTGGCTCAGAGCTGCTCTCTGAGAGATGCTCCCATTAGCATAGCATCATGTCCAACCATCAGCAATTGATGGTTCCCCACTCCTTGTCTCACCATTCATTAATTTTTCCTAATATCAGTGTTCTGTCAGAAACAAAGCTCTCTCTACACAGCCTTTCGGTCTTATTGCAAAAGGTTAAACGTCAGTGCAAAGGGTTTCTATGCCAGAAAGGAGCGATGAGGAAGGACAGCGTCCGGCAGAGCTCGCAAGCTGGCAGCAGCCGCAGGACAAGACAGTCTGGGAGGCGACATGTGAGGCACAGCAGTGGGGATGAATGATGGGGTATGGATTTGGACACTATCAGCATGCACATACAAGGAAAGCCAATAAGATGCATATGACAGATTGTAAACCTCATGTGTGTTGTTTAAAAAAAAAACAAAAACACATTTGCAGCTTGTTTGCCTTTGGAGAGATTCTCAATAATACAGTTTCACTCTGGCTGAGGAATTACAGGCATCCCTCCCACGTAACACGAAGCCTGACATCTCCAATCACATCATCTTTCCTTTAATTTCTAACACGGAAAAAAAACCAAACCCAAAAAGCACCTCAACATGACTTTTCATTTGCAAGTCAGGCCAGGTATGTCTTCATCCACGACAGCTGGAACTGATCAAATAAGATCACTCTGTGCCTTATCAATATCAAACCTGTCCTGATATCACAGCATACATGAAGCAACCCTGTGCAGCTACAGACCAGGAGAAGTCTGGCTAGAAAGCTGCCAGGAGGAGAAGGACCTGGGGGTGTTTGTTGACAGCGACTGAACATGAGCCAGCAGTGGCCCAGGTGCCAAGAATGCCAATGGCATCTTGGCTTGGATCAGAAACAGCGTGACCAGCAGGTCCAGGGAGGTTATTCTCCCTTTGTACTCGGCACTGGTGAGACCGCTCCTCGAATCCTGTGTTTAGTTCTGGGCCCCTCACCACAAGAAGGATGTGGGTTGGAGAACAAGCCTTATGAGGAACAGCTGAGGGAGCTGGGGTTGTTTAGCCTGGAGAAGAGGAGGCTGAGGGGAGACCTCATTGCTCTCTACAACTACCTGAAGAGAGGAGGGAGCTGGGCTCTTCTCCCAAGTGACAGGCGACAGGACGAGAGGGAATGGCCTCAAGCTCTGCTGGGGGAGGTTCAGGCTGAACATCAGAAAAAAAAATTCACTGAGAGGGTCATTGGGCACTGGCAGAGGCTGCCCAAGGAGGTGGTTGAGTCACCCTCCCTGGAGCAGTTTAAGAGATGGGTGGATGAAGTACTGAGGGACATGGTTTAGGGATCGATGGGAATGGTTGGACTTGATGATCCCAGGAGTACTTTTCAACCTAGTTATTCTGTGTGTGAGATTCTGTGTGGGGGTTGAGAAACTCTCCTGTGCAGGCTTCCAAAGATGTTGGTGCACTCAACTCCATTACACTCTGGTGAGGTGTCACTCGGAGCCCTGCATCCAGTTCTAGAGTCCTGAGCACAGGAAGGACATGGAACTGTTGGAGTGAGTCCAGAGGAGGTCACAGAGATGATCCAATGGCTGGAGCACCTTCCATACGAGAACAGAATGAGAGAGTTGGGGTTGTTCAGCCTGGAGAAGAGGAGGCTGTGGGGAGACCTTAAAGCAGCTTCCAGGAGTGAAAGGGAAAGCTAGGGAGTGGCTCTTGATCAAGGTTTTCAGCTGCAAGAGGGGAGACTGAGGTGAGATCTCAGGAAGAAATGTTTTGCTGTGAGAGTGGGGAGGCCCTGGACCCAGTTGCCCAGAGCAGTGGTGGCTGCCCCATCCCTGGAGGTGTTCCAGGACAAGTTGGATGGGGCTTGGAGCAACTGGATCCAGTGGGAGGTGTCCCTGCCCATGGCAGGGGTGAAACTGGGTGGGCTTTAATGTTCCTTCCAGCCCAAACCATTACAGGATTCCATTCTTCTATGAATACACTAAGAAACGGGAATGAAGGGGTTCATGTGCATCCCTGGCCTGACTGTGTGCAGTATGAGCGAGCACTCTGAGCCTGATGACACCTGGAGGCACTGAGGCAGGTAAGTGCTGGCCTTTTAGAACATACAGGAACAGGAAATTTCTATAGCTCCTTGCAAACACACACACAAAACCACAGCACCAGAATGTCTTATGGGCTTAGAGACAGCAGAAAAGAGAAAAACAGCCTGACACTCTGATCTTTTTCTCAATTTTATGATGTTTGAGCCAATTACATTTTTATTCTTTTTGCTGACGTCTGACTCAGAATTTGAGAAAATGTAATGCTGGCATTACTGGAGAAGAAATACGATGTGAAGATAATTTTAGTTTCCAAAGAGCCTGCTTCAAATGGCTGTGATTTTGCTTTCAGCCACTGCAAAAAGCTGGACTGACACCTTTTGTTGAATAATGAATCCAAGCTAACATCCTTCACTGCATGGAGAGGTCTGGCACACAGCCCTGCCCCACTTGCACCCTGCTTGAGTGCTGTTTAGTGGCTTCCAGGGGATTTCAACCAGGGAATGGCCTTTCTCTGGCTCCCTGCACAGCAAAAGGTGTCATTATTCTCCAGGAGACCTGAGCTACAGATGGATCTTCTTGTTATTACATGCAAATTGTCCTTATCTGAAAGGATCTGCCACTCATAACATTGAATCCAACACTCAACTAACAATCACAACCATTATCTGACAAACCTTAAAAAGAAGGAAAACTGAAAAAACCACAAAAGCCAGAGGGCTTCAGTTCTAAAAGGGGCTTCAGGAAAGCTGAGAGGGACTTCTTACAGGGCATGGAGTGATAGGATGAGGAGGAATAGCTTCTAATTGGATGGGTTGTCATGGAGCATCCCCACCAAGCCTTGCCTATCGCCCTCCCTTGCAGCCAACACTGGAGCACCTCCAGTACAAGGATGGGCTGAGAGAGTTTGGGGTGTTCAGTCTGGAGAAGAGGAGGCTCTGGAGAGAGCTTAGAGCAGCTTCCAGTGCTGAAAGGGGCTCCAGGAAAGCTGGGGAGGGCCTTGTGATCAGGCAGTGTGGGGTCAGGACAAGGGGGAAGGGTTTTCAGCTGAGAGAGCAGAGATTGAGATGAGATCTTAGGCAGAAATGTTTTGCTGTGAGAGTTGGGATGCCCTGGCCCAGGTTGCCCGGAGAATTCATGGGTGCTTCATCCTTGGATATAAATCCCCAGGAGGCAAGGCATCGCGTGCTGCCGAGACCCCCAGGTCCAGCTGCAAGAGCTCCCACCATCATCTTCTTGTGCTGCATCAGCAATGTCTGTGCTCTCGGGCAGCAGCCGGGGGAGCCGGGTGTACTGGCTCTGCCTCCCCTACTGCTGTGACAGCTGCTTCGTGCCAGGCTCCCCCAAAAGGATTTAAAACATCTAATTATCTTGCATCTTCCAACAGCATCAACCCCAAAAGTGCCTGACTTAGCATTCAGCATGCGGTAAACAAATCAATACAGGCATGACATCTTGTATTTTCTGTCCTGCCTAACAGCACTGCCAGTGCTCCTGAAGGGGGTCTATTCCAATATCCCAGCACCACACAGGGAGAGCAGGATTAGCAGGAGGGCTGGACTGATGTTGGCAGGTGGAGCAGGTCCTGTCACTGAGCTGCCTTATGAAAACCCAAAACCAGCCCTCATGGATAGTCATGTTGGGGATGAAGAGAGAGCAGCTGCGGGCAGAGCAGGGTGTGCCCACCAGGGCTGCCCAAGGGGCGTACTGGGAACGAAGATACCCAGGGCAGCTCGGGGACACACCAGCACCCACCACGGTTCCCGCTGACACTGCTGGGCACACTCTTTTCTTTTGCCAAACAATATGAGATACGGCTGCACTTGCTGTGGTGTGTGTGAATAATTATGAGAGACACTTGCGGAAGCACATCCAGAGAAGGGAACAGAGCTGGGGAAGGGTCTAGAGAACAGGGGTTGTGGGAGCAACTGAGGGCCCTGGGGCTGTTTAATCTGGAGAAGAGGAGGCTGAGGGGAGACCTCATTGCTCTCTGCAGCTCCTGGAAAGGAGGTTGTGGGGAGGTGGGTGCTGGGCTCTGCTCCCAAGAACAATAAGACAAAAGGAAATGGCCTCAAGTTGTGCCATGAGAGGTTTAGATTGGCTATTAGGAAACATTTCTTCATGGAAAGGGTTGCCAAGCACTGGAACCAGCTGCTAAGGGCAGTAATGTAGTCTCCATCTCTGGAGGGATTTAAAAGCCATGTGGATGTGGTGCTTAGGGGCACCGGTTAGTGGTGGAGTTGTCAGTGTGAGGTTTATGGCTGGACTTGATGTTCCTAAAGATCCTTTTCCAACCTAAACAATTCTATTCTATTCTAAAACACAGTATAGGTGCATCCATTTATCCTGCAAACACCCACTCACCACTGCCATGCACCCAGAGGCAGCTTCAGCTTAGTCCTGATGTGGTGGCCCTGGGCACTGGTGCCCTGGGACAGACCCTCAGCCAGGACCTCCTGCTGCCACACTCCTCCTGGGCAGAACCCACTCCCTGTGACCCTGGGGCAGCCCAGGACCCTGCTCGGGGATGCTGAGTGAGATGAGAGCCCTGCCTCCTGCTGCAGCATCCCCACTGTCCCACCACCTTTATCTCCTCACAGGACTGCCGGCAGACCCGAGACCCTGTCCCCACGATGTCCTGCCGTGTGAGCCCCCGTGCCTGATGCCAACCGACCCATGGAGCTCTGCCCTCTCCATCAGCCCTTTGCAGCCCGTTATGAGACAGCTGTTGCCTGTCCTGGAGGCATGGGTGCAGAGCGCCTCTCCAGTGCACCCTGCACGCAGGGACAAACCCCAGAGAGATGGCAGAAAGGTGCAGGAGAGTCAGGGTAGGAATGCTACAGCAGTCATGGGGGTCATGTGGATCCACACCACCAATCAAGCTGTCTCAATGGTCCCCTCTGGGTCTGTCTGAACACTCGGAGCACAGGGTTGCCTGGCGATGTAGTGAGGGATGGACATGGGGCCGTTCCTAAATGCCATTAGGAAGGTAGAGTTTAAAGAAAGGTGAAGGGCGCAATAGATAAAGGGCAGTGGGTTAACCTCATTAATTGGCTGATATTAAGTATTAAGAATACATCTGATCTCTGATGCTGGATCTGTCCATGGAAATACCTGCTGTGATTCACATGCAATCCCAAAAGACGTTATAAGACAAGATGCAGTGTCTTTTCTCGCAGTTGTCCAGAAGTCTTGTGAGAACTGCCAGGAGAAGGGGACTCTCCGTTCTGCAGAAACAGAAAGACAGGACTGGAGATGCCTCCAGGTTTCTTTTTTGAAGCACCTCTATGCTAAGGAAAGCTGCTGGGCTACTTAAACCCCAACCTAGGTGGAAGGGTTCACCCAAACACAGAGTAAATGTCCTGCCTCCAGGATGATGAGAAGCTGGTATTAGGATCAAAGCATCATAGAATCATTAAGGTTGGAAAAAAACCTTTAACTTCATCCAGTCCAAACATCAGCCCAATCCCCCACGCCTGCTAAACAATGTCCTCAAGTGTCACAGCTTCACAGCTTTTGAACCCCTCCAGGGATGGAGACTCCACCACTGCCCTGGGCAGCCAGTTACAGTGCTTCACTGCTCTCTCAGTAAAGAAATGTTCCACAATATCCAATCTAAACCTCCCCTGCTGCAACTTGAGGCCTTTTCCTCTTGTCCTATTCCTTGTTCCTTGGGAGAAGAGCCCAGCACCCACCTCCCCACAAACTCCTTTCCAGGAGCTGCAGAGAGCAATGAGGTCTCCCCTCAGACTCCTCTTCTCTAGGTTAAACAGCCCCAGGGCCCTCAGTTGCTCCCACAACCCCTGTTCTCCAGACCCTTCCCCAGCTCCATTCCCCTTCTCCAGCTGTGTTATCCCAGTCCTGGGTGGAGACCCTTCCACTATTCCTCAATTGAAATGAATCTTTCGCTTGATGCTGCCTCTTTGCAGGCTGCAAGGGACCTGGCTTGCCCTGAACTGCAAAGAACAGAGCAGCTCCACGTGTCTTGGTTGAGGGGTTTGATGTACCAGGCCTGCACTCATTTTCTTCACAGCCTCACGTGGATGTTGCTGTCACTTACAGAATAACAAGGAGCTTTAGAAGCAGTTGGATTCCATGCTGTATCTTAATCCTAGAAGGTGCCTAAGGCCAGCACAGGTTCCTGCACAGATCTCCATCCTCAGCCACGCTGGCACAAACCACACACTGCACTTTGGGACAGGAATTCAATAGCGGGTACATGGTTACAAGAACTGGGAGTAAGAGACGAGGCTTGCTGGTGATGGAGCAGATGTCTCAGCCCCATAGGAAAGTGCCAGGGAATACTTACAGCCATCCTGAGGAAAGGAAAGGGGGCAAACTCCAAGCTGTGTAAAACTTACAAGTCGCTTTAACCCCAAGGGCAGGTGAAAGCCCCCGTTACGATGGGCAGAGGATGGGGACACAGTGGGCAGGAGATAAGGACACAGAGGATACTGGGTGGGGGACACAGAGGGTACAGGATGGGGACACGATGGACAATGGATAGGGAAGCAGTGTGCAGAAAACAGGGACACAGAGGGCAGAGGATGGGGACACAGTGGGCAGGGGACGGGGACACGGTGGGAGTAAAGGGAGCATCTCTGGGCCACGGGCACAAGACCTGCTGCCCTCCAGGCAGGTAGGACAGCTCACTGCCCTGGGCAGAGGCTGCAGCCCATACACACCTCTGACCTCATCTTCTGAGGACAAAAGCCATCGACAATGTCCTAATTAAAAAACAACCATGAAGCAAAAACCATGCCTAATTGCTTTTTGACTGCAGAACAATAGCCGTTCCTCTACCTAATTACACTGTGAAAATGAGAAGCATTTAAACAGGAATTATAAGTAATCACACAAGCAGAGAAATGGGAGTGAATGCCTGTAGAAACCTGAATGCACCCTGAGCATAAAGACCCAGGCAGCGGCTCTACTAGGGCGATGACAAGGGAAGTATTTAAGACCCATTATACTGCGCTAATCAACTGCTCTTAAAGTGCTTCCCTCCTCAGGTCCTCCAAGCACCTAGGGCATCCCAGGGAAGTGAAGTTCCGCAATACACCAGGTCGAAATCTTGTGCGGTCTCTGGCAAACGCATTGAGGAGCAGCAGCAGAATGAGTCACTCACCCACCGAGGTCACCAGCCCTCGAGCGCAGTCCCTGCTTAGGGTGAAACACGTTCCTCCCACCTCCTCTTTCTGTCTGAACCCCAGCTGGCACTTTCTGCAGGGTGGGAGACCACACAGGGTCTCCTGACAGCAGAGCTCCCCAGTGGAAGGGTGCAACAGGCCCTCCGTGGAGTAAGCAAAGATGAGGTTCTTAGAATTATAGATTAGTTTGGGTTGGAAGGGACCTTAAAGCCCATCCAATCCCACCCCACTGCCATGGGCAGGGACACCTCCCACTGGATCCAGTTGCTCCAAGACCCATTCAACCTGGCCTGGAACACCTCCAGGGATGGGGCAGCCACCACTGCTCTGGGCAACTGGGTCCAGGGCCTCCCCACTCTCATCATGAAGAATTTTTTCCTAATGTCTAATACAAATCATCCCCCTTCTAGTTTAAAGCCATTTTGCCTCATCCGATCACTCCAGGCCCTTGTAAAAAGCCCCTCCCCAGCTTTCCTGGAGCCCCTTTCAGCACTGGAAGCTGCTCTAAGTCCTCCCCAGAGCCTTCTGTTCTCCAGGCTGAACAACCCCAAATCCCTCAGCCTGTCCTCATAGTAGAGGTGCTCCAGTCCTCGGATCGTCTTCGTGTCCTCCTCTGGGCCTGTTCCAACACTTCCATACCCATCTCATATTGAGGATTCCAGACCTGGGTGCAGCACTCCAGGTGGGGTCTCACCAGGGAGGAGCAGAGCAGGAGAATCCCCTCCCTCACCCTGCTGGGCAAAGGCTCCCCAGGGATGGAGAGCCCAGGGGAGAACCCAAGCCCTGCAGCTCACCTCGTCCCAAGCCCAGAGCCACCCAGTGGCCCACGCAATGGGAGTTGAGCCACCTGTCTCCAAGAGGCACCGGGCCTGGGACGCTGCTGAGGATAACGGAACAAATCATTTTGTTTCTAGAACAATCAGCAGGGATAAAGGATGGGGAAACAGGAGGAGGAAAGTAGATTACTTTGGCAATCTCAGGGTCCATTTTGGAGGAGTGAATCCCATGTTCCTGTGGGCTGCATGAAGCTGATGGTCAGGAAAGACACAAACAGCAAAATTAATGTTTCCCTGCCCAGGGGGCAGACAACCTGCAGAGCTACCTGTGCCAGGAGGTCCTTTGTGGGAAACCTCGGCTGGTTCAGGAAGTCAGAGTGTGTGAACTTAACATTGGCCTTGAATAGATGCCCGTGTATCCTTGGAGAAGCTGGAAGGCGCCAAGAAGAGCCAAGTAAACAAGATTAGGAATCTGACAGGCCACAGGTGGAATCACCCAATTATGAAGTTACAACTGAGAAGGACTCATCCAGTTATGAACTGTTAGTCTCTAGCTAAACCAATTGCGCATGAATGCACAGCTCCAGAAGGGGTATAAAAAGTCTTGTAAAATCAATAAAGATGTGCTTTTGCCCACAGCTTCTACGTGTTGTTGACCACCCTCGCTGTGACAGTCCTCGTATCAAGTACGAGGTGTCTCATCATGGGAAAGGGGCACGGTGCATGACAGGAAAGGGGCCTCCTCTCCAAGCCCTGCCCGGACCCTGCTGAAGAGCTGGCTCACTGTCATCCCGAGGCGCTGGCCTCCCCTTGGGCAGCGAGGTGCAGGAGAGCAGTGGCACAAAGGAGACGTGTGGGCGAGAGGCAGTGTTCCCGGGCGGTCACAGCACAGGACCATGACTCAGCCTGTGCCATGGGCAGCCTTGGCACAAACCACCTTGGCTCAGTCACCTCTTCCACTGCACCCGTGGATGTGGCTCCCACAGCTCTGGAGGAGCAGGCAGAGGAACTCGGAACAGGAAGGGCTCGTGGTGCTGCACAGCCACAAGCTCTGCTCGTGTAAACCTGCCCTTTGGGCTAAATCCCCTGCTCCAGTCCAAATGAGCCCCAGATGCAGCATCAGCCAGGACATTTAATCCTGATTATTCCCAGTTGCAGCAAAAGGGCAGGAGAGCACTCTCCCTCTGAAATGCCGAGTGCCACATGTGAATCAATAGTTCATTTCTTTCTCATATCAGAGAGGATTGGGGAGGCAGAGACCATCAACATGAGGAAATCAAAGAAAATGGAAATGATATGGCAACAAGCTGCTGTCAGAGAGAGCCCCGCAGCTGGAGGCTGTTCACTCCTCATGCCTCATGAAGGGTGCAAAGGAGCTGCCACAGCAAATTCAGAGGTGCTGGGAGATGCAAAAACCAATGTGCTTTTTGTCACCAGGTTTTGTGAGAACAGCTTCCTATTGAAGTTGACCGAGGGGCTGGGAGCTGTCGTTTGGCCCCATGAAGAAGACACAACCTGAGACACCAACCCACCAGGGACTGACTCAGCCCAGGAACCAGGGAACAGTCTTGGCATTCTGCACCCAGCAGAGGAGCAGCTGGAGCTTCTGCCCAGCACCACATGAGGCTCTTGGGCATGGCCAGTGCTTATAGGGGACCAGATCCTGTTTCAAGTCGAATCCAGCAGCCGCCCACAGAGCTGGCTGCATTGAGAGGGCTAAACTTGGACAACAAGATAGAATCATGGAATCATTAAGGCTGGAGAAGATCTCTGAGCTCATTCGGTCCAACCATCAGTCCAAACCCACTGTGCCTGCTAAACCCTGTCCACAAGTGCCACGGACAACAGATTTTTTAATGCCTCTGGGGATGGGGACTCCACCATTGCCCTGAGCAGCCTCTGCCAGTGTTTCACCACTCTCTCAGCAAAAAAAAAGTATCCTAATATCCAATCTAAACTCTCCTGGCACAACTTGGCTGTTTCCTCTCCTCCCGTCCCTTGTTCCTTGGGAGCAGAGCCCAGCACACACCGCCTCATAAACTCCTTCCAGGAGCTGCAGAAAGCGATGAGGTCTCCCCTCAGCCTCCTCTTCTCCAGGCTAAACACCCCCAGGGCCCTCAGCTGCTCCCACAATCCCTGTTCTCCAGACCCTTCCCAGCTCTGTTCCCTTCTCCAGACACGCTCCAGCCCTTTAATGTCTTTCCTGGAGTGAGGGGCCCAAAACTGAACCCAGGATTCAAGGTGCAGCCTCACCAGCGCTGAGGCCAGGGGGACTGTCCCTTCCCTGCTCCTGCTGGCCACCCCATGGCTGATCCAAGCCAGGATGCTGGTAGCCTTATTGCCCACCTGGGCCACTGCTGGTTCACATCCAGCTGCAGTTGACCAGTACCCCCAGGGCCATTTCCCCCAGGCAGATTTCCAGCAGCTCTTCCCCAAGCCTGGAGCATTGCATGGGGTTGTTGTGACCCAAGGGCAGGACCTCATTTGGCCTTGTTGAACCAACACAGTACAGGGCTGTAGACTAATCTGCCCTCCTGGGACCACGATGTTGTTCTCAGTGCTTGGCAGAAAGGCATAGAATGATAGAATCATAGAATCATAGAATGACTAGATTGGAAAAGACCTCTTGGATCATTGAGTCCGACAATTCTCACCTGCCACTAAACCATGTCCCTGAGCATCTTGTCTACCCATCTTTTAAATATCTCCAGGGATGGTGACTCCACCACCTCCTTGAGCAGCCTCTGCCAGTGNTCACGACAGCCTCCTTTCAGATTGTTGTAGAGTTCAATAATGTCTCCTCTCAGCCTCCTCTTCTCCAGGCTAAACACCCCCAGCTCTCTCAGCCGTTCCTCATCAGGCCTGTTCTACAGCCCCTTCTCCAGCTTTGTTGCTCTTCTCTGGACTCTCTCCAGAGCCTCAACATCCTTCTTGTGCTGAGGGGCCCAGAACTGAACACAGGATTCGAGGTACAGTCTCACCAGTGCCGAGTACAGGGGGAGAATAACCTCCCTGGACCTGCTGGCCATGCAGTTTCTGATACAAGGACCAATTTAGTGCCACTGCTGGAGGGCCCAGCCACTGATCCTCTCCTGTAGGCAGGCACAGAATCACAGAACCATAGAATGGTTTAAGTTGGAAGGGACTTGCCATCCAGCCCAACCTCGCTGCAGTGAGCAGGGGTATCTTCAACTTGATCTGGTTGTTTAGAGCCCTGTGCAACCTCATTTTGAATGGAATGGGGCATGGATGACTTCTCTGGGCAACCTGAGCTAAGACCTCACCAACCACCTTGCAAAACATTTCTATCTTATATCTAGTCTGAATCTCCCCTTTTACTTTAAAACCATTACTCCTTGTCCTATCACAACATACCCTGCTAAAAAGTTTGTCCCCATCATTCTAACAGTAAGGTCTCCCTGGAACCTTCTCTTCTCCAGGCTGAACAACCCAAATTCTCTCAGCCTGTCCTCATACAGGAGGTTCTCCAGCCCTCAGATCATCTCCATGGCCTGCTCTGGACTCATTCCAACAGCTCCATGTCCTTCCTGTGCCCAGGGCTCCAGAACTGGGCTCAGGGCTCTGGGTGGGTCTCACCAGAGCAGAGGGGCAGAATTCCTCCCTCCCTGCTGGTCCCACTGCTGTGGATGCAGCCCAGCATACGGTTTGGCTTTCTGGGCTGTGAGTACATGTTGCTGACTCACACTGAGCTTCTCATCCACCAACACCTCCAGACCAGTATCCAGGACTCCAGTATGTTCAGCTCCTTTAGGAAAGGCCATCAAGTTTTTAACTTCAATAAATCCTGACCACTAATTTCTCGGTTAGCCAGCCCAATCAGCTCTAAATTCCTTTGTGCATGTTACAGCCATCCCTGCCAGCCCACTGTGCCACTATGCCTGTATTATTCATAATCACAAAATTGCTCTGACACTCTTTAGGAGGGCATCAATCCCCTTGACTCCACAAAGACCCAACTCCGTTTTGGGGCAGCAGTGCCCTGAAGAGCAGCCAGTGGAGCAGGCAGCAGGCTGGCATCACTAGCAGAGGGGCCCTGGGTCAGAGCCTGCAAGCAGCTGCTCCTACTTTACATCCCTTTGAGCCTTAGTCTCGTAGGAGATTATTTGAATGTTCACCTGCCTTGCATCAGTGGCTGTTTTTTAAAATCCTTGCTGTGCCCAGACACCTCTGAGGTAGCCAAAGTTCAGTGAAACTGGACAAGAATTGTGCCTGAACCATCTGTCTTCCCCAAAATCATGCTCTGTGTTGTATTTGCCCTCAGTCCGCAGCAGATGCACTGCTCAACAGCCTAGGGAAGGATGACCAAGATAAGAAAATGAAGTAATTTTGCTCCAGCTCACATCTCCCCCTTGCCCCCTAGGCTTGATATGTGCTCTGGACACAAGAGAATCACACGCTGGACTTGTATCAAGTGAAGGATGCTGGAGAGTAGGAGAGACTGTACATATTTTTCTCTTGAAGAGGGGTTTTCTACAGAGGAAAGCAATAAATCCTGGTTTAAAAAAAAAAAAAAAGAAGTGAAGATAACAGCAACCAGGCTGTGGTTGTCACTCTCGGAGTCCCTCTAACACTCTGGACACAATAGCACCTTGCTTGGTGGATCACTGTTAGTGCTCTGATACGTGAAGGGCTAGTGGAAAGGCATCATCCTGCTTGCTGCTTTGGCACGACAGCTCTTCAACAAGAGCTGCTCGCCAGGAATTTCTCCAGGTTTCTTGCTCCTATGAGACCGTCTGCCCACACCGAGTCCACCCTGCCAGACCTCAGCTGGCTTAGAACCAGCTCCTCCCACACAAGCCCCAGCACCACCTGCCAATGCGCAGCAGAGATTGAGGCGCATTGAATCAGAATCATGGGTTTGAGTGGGAAGGAACTTCAAAGTCCATCCAGTTCCACCCCTGCCATGGGTAGGGACACCTCCAACTGGATCCTGTTGCTCCAATCCCCATCCAACCTGGCCTGGAACACCTCTATGGATGGGGCCACCCCTGCTCTGCAAAACCAGGGCCAGGGTCTCCCAAAGCTCAACATAAAGAATTTCTTCCTAATACCTAATCTCAATCTTCCCCCTTCCAATTTAAAGCCATTCTTCATTGTCCTGTGACTCCACACCCTTGTAAAAAGCCCCTCCCCAGCTTTCCTGGGGCCCCTTTCATTGTTGGAAGCTGCTTTAAGGTCTCCCCACAGCCTTCTCTCTCCAAGCAGAACAATCCCAACTCTCTCAACCTGTCCCTGTACAAGAGATGTGCCAAACCTCGGATCATCTCCATGACCTCCTCTGGACTCATTCCAACAGCTCCGTGTCATTCCTGTGCTCAGGTCTCCAGAACTGGACTCAGGGCTCCAGGTGGGTCTCACCAGAGGAGAGCAGAGCGGCAGAATCCCCTCCCTCCCTGCTGGTCCCACTGCTGTGGATGCAGGCCAGGACATGGTTGGTTTCTGGGCTGTGAGCACATGTTGCCAGCTCATACGGAGCTTCTCATCCCCCAGCACCCCAAGCCCTTCTCCTCAAGGCTGCTCCAAATCCATTCTCTGCCCAGCTTGTAATGATGTTTGGGGTTTCCCTCATCCAGGTGTAGGATCCTGCCCTTGGCCTTGTTGAACCTCACGAAGTACACATAGTCCCACCTCTCCAGCTTGTCCAGGTCCATCTGGATGCCATCCCATCCTTCTGGTGTGACAACTCCACCACTCAGCTTGGTGCCACCTGCACAGTTGCATTGATCTGATCCACCTGTGGGCAGCTTCAGTCCTGTCCCTTGGACAGAAGATGCTGCAACCCAGGAGAGCCAAACTCGCTGAGGCCAGCCTGGGATGTCAGGAACAGGACTGTGGGGGCAGTTCGGGGGCCAGGAGACAAGACAGGTATGGGCTGGGAGAGGGACAGTAGGGCAGCTCCGACCTGAGGCTCTCGCAGGGTGGCTCATCCATCCTAATCTGCCTCTTCTTCTTCCTTCTCAACAAGTTGGGGTTTGTGTTTACCTTGGGAAAAATTGATGCTGTTTCTCATATTTTTTGCAAACATTCTTCTGCCTCAGCAAACCAGCACCGGTTTATGTAAGAGACCTCAGGGATATTTGCAATGGGCAAAGGCACTTGAGCATGCAGGAGGTGTGTTTTGTAACACAGGCTACGCTGCGCAGGCAGACTGGGGATGGAGGAAGGGAGCTGCTGCAAAGGAAGAGCCAGAGCTACAAACCCAGAGCAGTGATGGCACTTTTAGGTCCTTTTCCCCAGAGAAAACACCAAAGAAAAAGGCACAGAATTCTCCTTGCCACTTTGTGCAAGGAAGAGAGGGGAAGGTTGTTCTAGCCCTGAAATCTCAGGTCTGTCTGATACCTGATGGGACCTTCTGCCCACAGATCATAGTGTTTAGGGTCCAGAGCCTGAAGGGAATCATCAGTATCAGCTCTCCTTGCTTGCTCATTTTGCTTCAGCACAGTATCTCCTTCCTCCTCCCTTTCCTAAGCAATCCCTGCCACCAAACAGTGTGGCTGCCGAGTTAGAGGCACCTTCCCAGCAAGAATCACGTAGCATTTGTGCTCCCCATAAACACAGAGAGGAAACTGCAGGAAAACAGCCATCTACCCTGCTTGCTTTATTAAACACCTGGTATAAAACCTTTGTCATGTTTCAGGCAACTCTGGTGCAGAAAGCCTGGAAGAAACTCTAGGTATATCCTGCAGCTTCAGATCTGGGGTGGTGGAGCAGCAGTATTCTGTGGCTGTAGGACTGGTTGTGTGGGTTATAGGATTATTACAGGTTCCGGCACCTGGGATCAGTCTCAGTTTCATGTGTGTAGGCCTCTTGTCTGACCTTTTTGCAGCTAAACCCACACACTTTGGCATCAGGCTGGCCCAGGACTCTTACCAGGGAGATGCTGAGCAAAGCCGGGAGCTTTGGAAAACAGACCTGCAATTCTTCTGTGCCCGGTCCTGTATTTGTACCAAGAGTTTGCAAGGATGCCTGCTTGGTTTTGGGGATTTTTGCCTCTTTCCATGGTGATGCACTGGTACTGGGACCAAACCACGACAGTAAACCAGGATCCTGCTGAGCTGAGACCTCGCACTTGTGCATTCCAACTATCTCAGACCTTGTGATGGGCTGTGCACAGGAAAATCCTCTTCTCTGGCCAGATTTACTTTCAGTACAAAGATGAAGGCAGAAATGTGGTGCAGAAAAGGAGGAGATCTCCTTGAGCACTTACAGCATAATGGGTCGCTACAGGAGCACAGACACCTTGGGGGTCACAGTGTCTACCCCTGCATCACCAAAGGATGAATCTATCTCAGCTTTGTGGCTGCTCGTTCAACCTGTTCTTCAGGCCCAAGGAGTTAATGGACTCCACAAGGCCCTTGGGCAAGCTGAGTTGTAAAAGCTATTTTGAACATGCGGCAAAGCTCAAGGGTTGAGAGCTGGGGCCAAGCTGCTCATGGGCTCTGCAGGATTTAGTAAACAGCATGGAGGGTGGTGCTGGCAGGCGGAGGCAGTTTGCTCTTACAAATCACTGAATTTCAGGGCTATAAAAACAGGAGTAGCCACCCGAATAAGGCAATAAAATGGTGGATCACTCACCTGGATAAGGTCGGGTATGATCCCACAGCAGAGGTAAAGGGAAGATTTAATTCCTGCCTACCTTCCAAATGCTCTGCTGTTCCTTGCTTAGCTGTGAAATCACTAGGCTTTTAAGGGGAGCTGTTGCCGAGCAAGAAATCCTGCAGCAACAACAACCACCTGAAGTCACTGGAAGGGTCGACGGCCCTTCCTCCATGCCACACAGCCCCTCGCCCTCTCCAGTTTCTTCTCCATCATCCTCTGCTTATGGAATTCTCCTTACGCCATCCCATAGAGTGTCAGGGGAGGCACGTGCTGGAGCCATCCCAGTGCACCGCACAGTGGTTTATTCTGTTTGCGTATGCATTATAGATTTGGCCTTTGTCTTTGTTATTTGTGTCTCCAATTCTTCCACTACCAAGCAAATCAGTTGCTATGGAAACAATTATTTCATTGCTATGAGTAATCTTCACAACAGCCACAAAAGCAGCAAAAAGTCAGTTCATGTGCTGCACCTTCTACTTAATTCAGTTGGCTGCTAATTAGCTCTTCCCTTGGAAGTGATCAAAATCTCTGCCACCAATGATCTGTAGGGGGAAATGAAGTGTTTTGCCTGGCTGCTTTGATCATTTTGCGCTAACTAGGCATGAAAAGGAGAAACCCACCTGGTAGATGGTGCAGCGCTAACCCTCATCCTGCCCCTCAGCAGAGGAGGACTAGAGAACATCAGCTGGACGTGGGAAGCACCCAGGAACTCACAGCATCAGCACCAGCAGAGTTCCAGTGTGTGGAGCTGACAAACTATGGGGCTGGGAGGGGGCAGCAGCCCAGAGCAGTGACACACGGATTCCATGGGGGCACCCTGCATGGAAACCCACCAGAACCAGCGTGCTGCAGGCTAAGCAATACTGGAAACCCTCTTCTTTTGTGCCTGTCGGGAAGTGAAAATGGTGCTTCTTGCTGTGGGCCAAAAGAATGGGTCCTCATGTGATGAGAGAAAAAGCAGCGTGTGGCAGGGTAGAGCATCGCTCTACCGGGCATCCCAGCCAGCAGGTACCATCAGCAGCAGTGCCAGTCCTGGTGATGAGGGGACTGGAGCATCTCTTTTATCTTAGGCTGAGAGGCCCAGGTCTGTTTAGCCTGGAGAAGAGAAAGCCGAGAGAGGACCTTCTCAGTGTTTATCAATATCTGAAGAATAAGTGCCAGGAGGATGGGGCCAGATTCTTCTGAATAGTGCCCAGCAACAGGACAAGGGGCATCAGGCACAAACTGGAGCACAGGAAGCTCCACCTGAAAACAAGGGAAGCTTATTTTCTGTGAGAGTGATAGAACGCTGGAAACAGCTTCCCAAGGGTGATGTGGAGATTCCTTCCCCAAAGAGATCCAAGCCCACCTAGACGCATTCCTGTGCAATCTGCTGGAAGTGACCCTGCTTTAACAGGTGAGTTGGACTGGATGAGCTCCAGGGGGGTCCTTCCAACTCCACCATGCTGGTATTCTGGGATTCAGGGATTCTGTGACCCTGCTCTGTCCCGTGTCAGCCGTGTCCTCCACCCTGGGTAGTCAGTCTTCAAAACATTAACCCTTGTTTGCAATGTACCAAAGTATATCCGAGGCTTTATGTTAATGAGAGATGATTAAACTTCCAGACCAGACTCTCACAAGAAGTCTGATGGGGTGTCTGCAGCTGGGCCCATGGTTCAAGGACACCAGCTGAGCCACCCACCCTATGCTGAGTGCTGCCTGCCTGCTCCTGGTTTTGCCCACCCCTCACATGGGGCTGTGCGCTGAGATGGAAAAGGGTTGTCCTGCCCTTGGCTACAAGCAAGGAACAGTCCTTTGAACCAAGTGCTGGCCAGGTTTGTGGAAGAAGTTTGGGCGAATGCAGGGGCAAGAGGCAAAGAGGAGGCTGAGCAGGGCCTGACGGCGCTGCCGGATGAGCTGATCTGAGGATGCTCCGAGACAATAGCCTTGCTGTCTTCTCAAGTGCTGCTGAATGTGAGATGTCAGGAGAGCATTCCTGGCTCTCTGGAAGAGCTGATTATACAGAGCCAGGCTAATATTAGCAACCAGACAAGCTCTTTGATGTGGAAAGGAACAGGCAAAAAGCAGTCTGGAAAAAAACAACCTGATCCCAAATCACTCTTGAAGAAGTTGATGTCTGCAAAGATTCATCCACAAGAATAAACCCAGGGAAATCCCTTGGATCGTGATCATCTACCGAGACCTGCATCAGTGAGGACTGAATGTATCAAAGGGATGGGACGGACTGAGCTGCTGCTTTATTTCTCTTCTTTGTCTCCACACAGGAAACACTTACTGCAGCTCAAATAACAACCTAGCAATTAATTCTTCCTGCTTTCCCTGCTTGGCAGTCACTGCAGCAGGGAATTGATCCCGATGGGTTTGAAGGTTAGAAGCAGCACCGCTCTCCCCTTCCCTGGGAGCACCTCCTGCCCCAGCACCCCTCTCCTTGGGCCACCCACTCAGCTGCAAAGACCTGCAGGACCTGGGCTACCACCATGGGGCTGCTCCTTTGTGCCCTTTGTATCTGTGCCTGGTGCTCAGCCCTTCTCCTTGCTAGAGCTCCAGCCCAGCGGGGTCTGGTGATGCTACAGTGCCCCCAGTCCCACACGACGTGGTCACCTTCTGGGCCAGTGATGCTCACCGACGGACTCTTCAATGTCTCCTCTCCTCAGCACACACCTCAGGTGGCAAAGGTGTAGGAAAGATGCTCAGAAGGCCACACGCCTGGTGATCCACGAATCCTGAACCAGTGGACTACATAACTGTTACCTTTTCACCCTGTTACGCTGTTTTGCTTTCTTTTTACTCAGGAGAAGCATGCTATCTAATGTGCTGCTATGTCTTAAAAGGCTTTGAGAGGCTCTGGGGTCAACACCAGCCAGCTGGTGGCTGGAAGGACCACAGGTTCCTCTAGCAGGTCCTATCTGCTTGGTACTGAGAATGCCAGTGCTGGAGCTACTCTGGCCTTGCTGCCTTTTTCAGTTACCGCAGAAATCAATGCTGTTTGCTGTCAGCAAAACATGCCCCTCAGGAAAAGCTCTTGGAGAATCTGAGACATGTAAACTGCTGTGGAGATAATGCTGTGGTCACTGCTCCAAGCCCACTGCATGAGAGAGCAGAGGGGATGGACAGAGGAAAACCCATCACAGCTGATTAAATCAGAAGCCGATTCAGCAGCCAACGACTATTTGGACAGGAGAACTCCAAAGAGATCTCCAACAAGAGTTCAGGTGGAGCCCAAACCCTCTAATATGAAGGGCTCAGTCCCAGACAGAGAAAACCTTTTGCTGGCAAAGGGGTTTGAAGAACCCAGCTAACTGTCCGGTTCCTCCTGCTCAGTTTGCACAGCAACATCTTTTCATTCTGTGGTTGCATAGCACTGTGGACCACAAAGTCCTTGTCCATGCCTGGTCTCCCAGCACACTGCTGGCATCCAGGGAACCTGAGGAAGTGCAGACAAGATCTGCAAGTGTGAATTCTTTCACACTAGTGCATATCTCAAAGGGCTCTGGTCCTGGCCCAAAGTGCCAGGAGCCACACAGATTGCAGTCGCTTCCAGCCCAGTTCCCTCGCGCCTGCAGGAGGACTTGGAGAAGGAGGTTAAATGCTTGCAAATGGAGCAGTGTCAGGTCAAACAGTCTCTTTCCATCCCCTCCCTGCAACTCCAGCATTATTAGAAGGTGCTGATGTCTCCAGATTGATAAACAAGAGCAGAGGAGTGGCAAGGGAAGGTCACCAGTAATCACACACCAGACAGGCTGATGGCTTTTCCATCTTGCCGAGTGAGGTATTTTGCTTGTGAAGCATCACCCTCTGCACTGAACTTTACCCTTACTTACCCCTCAGGGATAGCTTATCCCAGAGAGGGAACTGTACTGCCTGAACAGCTTTTCCTTCCTGCACTCCCTGCAAACAGCTTAATGTGTCTTCGGCTCTGTCGCCATCACTTCTCACCCTGTGCTCTCCTTTTCTCCTTACAGCCCTGTATCTGCCCAGGTGATTCCACCTGTGCAGTGTGTTTCACACAGGGACTCGAAGAAAGGGCTGCAGCATCTAGAAGCATGTCCTGGGAGGCTGAACTTGGTGTAAAGGTTTGACAGCTCTGGTTCAACTGGCAGAGTTGTTGCCATATGGAGGTGGGAAACAAGTCATGTAAGCTTTTGGAAGTGGCTGATGGGTCAATTCCCTGATAAAACTACCAGCTTCCTAAGCTGGAGCACATCCAATCTGAGGACAGGATGGAAGAATTGGGGTTGTTCAGCCTGGAGAAGAGAAGGCTCTGGGGAGTCCTTAGAGCAGCTTCCAGTCCTGAAAAGGGCTCCAGGAAAGCTGGGGAGGGGCTCTGTACCAGAGAGTGCAGGGATAGGATGAGGGGGAAGGGTTTCAGCTGAAAGAGTAGAGATTGAGATGAGATCTCAGGGAGACATGTTTTGCTGTGAGGGTGCCCAGGTTGCCCAGAGCAGTGGTGGCTGCCCCATCCCTGGAGGTGTTTCAGGCCAGGTTGGATCAGGCTTGGAGCAACTGGATCCAGTGGGAGGTGTCCCTGCCCATGGCAGGTGAGTTGGAACTGGGTGGGCTTTGAGGTCCCTTCCAACCCAAACCATCCCATGATGCTATCATTCTTTAAAATGGTTGTTCTTCTCTCTCTGGTGATCAGGTCTTGCCTGGGGCTCTCGTGGTGGTGATGGATGCAATGCCCAATTGAGAGGACTGGGATATCTCACTCCAGGGCTCAGCCCTGCTTATGGCAGCTCCTGGAGAAGAGGAGGCTGAGGGGAGACCTCATTGCTCTCTACAACTACCTGAAAGGAGCTTGTGTAGAGGAGGGAGCTGGGCTCTTCTTCCAAGTGACAGTGGACAGGACAAGACTGTCCATCCTGGAATGGCCTCAAGCTCTGCCAGGGGAGGTTCAGGTTGGACATCAGGAAAAAATATTTCACGTAAAGGGTCATTGGGCACTGGCAGAGGCTGCCTAGGGAGGGTATTAAGTCACCTTCCCTGGAGGGGTTTAAGGGACAGGTGGACGAGGCATGGAGGGGCACAGTTTAGTGATTGATGGGAATGGTTGGACTTGATGATCCGGTGGGTCTTTTCCAACCTGGTGATTCTGTTATTCTGTTGGAGCAGGATGGGTTGCTGGAGGCAGTGGGAAAATCCCTGCACATGACCCACACCACTACATTGGCAGGTCACTGGAGTGACAGCAAGAGCCTTTCAAGGTCCTCTCTGCCAGCACATGGAAACTCCCAGGCCCACCCTTGATTTCACCTGAAACTCCAGATCTGCTGCCCATGGCCCCAGGGACGCGGGCAAACTCTCTGCCCCGCTGTACGCAGACACCAGCACAGTGCCAGGAGCGCAGCCAGGTCCGGTGTCCTCATACCAGGTGGCAAATGCTACAGGCATGGTTGATAACCCAGTTTTTATTTCTCTGGAACAATGGGTACATTTTAGGTTTTACTGAAATTTAAAAAAAAAACACCAACAAACAAACACTTATTTAGCCCATTAAATGATTCCCAAACAACCTTCAACCTGGGTTTGTATTCAGGGAAACTAAACCATTCCTACACGCAGGCTTGTCAGTAAGCCAGTGAGTTGTGGGAAAAGGGTAAAATTAAGCCATAAATTATCTTTTTTTTTCGCATATGAAAATCTATAATGCTCCAAAGTGGAAGGAATCTAAGAAAACAGCAACTCAATAAAATCTGGGGAGAGGCACATTAATGAACTGGTCTTACAGAGATTCCCATTTCTTGAAAAATCCACAAAGACATTGCTTTCCTGCTCTGTGATATTCAAAAGGTACAAAACTGGTCTTGTTTCAGGAGCATCTTCCACTCTGGGCCCTGGAAGCACAACACAAAATCCTGCCCAGCTCTGCAGTCACCCACAGTAGAATCCCATTTCTCTTTAGCTACGGTTGCATTACATCTCTCTCTCACACACACGGTGCAGCCCAGAGATGTTTCACTGGATTCACTAGGTTAATTCAGAAGTTCAATCACGTAATGCCATGGCAGAGAAAAATAAACTCAAGATATCTTAATTCAAAGCCCAAAGATAGAACCTTCAAGGAAAGTGGTTTGCACTGCTGAGAATAAATCTCTCTCTCTGCTCATGTATAAAGATCTAAGAATAAATTATTTGATAATGTTTATCCTTGCAACACATGGGAAAGTCTCGTATCGTATCATTCATTAGCTGTTTGGCTTCCAGGATAAGCGCATGAGCACTAGCTGCTGGTCTCCTAACTTGAGAGAAGTGTTCTGAGGTCCTACCAGAGTAAAGGAATTACCTTTCCCCGCCCTGGACAGTAAAGGCCATTGCCTAAAGCCATTGCCAAGCCCTCCTGTGCACCAGGATACATGACCTGGCATCACTTCATCCACCACCATCATACTCCCTGCCTGCTCTTCCCCAGCGCCTCTGCTCACCAGACCTTCTGGAAATGGTGCTCCTCCATCCTTCTCCAGAGCCTCTGACAGTAGGGTCCCACTCTCCACTTGGCTTCATCTTGGTGCTCCACCTGAAATCCTGGCTGGCATCCCCAGGAGAGCCTCCCACCCACCAGGCCAGCACAGGTCTGCAACCGAAGGGCTTGTGCAGAACCCCCCATCCCACCTGTTCCGTGATGGCTGCCCTACCAGGTCAAGCATTTTGCTGTCAAGCCTTAACCCTCCACCTCTTCCAGAAGCATCTTTATTCATGCTCCCCTTGTTGCAAACCCTGCTCCTTCCCTGTGATTTGGAAGGAGCTCTGATAGGTTGTTTCTCCTAGGGAGATTATCTCTTTGAATTTTCTAGCCCCTGAGGGTTTAGGTTTTATTAATACTCTGGGGAGTGGGATATTTAATGCTAAATAAGTTTCAGCCTGAGCCAAGGAGGCCAAGTATCATGGGCAGCAGAGAGAAGGACTCACAGGAAGGATTTGCAGAAGTTAAGGAGGGTTGTTTTGGTTTGGTTTTAAAAAAAAAAAAAAGAAAGAAGAGCTGTGATTAATCTCCTTAATGCAAAGAGCATTTTCTGTGACGTAAGTTTAATGAGTCAACACTTCTGTCACACTGCTGCTAAGTCCCTCTGCTCATTCAGCTCCTGGAGTCAGGAGGATTCCTGCTTTTTATTCAGAATAGAAAGTGCTGGACTGGATGAGCTTTGAGGCCCCATCCAACACAAACCATTCCATGATTCTATGATTCATTCATAGGATGAGGAGGAATGGCTATAAATTGGAGAGGGGTAGATTTAGACTAGACATAAGGAGGAATTTATTCACAATGAGGGTGGGGAGGCCCTGGCCCAGGTTGCCCAGAGCAGGTGTGGCTGCCCCATCCCTGGAGGGGTTCCAGGCCAGGTTGGATGGGGCTTGGAGCAACTGGATCCAGTGGGAGGTGTCCCTGCCCATGGTAAGGAGGTTGGAATTAGATGATCTTGATTAGATGTCCCTTCCAACTCAAACCATTCTAGGATTCTATGACTCACTAAAAAGGTTGTGTCTGTGCCCCTGGCGATAAGGTCTTTCTGATTCTAGGATTCCTCTTCCTAGGCAAAGGAGAACTGCTGGAGGAAGGATAAAAGCCACCCACGATGGCAAGGGGACTCAGCAAATCACCATTCACACACCAGACTTGAGGGCTTGGATCCCATCCCCACCCACCTGCAAACCTACTCCCAGACCAGCTTCTTCCCACCCCTACCCCGAGGTCCCTCTTTGTCAGAGGCACCATCCTTATCTGCTGTGTCGGTTGAGGGCTGAGAGAGCAGGGAGCGAGCTCTTCCACAGGGCTCAGCACTGCCTGCACCTCAAGGATGGAGACGCAGAGCTTTCCTGTGGCGGTGGCCAGGCAGTGATGGTCATCCTAGAATGGACCTGCCAGGTGGCCCCGGCAGAGTTGGGGATGGGCAGGATGCTAATCAGAGCATCCCAGCAGGATCCTTGTGCCGTGCTCCCAAGAGCCCTCCCGCAGTGACAAATTTCATCCAGGCCTGACGTGAACTGAGAGCAGATGGACAGAGGCTGGAAAGCAGATGGAAAGAAGGAAATTTGGACATAATTGGAAGGTCCCAAAGTGTCTCGTTAGAAAAACACACATCATGGGCATCTGCCTGAAGGGCAACCTAGCCTGCAGCCAGCCAGGAAAGCAAAAGTGGAAAGGAGAGGGTGCAAGAGGAGGCAAAGCACTGTTTCCACTCCTGAGTAAGTCATGGTGGGCTCCAGCCACCAGTGGGGTCGAGGACAGCCAGTGTTCCTGAGAGATGCCATGCACCTCACCTTATCTCTGCAGAGATGGCAGCATTTCTCAGCTCCCACAGGCATCCAGCCCTCACTGCCCTGAACAAATGAAGCCAGGAAAGGCTGGCAACTCTCTCAGCCCCTGAACCAGCCTGAACCCCACCTCCTGTGGAATTCCTTCACCTCAGGCTCTCGGTGAAGAGCCCTTGCTGGCTGGCAGACGCCAGGCTAGTGTCTTATCCATACTCAGCCCACAGCACAGGAGGCAAGGCACATCCCCAGCGCGGTGCCCTGACAGGGGCACTGACCAAGCTCCAGGGTGGCTTGGCAGGCTTCTCACCTGCTCCATCACCCTCTTTCCCTTCCTCCTCTCTTCCCTGCCACCCTGTGCCAGCCCCACGGCAGCTCCAGCCCCATGGCTCAGCAGACGACTGCCCCAGCTCTCCGTGGTCACCACCTGCCAGGGTTCCTGATGCTGAAATGAGGGCAGGAGCTGCTTGGAGAGCACGATGGGAAAAAAAGGAGATGTGGGAAGGAGTTTACTGGCTTTACCTTGGTTTCTACATCCCTCTGCCGGGCAGCCAGGACAACTGCTAAATAATGTGGCAAAGAATGGCAGCGGTGGGCAGGAAGGAGCAACACCCAGCACATTTTTTAAATTAAAACACCACTGAAAGAAAAAAAGCATCACCAAAATCTCCCGGTGGGGAAGATCTCCACCAGCCACGTGAGCAGGAGTCTGTCCTCACATCCCTGGGGACAGGATGGCAAGGAAAATAACCTGGGTATCCTCGCCTTGCTCTTCTTGATATCTGGATATTGAGAACAGCAAGATAGGAGGCATGTAAGAAAAATACCTCAGCTTTTATGTCCTTGTAAGGCTGTGCAAGGTCAGGGATTCAGGCTTGGAGACAGCTCTTCCAAAGGTTTCACATGCATTCCCTGACACATGTCATGGTTTAACCCAGCCAGCAACCAAGCTCTATGTGGTCACTTGCTCACTACCCCCAGTGGGATGGGGGAGAAAAGTGGAAGTGTAAAAGTGAGAAAACTCACGGGTTGAGATAAAGACAGTTTAACAGGGAAAGCAAAATCCACATGCACAAGCAAAGCAAAACAAGGAATCCATTCAGCACTTCCCACGGCCAGGTGGGTGTTAAGCCAGTTCCAGGAAAGCTGGGCTTCATCACGTGTAACAGTTACTTGGAAAGACAAACACCATCATTCCAAGCATCCCCCCTTCCTGCTTCTTCCATCAGCTCCACAGCCTGGAATATCCCTCAGGTCACTGGGATCAGCTGTCCTGGCTGTGTCCCCTCCCAGCTCCCCGTGCACCCCAGCACTCGTCAGTAGGGTAGGTGAGGAGCAGGAAAGGCCCTGGTGCTGTGCGAGCCTGCAGAGCAGTGACTGAAACATCGCTGTTTTCAGCTCAAATCCCAACACAGCATCCACTACTGAAAGAATATTAACTCTGTCCCTGCCAAACCCAGCACATTCTCCATCCCTTATACCACACTATATATGCTACACTGAGGTCCCATGCTACCCAATATATCCTCGCTTCCTCTTCCAACCCTCTGGTATAACACACAGAGACCATTCCCTTAGGCTGTGGACCAGCCCTGTGAAAGCTCCAGAAGATGTAATGTCCAAAAATATCCACAAAATGTCCATGAGTTTGTTTCAGGTGAAAGGTGTATCCATTACAATCTCCACCCCTGGTCTCTTCAGGCCAGGGTTTAACAGACCACAGGGTTTAACATCACAATGAACTCCTCACCTTGCCCGTGCTCTGACACGGACTTGTCTACAGACTGCAGTCCCTCTGAGGTGCCCCTGCTCCAAGTGGAGCTTTGTCCACGAGGCACGCTGCCTCCAGGGTTGGACCTGCTGGCAGCACAGGCTTCTCCACAGCCAATTCTGGCAGCACCTCTCCCAGTGCAGCCGGTTCCATCGACCACAACAACGTCAGAGATGTACACAGGGATCTGAACAGGCTGGACCGCTGGGCTGAGACCAATGGCATGAGGTTAACAAGGCCAAATGCCGGGTCCTTGTGCTACGGGTACAACAACCCTGGGCAGCTACAGACTGGGAGAAGTCTGGCTGGAAAACTGCCTGGAGGAGAAGGACCTGGGGGTGTTGGTTGACAGCGACTGAACATGAGCCAGCAGTGGCCCAGGTGGCCAAGGAGGCAAACGGCATCTTAGCTTGGATCAGAAATGGTGTGACCAGCAGGTCCAGGGAGGTTATTCTCCCTCTGTACTTGGGCCTGGTGAAACTGCACCTTGAATACTGTGTGCAGTTCTGGGTCTCTCACCATAAGAAGGATGTTGAGGCTCTGGAGAGAGTCCAGAGAAGAGCAACAAAGCTGGAGAAGGGGCTGGAGAACAGGCCTTATGAGGAGCGGCTAAGACAGTTGGGGTTGTTTAGCCTGGAGAAGAGGAGGCTGATGGGAGACCTCATTGCTCTCTACAACTACCTGAAAGGAGGTTGTGGAGAGGAGGGAACTGGGCTCTTCTCCCAAGTGACAGAGGACAGGATAAGAGGGAATGGCCTCAAGCTCCACCAGGGGAGGTTTAGGCTGGACATTAGGAAAAATATTTTCATGGAAAGGGTCATTGGGCACCCAGGGTGAGAGGCTGCCCAGTGAGGTGGTTGAGTCACTTTCCCTGGAGGGGTTTAAAGGACGGGTGGATGAGGTGCTGAGGGACATGGTTTAGTGACTGATGGTAATGGTTGGAGTCAATGATCAGGTGGGTCTTTTCCAACTTGGTGATTCTATGGTCATTCCAGCATGACCTTTTCTATGGGCCATAATGCCCTCAGACATGTACCTGCTCCACCATGGCCTCCTTCATGGGCCACAGTTCCTTCAGAGATGTATCAGCCCCAGTGTGGCCATACCCATGGCTGCAGTCTCTCCAGGGGTGAGCTGCTCTGTCATGGGCTTATCCATGGTCAAATGCTCTGAAGTGCTCCAGCACGGCCACATACACAGACACTGATTCTTCATGGTTTACCTGCTGCAGCATGGACTTATCCACAGCTACAGATGCTTTGAGGTGCATTGTTTCCAGTGTGGACTTATCCACGGCCACAGTCCCTTCAGAGATGTAGCTGCTGAGGCAGAGACAAAACTGCAGTCACAGATGCTTCAAATTATAGCTGCTCTGGTGTGGACTCACCCATGACTAGAGATGCTTTGAGTTATACTTGCTCTGGTGTGAACTTACCCACAGTCATAGATGTTTTGTTGTGTCCTGCTCCTGCATAGACTCTCCATAGGCTTCTGTCCCTCCACCTGGAGTTCACACAGGGGTTCCAGCCTGCCCAGTACAGCAGCCCAGGGAGAGCAGTAATGTTGTGGCCACCCAGCACCCTAGTCACACGGCTGTTGCTGTTATCAGTGTTCCCATGCACAGCACAGTACAACGATAGCTGTATAGCAGCACAGCAAGCAGCGACAGCAAAAAAAGCAGTCACTAACAAGCACTAGGCTCTAATTTACAGTAATGCAGGAACCCATCAACTTAGAGGTAAATAATATAGCAATAACAGCTATAAATTTGATCTAGCACATTCCAATTATTTCTGTTGCTATCTCAAACACTTCAAGACCCACACTGGGTGCCAGAAAAGACTGTTGTGGTTTAACCAGCCAGCGATTCAGCCTCGCTTAGCTGCTCGCTCTGCCCCCAGTGGGATGGGAGAGAGAAGCAGAAGGGTAAAAGTGAGAACATTTGTCTATTGAGATAAAGATAGTCCAACAGGGAAAGCAAAATCCAAATGAACAAGCAAAGCACAACAAGGAATCCATTCAGCACTTCTAGTACTGAAAGGGGCTCCAGGAAAGCTGGGGAGAGGCTCTTGATCAGGGAATACAGGGACAGGACAAGGGGAAACAGTTTTCAACTGAAAAATGGGAGATTGAGATGAGATCTTAGGAAGAAATGTTTTGCTCTGAGGGCAGGGAGGCTCTAGCTCAGGCTGCCCAGAGCAGTGGTGGCTGCCCCATTCCTGGAGGTGTTCCAGGCCAGGTTGGATGGGGCTTGGAGCAACCGGATCCAGTGAGAGGTGTCCCTGCCCATGGCAGAGGGTTGGAACTGGATGAACATTAAGGTCCCTTCCAATCCATGATTCTATGATCCTAAGAAGGGATCCTTGTAGGCAGGGCCAGCGAGACGGCCACGGGTGGTCCTCATGGTCTCTGGTCTCCCCAAGTTTCCATTTTCCAGGAACAAATTGAAGACACCAGAACATCTGCAGTGAAATACTCAGTGGTGATGGGTGTGATCACAGCAGTGAAATACCCCATGATCACAGTACCAATTCACCTGCCAAAGATCTGAACTGAATTTGCCCTCCAGTGTCAGTGCCTTTGGGATTCACACAAAGGAGCTGTGGGAAGATGTGAGAAAACCTGCTCATGTGCCCATTTTGGTTTCAGAACTGGGTTTTCCGTCACTGAGATGTGACGAGGACAAGATGATGGGAGAGGGAAGTGTAACAGAAACAGACACTCAACAGCAGCATCCTGAGCCAGCAGACTTGCAACAAACAGCTGGCACATAATAAATTCATGATATGCATATTTTATACTGTTTACACGAGGCGCTTGCATGTGGCCATACCGACTGCCAGCAAAACTAGACAAAGAACATGAATTTCACCCCACGGGCTCCTCTGACAACAGATCCTAAGAAATAACCACTAGCCAAATATTAGCCCTCAACAAGACAGACAAATTACATGTGGTACCTTTTATTGGACTAACAATAAAAGACCTGCAAAAGGTTACCAGATCTCTCCTTCGTTTCTCACCGGTAATGATTAATTACAGACTTCAACCCTTTGTACCAAGAGATTGAAGCTTTTTGCCCTTAGGAGGAAAAAAGATCAATCGCAGTTTCTTCTTATAACACTTCTCCCACCTTCCCCCATGGAAGTGGCATGACAAGACTGTAATATTTATCTTTCTCCATTTCTTTCTTTGTATAAAGTGCCCAGGAAAAAGCATCAAAGGTTTGAACTCCAGAGTTGCAATTTCCAGTTCTGCAGCACCAGTTCATTTGGTGGAACAGGCTGTAAAATGAATTGTTTGTGATGTTTATCCTGGTTTCCAGGGCTTAGAAACACACATCCTTCTGTGTGTGAGAAAGGCTATTGATTCAAATGCTGAAGCTGCTGCTGCGCGTGCTCATGTATGTCAGGAATAGGACTGTGAAGTCAAGGGCATAAAAATAATAGGACAAAACAGAGAAAGGTCAGGGAAATGGCCTGGGATCACTGTTCCAGAAGGATGAAAAAGACAATTGGATCTTATTTGCATCTCATTTGAGCAATACCCACCAACCTTCTTGGACTGTGAAAGAAGTGAAGTTCATTTCTGGTCACCGTGTCACTGTTTCACATTCACTTTTTGCCTTCCAGGGTTACCAATGGACCATAAGGGAAGGGATAAGACACCACAGGGCTGAAGTCATTCTATTTACAGCCAAAGCCAGTCAGATAGGTCCCTAAATGGCCTTGGAATAGGAGGAAGTTTTGGCATTCTCCTTCTAGACACCAGGCTGGTCCTAACCCAGCCATCAAGCCCCAAGGTGAGAAGAAGCTAAAGGAAAGTGAAAATCAGATAACTGATCAGATAACTGATTACGGGGGACAAAAGGGGTAGCAGTATGGGAATCCAGGATTTCAAAATGGCTTGAGGGGACACTGAAGGGGTACACAGAGCATGGCACCCAGTGAGGAGGCACCTCAAAGACCCTTTATCCCTCCTCAAGTATAGGAACAGAAAAACAAAACAAAGCTGCAAGACCTAACATGAATCATCCCTCACTTTCTATGTGGCCTCAGCAAATCTGAGGGCACCTGCCAAGAGCTTTGAGAAGTCTTCCCTGAGTGGGCCATCGCATAATGTGGGACCTTGGAAGCCTGAAAGACACACCAGACAGCACTGGTGTACCAGTATCACATGCCCTGCAGACTTCACAACCTCTATAGACTTCTAAAAAGCATATGGGGCATGAGCATCTCTTTGGAGAAACAGAGACTGTGCAGGTTGAGACAGTTGCACAGCTCCCCTGTCAGTGGATGTGCTCAGCACACAGGTGATGGAGAGCTCTTCTGTGAACTTGGAGGGTCCCCATGCCTCAGTCCCAGTGCCCTTGTTTTCCACTGCTGGATATCTCAGCCCTCAGGATGGATAGCGCCCAAGCTCAGTTCTTTGCATGCACAAAGGCAGAGCAGAAAGTGCAAGGTCTGCCTGTGCTCCCATGCTCCACACAACCCTTAGCTAAACATACTGGCTCTCGTCCATTTCTGGGGCATTGTGCGCAGAAGGGTATACTCAGCGCTGCTGAGGCCACATCTCAAATCCTGGGTTCAGATTTGGGCCCCTCACTACAAGGACATCGAGTTGCTGGAGCACATTTGGAGAAGGGGAAGAGAGCTGAAAGGAGGTTGGAGTGAAGTGCATGTTGGTTTCTTCCCCTAAGTAACACAGGATAGGATGAGAGGAAATGGCCTCAAGTTGTGCCAGGGGAGGGTTAGACTGAATATTAGGAAACATTTCTTTAATGACAGAGTGGTGTAGCACTGGAATGAGCTGCCCAGGGCAGCAGTGGAGGCCCCATCCCTGAAGGGGTTAAAAGAACACAGAACTGTGGCACTTTGGGACACAGTTTAGTAGGCACGGAGGGGTTGGGCTGACAGCTGGACTGGATGATCTTGGAGATCTTTTCCAACCTTAATGACTCTATGATACTATGATATTCTCCACAGAAAATGCATTGAGACACCAACTGAGATCTCAGAGCTCAGAGGATGCATGGACAGCACTTCTGTCATGAAGAATTTATTTTTCCCTGTTGGAAAGTGGAATGAAATTCCTTATACCAAGAGGCAGAGATGTTGAAACAAGTGTCATCACCTACCATATAGCACCTTTATGAGCTGTGAGAAAAGTACAGAAGTGCAGATCTTTCAGGAAGGGCAGTTATTTAAGGCTCTGATTCTGAAGAACATTCGCTTGCAGAGAAGCCCTTACAAACAGGCTTAGCTTTTCTTCTTATCACTGAACTTCAGTATAGGCTTACAGGCTATCTTTAACCAAGCACAGGACATTTTAGCAAGAACTATCAAATTGGGTTGTTTCCAGCAAGTCTTATCATGCAGCTCTCCTACTCCGTAGGTGCCAGCACAGATAATTTCATATGAACACTTATATTCAAGGTATTTAAAATTTGGACCAGTGAATCATCATCCTCATATGAGAACAGGAGTGGAAAATAACAGCATATAGCTGTAGTGGGGAGAGGATCTTTATGATCAGATATTATAAATTTCAGTTATCTCAAAGAAAGCACAAATGACATGAATGAATGGATTTATTTTATCATGTAAATTTTTGGTAGGAAAACCCATCCCTTAGTCCTATGTATGCAGCATTGCTGTCCATGGGAGAGGCTCAGAGATGCAATTGCATTTTAGCAGTAACTAGCTGTAATACTTTTCCTACTTACCCGTTTCTGAAAAAGCACTGTTGTTTCAGAGCTCATTCTCTAAACAGAACAGCTGGAAGGTGAAGGCCATGAGTATGAGACACATCTCAACTCTTCCAGGAGAGCTTCTATTTCAGTAGGCTCATGTCAGGGTACCGCACATCTTGTGCTGATTCCTTCTGGGCCAGACTAAAGGAAGGCCTTTTGAATTCTCTGCACAGAACTGATGAACAGTACAGTTAAATTCAAAGAATCACAGCATGTCCTGCATCAGAAGGGACCTACAATGCTCTTTAAGTCCAACTCTTGTCCCTGCACAGGACCACCCCAACATTGACGCCATGTGTCTGAGGGTGTTGTCCACATACTTCTGGAATATTTTCGGGCCTATCACCATGACTGCTTCCCTAGGCGCTGTTCCAGTGCTCCATCACCCCCTGGCTGAAGAACATTTTCGTAACATCCAACCTAACCCTCCCCTTGCATGTCTTGCTACAAGTCCCTTGGTTCTTGTCTTTGGTCGCCAGAGGGGAGAGCTCAGCCAATAAGTCAAACCATCCCCTAGTGATATGGCATGAAAAAACACATCAGGCCTGAAAATTAGTGACTCATCTGCACAGGTATTCCTAAAGTGGATAGAAAACTTTCCATGATCCCAAGTACCCTTCCAAGCACTGTCCACTGTGATGGAAGAGGCCGCCCACTGCCAGTTATACTACAAGGATCAAGATTTTATATGAGATAAATCACAGAATCATGGAATCATTGAGGTTGAATCACCTAGTCCAACCATTGGTCCAACACCCTTGTGCCCCCGTGTCCCCAGGCACCATGGCCTCACAGTTTTTGAACACCTCCAGGGATGGAGACTCCATCACTGCCCTTGGAACTGGTTATAGTGCTTCACAACTCTTTCAGTAAAGATTTTTTTCCAAATATCCAGTCTAAACCTCCCCTTAAGGCCATTTCCTCTCATCCTATCACTTTTTACTTGGGAGAAGATGAGATTTCCTCCACTTCTTCAGCTCAAACTCAGCAGCTGTTCTGTTACAGATCGTGTTCCACAAGCCAAGGCAATGTGACACTCTGGCAGTTGTGTTTCTGGCCCCAGTGCTCAATGCCCAAGTCTTCAGTGAACAGAAGATGCTTGTACATGTGGAAAAATCCAGAGTGCAAATCATAGAATGGTTTGGGTTGCCAGTGACCTAAAGCTCATCCAGTTCCACCCCTGTCATGGACAGGGACACCTCCCACTGAGTCCAGCTTCTCAAAGGCCCATCCAGCCTGGCCTGGAACACCTCCAGGGATGGGGCAGCCCCCACTGCTCTAATCAACCTGGACCAGGGCCTCCCAACCCTCACAGGAGAACATTTTTTCTAAGATCTCATCTCAGTCTCCCCTCTTGCAGCTCAAAACCATTCCTCCTCAGTACTCCCTGATGAAGAGCTCCACCCCAGCTTTCCTGCAGCCCCTTTCAGTACTGGAAGGTGTTCTAAGGTCTCTTGCCTTCTCTTCTCGAGGCTGAACAACCCCAACTCTCTGTTCTTGTACAGCAGGTGCTCCAGCCCTGGGATCATCCTCGTGGCCTCCTCTGGATCCATCCCAACAGCAACATGTCCTTCTTAAGCTGGGGATTCAGAATGAAACAACAATGAATGGGAGCTGCTTGCACACAACTGGGAAGAATCCAGCAGAGGGAATGGTCTCAAGCTGTATCAGGGCAAGTTTAGACTGGACATCAGAAAAAAATTCTTCACAGATAGTTGTCAAGCACTGGCAGAAGTTGTCCAGGAGGTGGCTGAGTCCTCATACCTTGATGTGTTTAAAAAGGCGGGTAGATGATGTGTTTGGGGTGATAATTCATAGAATCATAGAATAGTTTGGGTTGGAAAGAATCTTAAAGATCATCTAATTCCAACCCCCCTGCCATGGACAG
>WAAB01002466.1:243035-279995 GCA_013389865.1 Piaya cayana | reverse complement strand
GACTGTAAATTCAACTTAACTTTTTATTATCCATCACATGGTAGTATGTAAAATTTACATTCAGTAAATTGTGAAATTTCATCAGGAATGATGTTTTATGCATCTGTGGTCTGGATCATTCATATTTTAGTGACATAACCCAGAGAGAAAATAAAAATGGACAGGAGATTAGCTGTGAATAAGAGGGACAGGGAGAGTAGATACCAGTTTCTTATCATGGAGGAAAAGGAAAGTGTCACTGCAACATTGAAGTGTGAAGATATTGACAGAATTTTTGCCAGAATTGGGAAGAGAAAACAAGGAGTGGGGTTCACAGATCCATTGGCATAAAGCATTTCCAGGGAAACATGCTATGGCAAAAGCAGGGACAGGTGGCCCCTCACATGATGAAAATGATTGGAAAAGCAGTCTACCAAATAAAGAGGGATAAGCAAGGGGCACTAATGAGAGTTTTAGACTCATGAACACTGGACAGTGGTTAAAATATCAGCTGTCTTCTGTGCTACCATCACAAAAACTTGCAGTGTCAAGTAATTGTTAGAATTGATTGTCCCTAAAACTGTTCAGGGTGACACATAGAGATCTTAGGGGCAAAAATGAATAAACAAGATGAATCCCTAGCACAAAAAGAACACTGGCTCTTGAAAGCAGCAATGTGGGACATAGCTACTTTTAATGTTATTTAGGACCCATATTAAAGTCTGTTGATGCTGTTCTGAAAGAAGCCAGTTCCTGGAAGAAAGAGGAATTTTACACACTAAATAACATCATTGTTGTTAGAAGTCAGATTCTGTGGTATCAATTACATACTTAAATGCAGATTAAAGTAATGCCTATTGAGTAGCTCTTTCAGAGTCTCATATGGCAGATAAAAGGAAAGCGTAAAGGTCTGTTTCTGTTGGCCTTGATGTGGCATGTGTGTGACATTCCACTGATGTACGTGGTATGTGGTGATAAAACAATGTGCAATAATGGAAGATAGGTCCATGAAACGGCTCAGGAATGCAGTGTCCCAAGATATTAGAAGATGAAGAGAAGGCTACAGTTTGTGGTACGCTCACCTGATCCAACTCCTCTTCTTTGAAATTCTAAACAGACAAGAGCACTCTGGAGTGGCAGCTTGAGTTTAAAGAAAGTTGTAGGATATGTGAGTGACAGATAATTTCACCCTCTTGTTGAGGAGGTAACAGAGCTTGGTGTTTTTGCAAATTCCCACCCTCCTCCAACAGCTCCCATTTCATCTGTTATGTGCAATCTAGGTTGGTTTTTTTTTCACTTATATCCTCTCAGCACATCAATATCACACATATTAGTCTTAGATGGGCTTTAGGAGCATTGGCCAGCAGAAGTCACTGCGTACATTCATGTGACTGGAAGGGCTTCCATTCCAGGCCCATTTCTCCAAGAGCAGCCTGTTGGCTGTTCTAGTGCACATACATTGTTTATGATGCTTTTTCAGCCATGATTTACCTGCAGCCTGCTGCATGACATTGGACAGACCCTCTTTCCAGGAATGATCTCCAATACAGGATGGAGAAGTCAGCACAAAGCTACAAATCTGTGTTTGACAGAAACTATAAGATCTGTCATAAAACTTGCTGCTGTTAATCACACAATTTTCTTTTTGTTGGGATCATAAAATTCTGAATACATAAATACTTATTACAATAAAGAAATATGGGAGATATATAAATAATTGGAACTGTTTGAAAACACAGACTGTGGCTATCAATGACTACAGGCTGCTTCGAAGGGACAGAGCAAGGAGGAGGGGTGAGGACCTTGCCCCCTATTATCAGAAAATGGAGAGAGTGTGAGTCTTTGAAGAGTAGTCACAAACACGTGGGTCAGAATAAAAGACCAAGGCAGCAAAATGAGCCTTGTGGTTGGTGTGTAGTACAGGCCACCTGATCAAGGAGAGCCTGCCAATGAAGCCTTCTTCCTCCAGCTACAGGAGGCTTCGTGCTCACAAGCTCTCATCCCATTCAGGGACTTCAACCACCCTGACACACACTGATAATGTAGCACGGCAAGCTGTAGGCAACCTAGGAGACTCCTAGAGTGCATTGAAGATAATTTATTAACACAGTTAATAAATGCCCCCACCCAAGGGGATGCAATATTGGACCTGATGGTCACCAATACAAGTGAATTCACCAGTGACGTCAAGATCAGAGGCAGCCTGGGCTGCAGTGATCACAGACTGCTGGAATTCAAGGTCCTGAGGGATATGGGACCAGTGAGGTGTATAGTCAGGACCCTAAATTTAGGAAAGCAGACTTCCAGTTCTTCAAGTTGTTAGTCAGTAGGACCCCCTGGGATATAGTCTTCAGGGACAAGGGAGCAGAACAGAGCTGGCAAATATTTAAGAATGATTTCCATAAAGCGGAAGAGTATTTAGTTGCTAATGTAAGAAATCAGGCAGGGAAGAGAAGAGACTAGAGTGGCTAAGTTGAGACCTGCTAGTCAAACTAAAGACCAAGAGGGAACTGCACAGGCAGTGCAAGAGGGGTCAGGGAACCTGGGAAGAGTATAGGGACTCTGCCCCGTTGTGTAGGGATGGGGTCAGGAATGCCAAGGCACAGTTGGAACTGAACTTGGTTAGGGAAGCAAAGACTAACAAGAAGGGCTTCTACAGGTATATTGATCAGAAAAGGAAGGCTAAAGAAAGTGTACACCCACTGATGGATGAAAATGGTGACCTCATATCAACAGATGAGGAAAAGGCTGAGGTACTTAATAACTTTTGCCTCAGTCTTCACTGACAACTGCTTTCCTCGCCCCACCTAGGTCAAAGGACAAGATGGTGACTGGGGGGTAAAGACCCTCCTACTATAGGGGAGGATGAGGTTTGTGATCACCTGAGGAACCTGAACATTTATAAGTCTATGGTACCTGATGAGATGTATCCCAGAGTCCTGAGGGAATTGGCCGATGTGGTGGTCAAACCACTCTGCGTGATATTTGAAAAGTCATGGCAATCAGGAGAAGTCCCTGGTGACTGGAAGAAGGGTAATGTTGTCTCCATTTTTAAAAAGGGCACAAGGGAGGACCCTGGGAACTACTGAACTGTCAGCCTCACCTCTGCCTGGGAAGATCATGGAACAGATCCTCCTAGAAGCTATGCTAAAGCACATGGGAGTGATCAATGGTAGCCAGCATGGTTTCAGCAGGGGAAAATCATGTATGAACAACTTAATGGCTTTCTATGACGGGGAAACCACAGCAGTGGACATGAGTAAACTGATAGATGTGATCTATCAAGACTTCTGTAAAGCCTTTGACATGGTCCCCCACAACATCCTCTTCTCTAAATCAGAGAGATATGGATTTGATGGGTGGACAGTACGGTGGGTAAGAAACTGGTTGGAGGGTTGTATTCAAAGAGTAGTGGTCAATGGCTCAAAGTCTAGATGGAGATCTGTGACAAGTGGTGTCCCTCAGGGGTCCATACTGTGACTGGTACTATTTAATATCTTCATCAATGATATTGACAGCAAGATTGATTGCAACCTTGGCACGTTTGCAGATGACACCAAGCTGAGTGGTGTAGTTGCCACACTGGAAGGGCGGGATGTCATCCAGAGGGACCAGGACATGTTGAAGTAGTGGGTCTGTGGGAACATCATGAGGTTCAACAAGGCCAAGTACAAGGTCCTACACCTGGATCAGGGTAATCCACAGTTTCAATATAGGATGAGGTCCAGTGGAAGATTACAATGATGATCAGAGGGCTGGAGCACCCCTGCTATGAGGACAGGCTAAGAGATTTGGGATTGTTTAGCCTGGAGAAGAGAAGGCTTTGAGGAGATCATATAGTGACTTTCCAGTACCTGGAGGGGGTCTACAAGAAAGCTGAGGAGGGACTTTTTGCAAAGGAATGTAGTGATAGTACTAGGGCGAATGGGTATAAATTGGAGAGGGAAAGATTTAGACTAGACATAAGGAAAAAATCTTCACAGTGAGAGTGGTGAGGGAGTGGCACAGGTTGCCCAGGTAAGCTGTAGATACCCCATGCTTGGAAGTGTTCAAGGGCAGGTTGGATGGTGCCTTGAGCAGCTTGATTTAGTGGAAGGTGTCCCTGCCCAGGGCAGGGGGGTTGGAATTAAATGATCTTTAAGGTCTCTTCCAGTTCAAACCGTTCTATGATTCTATGATTATAGATTGCCTGGGTCTCTAATGCCAATATTAACATAGATATTATAAAGAGGAAAGCCAGTTCAATTTTGAAAAACTCTAGAGACTTTCTGTAGCTGTTCCTTGTCCTCGTTTCAACTCACAGTTCCCTGTAACACTTCTACAGAGTTCTTGAAGTGGCTTGTAAATCCTACTGCAAATACAAATGTCCTACAGTTCCATTTCCTAAAAAAACTCCACAACTTTCTAAATAATAACCCAAGTTATATCCATTACTTGGCTCTCTTCACATAATTTTGTCCATCTTCAAATCTATGTGGCAAGAATTCCCTCTTATCTAGGTCATGCATGGAGAGGCAATCATGAGGGAAGTCACCATTTATTCTGTTGGCAAATGCAGAGATGAACAGTTTAACCAGGAACAGTGTGGTGCAGTATAAAGCAATACCAGATGGGAAATCAGGACACCTGGACTCAGTTCTCAGCTCTGACATTGATTTGCTATGATCCTCAGACATGCAATTCCTTAGCTATGTGTTCCTGCTTTCCTCCATCTCTAAGGTTCCTGTCTTTATTTGTATTCACCATTGTACAGTGCTTTAAGAGCTGTAGAAGTACAAAATACTAGTATTTTAGAAACTATAGGGGAAAAAAATTGATCTCCTCTGTCATTTTAATGGAAGTCAAAGCTCCTTTGAATCAGAAGAAAAATTATTTCATCTTGTTTACTCAAATTTACTTCTGCAGTTTTCATGACAAAAAAGCTAACTATTCAGTGTGTGCCTCAGCTTTTTCACAGACCAGGACCTTTGTTTATAAAGACTGGCCAGTAAAAATGTATCAATAAAAGTATGTATAAGATTATACTACTCTTTTTCTGTGCTAGAAAGATATCTTGACTTGGAGAGATTATTTCCCCTAAACAGTTATTTCACTTATGTCCTCAAATTACATTATAGCTCTTAATCTTTCTGCTGAACTTCTTGTTTGTTATGAAAGTGCATGCTCAGATCACAGTCTGGGTGACTGAAATAGGAAGGGAAGAAAGATGAAGGAAAGCAATAACTTTCCTCAGTAAAAATTAAGTCTCCCCATTGGTCGTCTTCCTAGGCATGATCAGAGAGAAACTTCCTGCTTCATTCAAGATATTAAAATACTGGATCTACAATTACTTGACTGAATTCAATAGGGATATAAAATGATTTTGTTTCCTACTGGAAAAGCTTCTTTTTCTATTTTATTTACTTTAAACAGGAAAAACCTTAAAAGGGGACATCATGATTAATCACACAGACTGACTACAAATCCTTTGAGTTGTTGTGCTGTGTACTGACTAAGTAAGTCTTGGGATTGGGTCCAGTTATTTTGTAGCTTTCTGAATTACTTAGCAATTGTTTCTCAGGCACTGCCTTACCACCTTACTGCTATACTGCACAGAATATCAAGCAGGTGTGGTAGGCACACAGCAGCATCAGCAGCATGCTTCATGCTTCCTTTTCAAGGGAAGCATGTGGCATATTGCAGAGCTGTGCTCATTCTGACCTGCAGCATATTGGGAACAGTCGGCAAAGATGATCTCAGCACATTACAGGCAGCTCTGATACATGCTTACAGTTGCACTTAAAATGAATTACAGCTGATGTAGATCCAAACCCATGAAAGTCAGTAAGGATGTATCACCGTCCACAAAGTTGAATTAGACTTAGACGACAACGGTATCTTTTGGAAGACTGGAAAAAAAACAATGCACACAAAGAAAAAGGCTCTCATTTTTAGTCATTGCCTTATTCCTACCATTCCCAGTGACAGAAGCATTCATTTAATTTACAAGCAAGATCAGCACTAGAATCGATGGAATAGGCTGTAGCCCAGGCTCATAAACTGTTGTGGACTGAGACACAGTCATGCTTCCATGGTCTTTACTTCACCAAAACACCAAACTTGTAGCTGCTGTCCTACCAAGAACAGTCTGTGCATGAGGTCATGGAAACTGCTGGGGGAAAGAGCTTTTCTTCTTCCAGTACCACTTAATAGCTTCGACATACCACCCTCAAGGCAAGAGCAGCAAGCCTTCCTCTCTTTTCCAGCCCTTCTATTTCTTGCTTGCCATTCCCCTCTATTGCAAGAGGAGCTTTGTTGCTGTGGTAGTAAAACTGAATGTTGCCTAAATGTCTGAAAGCTTTAAACCATCTGTTGATACCTTCATGAATTATAGAAAACTATGGTTTTCTGCTTTGAATGTTGCCAAAGGAAGAACATGCCACAGAGGTAGAATGAGGTCACTCAAAAACTTCATGAGTCAGGGAAAAATTCCACCACTTTGGAGACAAAAATATGTAACATTATAAAAGCAACCAAGAAAATGGGGAATCTGCTGATAGGTTCTCTCTTTCACATCAAGAAGAGTACAAGCCTCCAAATGCTTTGTTGCTTCAGTACAGTACAGACTGTATTGCTATTTTGCTTCTGCAGTGAAAAGACCATGAGAAAGCTAAAGATTGGACTTCCTGAGACTAGCCAGAGAATTTCTATGGAACAAGATTAAGAACATCCAATCCATCTAGAGTTCCTTGAACAAGAGTAAGAAAAGATCTTCCTTAACTTAGGGAGCTGTATTTGCTACTTTCTGAGTAAAAAAGAGTGGTAACCCTGATTCAATCACAGGTTCATCAATGCAGAGTATAAAGCTGCTGCAATAATTTTCAGCAGCTATAAGGTGAGCTGAGTTAATGCCCATCAACGTATCAGCGATATGCAGACATGTCACAGGTCCATATTATCCTTCATTCTCTGCAATCCCAACACTAAGATGATCTAGTACTTACATATATGAAAGAAATGACATGTCAGAAGCACTTAAAATAAAGCATGTTGAGCTCTTATTTTCTACTAACTTTGATCTGATACTCCACAAAGAAAACTGAGCAGAAATCTAAGTATAAATGACAGCAGAAAAGTTGGTGATGCCAGATGACATTTAGCAGATTTGTCTAAGTCAAATAAAATGGTTGCCTTGCTCTTTACAAGCTACCAAAATGCTATATTTTGTCACCAGGAGTGACAGTCACTAGGAGTAAGTACTTAATGCAAGCATCATTCATTACAAACGTAACAGCAAAAACCATCACTATTTCACAGAAAAGAATAATGCGTTAAAAAACCTTCTTAAAAGTAAGAATCCACTCCACTAGCCTCTGCTAATCATCACATCCTAGGTGATTCAGTAGGAAAACTTATCCAGGAACAAATCTAATGAAAACAAGCCATCCCTTTTCTGGAAAAGTACACATGGACATCTATGATGGAAATAAGCCAATGCACTAGAGAGCCTTCTCCTGTAACCTTTCAAAATGAACTATTGTGACTCTGTTGAAAATAAATCTCTGTATTGACATAGAATAGTCTGGTTATTTCTGTTTTGCTTTGGAAAACACTCTTCACCCCAATTTTGGTTTCATGTCAAATTCAAAGCCTCTCTTGAAACGGAAACTCCACCCTTCACACATTTCTAATAGCAAGCACTACAGATCAACACTTCCACACTATAGTTTTGGTTTTCCTACAGCTGCCGTCTTTATGCTACTTACACCTGTAGTCCTTTTCTTCTCTGACTACTGAAGGTTTTAAACCATGTGTTAGAATGGCTTCCTGAAATAAGGCCAAAGAGAAGTAATTATGATTACTCTTCTTCCCTCCCATTTTGCCACTGTACTCTTAACATGTAATTAGGAATCTAATTTTTTTAGTTAGGCATTTAAAAAACCCTGAAGCAAAGAGATTAAAATTATTATGAGCCATTTTTTAAAAGGCAGACTGAAATAAGTGTACCCTCTTCTTCACATATTTAATGATCATAATGGTTTAATACATTGCTCCTCAATTACTAAGGACAGGTTTGTAGAGAAAGGCAGCATTTTCTCCAATTAGAGGTACTAAATTTCCCTCATACCCATGATGGTCTACAGCTATGAAAACTACCTTCGCTCAGTGTTAGGTTTAAACTGCACAGGGAAGGACATTTTTCAAATGAACAAACATATCAATATGTCTATACAGGTGCTTTAGCGTTGCTGGTGCCAGAGATGCTTTATATTAGGAAAATCTGGTCATCAAATACTTATTTATTAAGGAATTTATTAATCATGAAGTGGATTAGAAGCATGGGTCTACCACAAAATACAATCATACAACTATAAAAGGTTGTTGCTTGCTTGATATCCTGTAACCAGTTTGGCAGCTAACTCCTCTTCAGGCTCTAGCGGCAACAGGGAATTTCATCATCAAGAATGGGCATACAAAGTCAACCGGTGCCTGCTCAACAGCACTGGACTCACTAAGGACAGTGACCCATGAAGCCTGTGACCACAACACAGGGTTGTGGGTTGCAGTGATTCACATGCTCAGAAGGTTGGCTATTTTCTTAAATCACATGACACTTCTTTGTCTCAATCCACCCAAATTTATGCAAGTTTTCTTGTAAAGACCCACCAGCTTGAGTGAGGCTAATGGAATCTCACTTCTTCATGATGGCACCACTTGCAGATACACAGCAGACATCAGTTTTCATAAATGGGGTTACAGGCCATTTAACAAAATGCAGAATTTATTTTGTGTATGTGTTTAGGCTGAGACTTGTACACAGCTGAATCCACACAGAGCTTGTTCTGAACCCAGATGCCGTACTCAAAATCACCTAGAGGATAAAACAGAATGCCTCCATTTTTCTAGTATTTCTTCTTGTATTTAGATGTCTTCTAGGGCACCATACCTCTGATTGTACCAAAATATAAACTTTCAGTTAAAAAGTGAGATGCTAGCAGCAAGAAAAGGAAAAATTTGAAGTCTGCTATTGGCTGAACTGATGCAACAGTGTCAGCACATATGAGTTGTATGCCACTGACTACATACAAATCAGAGCGGTGTTAACCCTGGAAACAGAAGCACAAGTAAAGCACAATGTAGACATCCAAACCGGCTGGTCACACAGCCATTCTGAGACCAGATATTGGCAGTTACATTGCACCAACCCCAGCTTAATAGATTAAATTTGTGGTGCTGCTTTCAGGTCCTACATGGAAACTCTATATGGCACACTACTGTGTGGATTTACTAGATAAGACGTTCTCTATCTTGAAGAATATGCTATAACTCTTTTTACAGCATCTGCATGATATCTGCCAGTCTTCATACAACATTTTGGGTCCCCGCATGACTTCTGCAAAGAACTTATTTCCATATCCAATTTTCTGGGCCCCTGACAATACAACCCTGAGAGTTTATCTGAGCATGGCAATAAGAAAAAGGAAAACAGCATAGATTCTTAGCCATAAGAGTTTCTGGAACTTACTGAAGAATAGTTATGAACACAAAGATCCCTACTAAGACAAGAGAAAGATCCCTCTGTAAAGCAAATGTTCCAGGTTCAGAGCAATTCTAGGCCATTGAAGGTGGGTCATGAATACTTCTATCATGAGCAGGCTATGGGATCAGAGGAGCATAAATCAGCCTAGTCTTCTCACCATCTGGGATGCAGCATGTATAATTGCAGGTATCAGGGTATTTTCTGATTTTGTCATCACTCTTGCAGATAGAAGTGTACTTCTTCAATGTTCCCTTCACTTACAGTGCCCTATAAATCAAAACGCTTTTGCTAAGAAACAACCAAAGTAAACTTCTTCACTCAAGTAAATTCGAGACCTAATTGCTAAGGTGTTATGATATACCACCAAATTTATGAGGAATCCACACATTAGAGTTCCCAAAGCAATATAAAAAGTCATTTCAAAAGGTTTATTAGCTAGCATGTATACTTCATTATGGGAACTGATTTTGAAATCATCTTTGGAATACACGCAACAAGGTTCCACAGGGGCCTATCCTAAGTACAGGACTATTTGATGCTTTCCTTAATAAGCTGGCTGATGAAAATGACAGTAAGATTATTAATTTTTCAGGTACCTCAAGCTGGGAGTGATTGCCAAAGGATACAAATAGAATTCAAAATGATCCTGAAAAAAAGCAAGAGAGATCTGAAAAACAGAGGATGTGTTTCAACCAGTAAAATGCAGATTAGCATGGTGAGGCAAAGAAAATCAACCAGACAAATGGCAAGTCAGAATAAATGGGTAAAAAGGGCACTGATCTAAATTTCCTAGCAAAACGATCTCAAGCTCTAGATGGCTTAGAATTCCAAACATCCCCTCCTATAATGCTATAAACTAGCAGGAACAAACTAAAATTCAAAGCAAATAATGCAGGGTAGATCAGTAGCCATCCCTACCTGTCTGATTACATTCTAAAGGCTTCAAAGAGCAACTCATCTCTAGTCCCCACAGGTATGCTATAAGGAAAGAGAAAGTTCTAAGCTATGTAGCAGGAATAAGGATGGCCAGCATAGACAAATTCTCTTCTGGATCTGGACCTACTAAGACAGCTAAGTATGTGATAAAAAGTTGAGGTGCTTCTTAAGGACTGTGGATTTTTTTTATTAGGGCATTTTTAAGAATTTATTTTAAACAGTTGGAAGAAAAATACTAGCATTTGTTTTAATTTTTCACTTTCTGTACTAAAGAAATGTACCATAAGTAAGGCCACATGACTGATACTGATATATTCTGTATGGTGACACAATTCCAGCAAAGAACTGGGATTCCTAGTAAACAGGAATTAAGGATGGAGCGATGATCTATTCATCTCATTGCGTGGGTGTTTGAGATCAGCACCAGATGTCATCTCTCTTCCCTTCTCCCATACCTCAGCACCACATAACTAAGAACTAACTTAACCCCTCCCTCTCTTCCTGTTTGCTCCTGGAAAAGCAGCTCATTCCACAAGCATGTCCTAAATCTTGTTCTTGGAAAGATGAGCTGGTAAAATTCTAAGCATTAATCAGTAGACATTTTAATTCTGTCTCTTGCTCTCCTCAAATTTCCAGCTACCATGGATTTACAAGGAGATTCTAAGGCACATTGCCTCACCCCTGTGGCAGTGCACAATCTGGCTCATGTAATGAAGAATATTGAGCATGTCCCCGCCTGCCCCTCAGGTCCAGACCCATCCTCCTCCCCCGTTATTACTCTAGTAGTATCCTGGTGTCTTTGCTTTTAATTCACTCCACTGTAAAACACCTTTGGCAACATTACTTGTGCTTCATTTTCCCCTTAAGCAAATGCCAGGAAATAAAGTCACAAATTTTTCAGAAGTCTGGATTTCAAATATACACTTGCCACCTCCTCACAAAGAATTATTTTTCCTGTAATCAGTGCCAAGCAATTCCTAGGCACATTAGTACAGAAGCTTAGCGGGATTCATGTGTGAAAGTAATGGGATGTTTAATAATTTAGTTAGAGAACATTGTTGCCTCTGTAATGTTTCCTGAGGTACTTGATTATTAACATTCATGTTGTTGCAGTTAACAATGAACATTCTTGAGGGTTTTGACAACATAAATGTGACCTGTTTAACCAAATTACTCTCCAGAAGCACAAATTTCAGTGGTGGTGTTTTGTCCTGCAGATGTTTTATCTTGGCATTGATCAACCTCTCACCATTTACCACCAACTTTGGTGATACAAAATGTCTGCTTTCAGTTTTTGGCACAGGGACACACATAATACTGTAAATTCACTGGGAATCACAAAACTGTGTTACTAGCTTTGAAAGGTTGGACAAAGAAATCAAAATAATCAGTTGTACCAACAGTTGAAGGTATTCCACTATTTTGTGTTGTTGCTTTGGGCTTACACCACCTCAGTGGAACACAATTTTTATTCCAGGCAATAGCTTTTGTTGCATTTCCTTGAATGAAGAGCACACCAATCTAAATAAATATAGCAAAATCATATAATTAAAGGTAAACATATGCTTAAGTCTTTTCAGGACTGCAGCAGCTACACATGCTTATCCACGCTTATGTTCCTGTCTATCTAGTTTCAACATTCTTCTACAAACTATGACTCATGCATTAAGTTGAATTTTACTACGGACTTTAGTCAAATAGTAAAAAGTATGATGCAAGCCAACTATTTGACTTTCACCAATTTTAATATTGCAAAGTAGAAAGGGAAATGCTGATTTCTCAAGAACTTTGACATTATAGAATAGCTACAAATTCTTTAAGTGAGGCTCATAGCCCATTCCCCCCTTTCAAGTCCCTAGTACAGTTTTAAAAGTCAAAGCATCTGGCACAACATTTAGACTCATAAGAGTATGTAAAATATCATTGAGATATTGAAAGAAATTGGATATCAAATAGATCTGTTGAAAAATAGGCATTATCCTTATTCCACTGACTGGCACATGCAAAGACATCAGATTTATCAGTTGGACTTTCACTGTTTAAAAAATGAAAAAACACCCATCTTTAGTCAGATAAATTCTGGCAGTTCACACTAGCCAAGAAAATGGCATCTAAAGTAAATTCATAGCAGTGCAACACTTAATCACCCAAATGTGGGACTGAGGTAATTAAAGGCCTATATGCTTTCTAAATGTTATGCTAACAAGTCAACAGTCCTTTTTTTCTTTTATAACAAACAAACAAAAAAATGCAGCTTTGTTTTTAGAAACAACAAAAGTGCAGATACAAATATAAAATAGAATACTTAAAGAAAACATTTTTGTTCAAGCTCTCCCCAGTTTATCAGCTCACAGACTTAGAATCCAAATCACTGTCAATTATTAGGGCCAGACTGTGTTCTCAAGAAAGCCAGGGATATGTTAACTAATATGAACCTAAAGATGGATTTCAATGATGAGCTCTAGCAAATCATACTGTCACAGTTTATAACCTTATTTTGCTCAGCAGTTCACTCATCCATAAAGACCAAAAGGAAGGAATACATGTATGCATCTTGATGGTTTCATTTCATGCTTTGGCATCTTAGGTTGAACTCATCATTGGTGTTTTCAAGTTGTCAGAGTTGTACTCAAAGACAGTTGTGCTACATATAATATGGGGGTGATAGCCTCCAGCAGAGGGGTGGTGTAAGAACCTGAAGCTAAAACCTCGTGGTGACCTCTTCCAGAGCCCTATGTCAAAGCATTAACACAACTTCAGTTGCTGTAACAGTTCACAGGTTTGCGGTCAACATTGTGGCCTACTCCGTTTTTTCCTGATATCCACACAAAATACCACTATCTTCAAGTTAAGCAGGAGCAAGCCATCAGCCTCTGATATTGTCATCACAGGAGCGGTTCACAGCCACAGGAAGTAAATGAGATTTTGCCTCACTGCTGTTCTATCTTCTTGTTTATTCTTTTGCCAACACGCATGCTTAGCATGAATAAGTAATTATAAGAAACTTCCACACAAACTTAACTAAATAAGAAACTCGTCACCCCAAACTTCATTTGTCTCTCAGTTATTTCTACATTCTCCAATAGAAATAATTGGTTAATATTGATGAGAAAATAGAGAATTAGTACCATCATTACAGATCATATTACTTCAAATGGTAAGCATTTCTTTAAGATTTTATCTCTTGCAGCTAAAACCAGCAGTTTAACTGCTACAGTTACTGAATTTCCCAAGAAAGCTCTTAAAGATAATGCTTTCTGAATATTTAAATGCATGCTTTCCATTGCAGCTGATCACAGTGGGCTATAGGTATTCAGTATTTCGACATTGTTTGGGACTCAGTTTTGCTGGAAACCAATTTGGAATTGTATATGCCACTGTAAAACTACTCCAACAACCACGTCATTTTAACTCCATCAGTCTTTATGTTTGTTCAGCAATGTTCACTACCTAGGTGGCTACTGCAGGGCTCAGTGCTTGAATCCAAATAACCGTGATTCAATTTAATAATGCTATGCATCCTGCTGCTTATGCACTCAGCATGATGCTCAAAATGCAAGCAAATGTGCAGGGAAGAAATAGGCACAGTGGCTTAGGTAAAACACAGAAATATCTCTGGGTTTTGTATTGGGTCTTACATAGCAACCAAACTTGGAATCTCAAGTACATTTTGTTGATAATTTCTTTCCCAGTATTCACGGCTTACTTTCATGCATCTCCATACCTGCTGGTTCAAGTGAAAGAAGGAAATGAAACCACCAGCTGAGAGAATCTGCACATACAGAATTATGTCCTGGTTGCAACTCTGCCTGGTTTGCTTCTTTACAGTGGTTCTCTGCTCTTTACTCAAGCTGGTATGTTTGTTATCACAGAAGCTGCAATATCTACCTTAATATTCCAAGATACGACAACTAAGACTTTTACTACAGTACTCTAAATAGAGAGTTTACACACAAGTGCCTAGCTGCATCAAGATTTAGCCGGCAGAAGAAGAGTTAATAATACAGTCACTATCTTTCTATGACAGATGAAGCAAGTTCACACAAAATGAGCATGTATCTCCTCATGACGCACTGTATAAACAACTTTACACTCACTTGTTAGTCACATTTGTAAGATTCCTTGCGTTAGTAGGAAATTGCATGGCTTGCCAACAACAGATATTTCCAAAAGGTCTCTCCTCCCAAGACTCATATGGGCTCACACTCAGAATTAAGAAAGTCATACAAGGATGTTTCTCATTAATTTCATCTTAAAAATGGTTCGTGAGAAAAAGTACTGGGGTGGAATGTGAGAGTTACAGCTGCAAGGAACATCCTGAAACTCATGATAAATTCACAGGTCATATTCATAGCCCATGATGGGAAATAAACATTTAAGGAAAGGGATAAAAGACAAGATAGCCAAATATACTGTGTGTATATGTATTTCTAGATACGTTTAGAGATAAAAGGTGAGAAACTAAAAAAATGGTTAGGCAATTACATAGCACCATTAAAGTGTTTGTGTATGTAAAAGGTGAATAAGAAGTCCACAACACTGAAACTAACAGAGAACTGATGTAAATGGTGAGAGACTTCAGTAAGTAATGGTTCACACCGAGGATCCAATCTGTTGTCCCATCAATTCTGGCATCAAAACCACCCTACTCTGGGTACCAATTAAGACCCTTGAGATTTGCCACATAAGTACTAGTGTGGTAATTGAATGCATGGATCTAAACCCCTGTGCTAGTGAAACAGACAGAGGCAATACTCATTGTAAACCATTGCTTTTGTCCTCTGAGAAATTCTAAGACTTTTTTTATTAATTGGACTGTAAACTTAAAATACTGATAAAAGAAAAAGAAAACAATCAGAATATTCTAACATTTCAAAATCTACTAAAACAATTTCATCAAATCAAACAGAAACTATTTGTTTTGAACTAAATTAACAAAAATTTCTCTCCACTAGACCTACTGCAGCAGGTTTGGAAACTGCAGTTTTTTACTTGTCCATTACTTCTGTCTGATTCAGAGTCAATAAACAGGACTACACAGGGCTTTGGCATATACATGAAAGGACAGATGGGACCAAGCCAAAGATAGGGCACAAGATAGAAACTCAAACTTTCAAGAAAACAAAACTCTATCTGCTGCAGACAGCTCTAATGCCCTGTTAACCAGTTTGGTGCTGAATCATGCATTTCTGTGACTTAAGAAGAGAATTGTTCAAACTTCAGTCAGACCAAACTATTTCTTTCCAGTTTTCACAGCACAAAATTAGAGAAAATTATTTCCAAACATATTTTCCATCTCCAAGTATTTATTATGCAAAAACTTTCAGAATTTTTTTCAGCCAGTTATAAATTGAAGTTACAGTATTTAATCTCACAACAACTTAAAAATATGGTGGTGTAAATGAAGCAGAATTCATTAAAAACTAATGTTTTGTCATTTAAAATTGTCCTTTTATCCTAAAAGCAACAGTTAAAAGCATATTAAAGTTTAAATTGTAATTAATGTTGCAAGAAATATAGTTGATTTCGTAGCTCACCTAAACCTTATCAGATCTTTTAAAATTACTTAATGGGCTAGTAGTGAATATCTTCAACATGAATTTGATCATAAAATTTATGCTCTTCACAAGGTCTGAAGCTACTCATGCTTATTCTAATTAACACAAGATCTGTTTGAAGTTTATTGTGGTTCATGTTGTTTCAAATGAAGTGACTGAAGACCAGAAAAGAGAGAATATGAGCAAAGCCTCATTTATGAATCTATGAAAGCCCAATTATATCAGGACTGGAATATTTTGGTCTCTGACCTTGGGTCAATCATTTAATTCCTTTGTACTTCCAGAATCCCTCTCCATCCTCATCAATGTATCTCATCCACCTTAAACTCTACAGATGAGGGATATGAACAGTAGTCAGGATGTGATCCTGTGACATTCAACAGCTCCTGCAGGGGTTGTATTCCTGACCCTTTCAATTTGGCTTTACAACAGGGCAATCTTGCTTCATCACGTCCCGCCTTCACTGTGGTACAAATCTTCAGTAAGCTGATTTACTAATTGAAATGACTCCTGAAACAGTCAAGAATTTAACTGAGGGCTGAGGTTGTCATAGCCTCCCATTTTCTCTCTCATGGCATGTTGCAACTCTCCATGCACCATTTATAGTATACTGGGATCAGTCCCTAAGCTAAAAGTGGAAGTGATCTGGGTCATTCATATCCATGAAGCATTCTTTCCTCTCCTTGACAGTTGCCTTGCAAAGTAAGGGACACCAAACTTAAGTCAGGGCCTCAAAGTACTGCTGTAATGTTAAACATATAATAACCAGTGCTGCGAATCCCCACTCACCCCATCTTCCTGACGCATCTACAGTATTCCTTCAGAAATTAGGACGCTTGAGTTGTTGTTACTGGGGGTGTTTGCAGTGACTGTAATCACAATACATTTAGTAGCAGCTTGTTGAGACTACACGAAGACTAAACCATTAATCAGAAAACAAAAACAGATGACCAATAACAAGCATTTCAATAATGAGCTAACTTCCAACTATGAATAGCTCAATCAGAAAGCATTTGTGTAAAGCATTGGTTGTATGCTTCCAAATTACTAACAGTTTGGAGCTATACCAAAAAAAAAAGACTCAAATCTGCTGTATCATTTGCAGTTAAAAGTCTGATTTGTGTACTTATTTTAAGCAAAAGGTTCAAGATTTTGTTCTTTATTTGAGTTCCACTGTGGAAAAGAATATGTTGAGTAGTATATATTTCAGTAAAAATGGAGTATAGGTCTTCAGCAGAGAAACAGTACAGAGAGGAAAAAAATAAGTTTAAATACTACAATATAAGATTTAGATATGATTTAATGCCAACTGAAAGTAGAAGAACCATCTTATAAACACCTTCTTTTCTTTTTGATCTCAGATGGAACAAATCCATTATGTAACAGAAAGCTTGCTATCTCAAAGTACTTGGTTTACAGCACAAATTCCTAAGCCTTTACAGATTTGTAAAATATTATCAGCCTTGGTTACAGTTTCTACCCATTCATTAGTTTGTTTGCTGTGGTAATTTGTATGCAGCTACTAAGAAAAAAACACTAGATGGTCTTGAAGTGGCAATCAGACAAAAACAGAGGTCAGAAATCATTGGTGAATACGAAGGCTGTGCATAAAGCAACACTATAAAAGGAGGAGTGAAGTGATAGAAAAACACCCATATACAACATTCATCAAGAAAAAAACCTAAAAAGGACAATGAAAGTGATTCATCTTGGTAAGAACATGAAGTGAGAAGAATGCAAAAACAAATGTCCATAAACTAAACTGTGATTACAAAATCTGGACCTTGAAAATAACGTGTTTGAGAAATAAATTACATTGGAGCACAACTTCTGCTAAAATCTAGGCTCAAGATTTACAAATCAGTCATATAAATCAGTCCAATTTTATTAATAAAATTGATATTTACATCCAAAGTATAGAGTTTCAAACCATCTATATGACAGTAATGCTACTTATAAATCAGGTGCATGAACTATCCATTATTTTCTAGCCCTATAAATCAGTCATATTAACAAAGCAGTCACCTGACTGGTAAATAATTTTCTTGATTAATAAATCAGGTGCCACCAGACACATAAATTACTGATCTGAATCATAAATCTTTTGACCACTAGGTACGTTTCATAAATCAGAAACTCAGTATATACCAAGTGTTTGTAAATCGTCAGTTATGAACAATTTAGCAAATCAACACCAATACAGAATCCCCTAACGGACAAGAAAATGTGAAGGCAGGCAAGATTTGCTTTTTTTTTAAAGATATAGCTTCACTATATCCATTAACCACTGTGTAATACATTAGGAGCTTGCTTATTCAAAATTAAAAACAATTTAATGCTTTGAGGGCCGGCAAACGGGGAGACAAAGAGGGAAGGGAGATGCTAAAAAAACTTATTGTTCCTGATTTTTTATACTTCACGCTAAAATTGGAAGTCAAAATCTCTGCTATCTCATTCTAATACCTCTTGTGGATTTATGTAGCCCTCCCCTCATCTTGCTCTTAACTGTTGTATTAAATGTATTTACAACTTTTCTTTTGCCATTATGAATGTGTTAAGTCAGTAGAAGTAGTCATTTAGCAATTGCTGCATTATGGAACAATTATTTAAGTAAGAACTAAAAATAAGGTTAATAATCTTCTCTAAGGTAAGGGGAGGTTGTGGTATGACAAACTGTACTTTTATGAGGTTGTCTCAACAAAAAGGTGAAAATCAGTTCTTAAATTGAGAATGGCCTCTGTTACACTGCATCTGCTTAGTAGAATACAGCTTCTGTTGGGTCCAAGTGATTTCTAAATAGTTCATAAATATGGCTGTGTTGGTGAATGTATAAACACTTGCAACAAGGTAGAATAATAAAACCAAATAAATGTTACATCTGATATATTCCAGGAATAAGTAAAAGTGCAATTTAAAATTCTCAATTTGAAGTTTACCATTCACATGATTTAGGATAGAATTCCAACAGAAAAAAAAAAGGTTTCTATAAATCTAAGTGCTGTGTTCTAAAAACAGAAATAAAATTTCTAACAAAGAAGAGATAAGGAAAAAATAGATGGAATGTAATTGGGGGGGGGAATATTTTGAGGTAAATAGAATGCTTCGGTTGACTTGAAATTATTTTCTTCTAGCCCAATGTGGCCACTGAACTGGATAACTTATAATTCATACAGGCTCATTATCATATTGATATCCTTCAGAATAAATGCATGGATATTGTTATAGTTACTGAAATAAATATAGCTACTATATGATACAGGTAGAGAGAACAACCACATGTTTCATGCTTAGTATTTACTGCTGCATTAATGTGTCAGGGACCACTAAATGAAGATGTTCTTATAGGTGTTACCTCTGCAAAAGGCTATAAAGCAACTTCTGTTGCCTATTTTATGCCATCCATAGGTAGCAGAACTCTGGCAGAGAACCTAGCACTAAATTCACAGACAGTGGGTGAATGTGTAGGTAATAGAATAGATAGGAAATAGATAGGTATCTGCAAAAAAAAAAAGGGTTTGCAAAAGAGCTGCCCATTAAGAGCAATCAGTGTGTTTACATCCACCAGACTTTCTCAGATTCAAGGGAAACATCTGCATACCATGGAACAGAAGAGCTATTTCTCAGCAGGTTGCAGTAAAATAAACTGCAGACTTAACCAGGTAACAGCTGGCGGTAATAATACTTAGTAATTAACTAATGAATTTCTCTGTAGTGCTTAAGAGTAACGGTTGAGGTTATGCATAGTTTCAGCTGTTATTGTAATGGCCTGGGGAAAAGTCTTTTCCATGCTAATAGTCAAGATTAGGGCTAGAGTAAGCTTTTGTCCACATTATAGACAAAACTGGATTTTACTTCTCAAAGATAAGAAAAGCCATGGCCCAACACTGCACTTGGCTCTACTAGCCAGGTGGGAGGGGAACGTAACCAGTGGACAGAAATCAGCCACACTTTCCCTCACATTTATTTCCTGACCAACTAAATTGTTTCAGCAGTCATGAAGAGAGTACAGTGTGGAGGTACAACAAGGACAGAGCCACAGAAAATACATAGAATTTACCTATGCAGGTATATATAAAAAAAAATTTAAAATTACAACTTTAATATTTACCTACATCACTGAGGGTTGAAGGGTTTTAGCTCAGTGTCATTAGTGAAAGGATGACTGCCTTGAGGAACAATTTTGCTGTGACTGCAAAATTGAGTCATTTCCCTTAGGGGTAAGGATTAATTCTGTAATGTACTCACTCTTGACGAAAAAAAATAAAATGCCTTCCTATGGTACTCTTCCTTAAGGGTCTGATTTTATTGGAGCCATCAGTTGGCTGCCATAAGTACCTACTTTGTCTACATGCAAAGGCCCAAAATCATTGGACACAAGTTCTTTTGTTATTTTCTATTTGTTTAACTCCCTCACTCCACTTCTAGACTCTATTATAAACATGGCACAATCAGAACAGAAAAAAATGAAATTACTTTTTTCTGCTTAGAGAAACCTTTTTTTGCAGCCTGTTTGACTGCCTCTTTTAAAATATTCAGTTTTATGGAATCTTTTTTTCCTTGAGGAAACTAGGGTGTTTGTAAGTGAGCATTTTAAAAATAAAAACTAATAAATTGATTGTTTTGATAACATTTACCTATACAAACTATAACAGCTATTAAAGTACAGCAAAACTAAGATATAGCAGTGCAAGAAGCAACTGGCATAAATTGATCCCACCATTCTGCACCACTTCTGTGGCCATGCTACCCTTTCTCAGAACAATGACAAACCAGGCTAATACCAGTATTCCTGTTACTACTTCTTCCACAAATGTAAGAGTGGACAGTTAGTGGAAAGCACAGGTTAGACCTGAAACATGGGAATTCCAGAGGCAATATTACAAATTTGCTAAGCAGGTATATTTTAAAGAGACCGAGACATAGCTAAAAGAATGTGCCAATTCTGTTGATTATTGGTCTTCTCTCTTGTGTTTTGGCCCAGACAAAAGACCACCTATTCTCCAAAATCTACTGTCCTAAAGAAAACACTACAGGTAGCTATCCCTGAGAACACAAGCAATTAACTCCAGGAACTTTAAGAACATTAGCCTGTCAGGCATCAGTGTGAAAGATGGACATTCTGTCCAAGAGAAATAGGATTAGGCACATTTTGAGGGCAATTCAGCATTCACTAGGGAGGAGCAAGCTCTGTACAACTGTTGTGATGTGCATATGTCTATCACCACAACATCTGACGACGAAGCAGCACTGACATATCCTGTAATCCCAGAAGTGGTATGCTTACACTACATCTTTCTCCCAAGCCTTCCATCATTTCAAAGCAATTACTTTCTAACCACTTTCAGATACCTTTAGAGTGGATACAAAATTCACTTTTATATCTTTCCCTAGAAGCCTAGTAGGCTGAAGTATACAATAGTGACTGAAGAAATCAAGAGATATTAGAATAATACTGCTGATGGGATTTCAAGACAGCTGAGCAATAACACTATTCATTCTAAATACAAGAGTATGAACAATACCACTATTACTTCTAAATATGCATCAGGTCAGAAATGTGAATCAGTGAGCCATGAAAAACTGCTGCTAGAACAGGCAACAGAACTGGCTTAGAAGTTTACAAAACCAAGTGACAGGATCCTTGCAGCTGCTGGTCACAGTCTTTAATCAGCTGGATTGTAATAGATGCACTGGATGGCAACTGGGGTCATATAAGTGCACTAGCCAGACTAATACAAGTATTATGCCACCTATTCCTAGAACAAAGATGTCCTAAGGCTTCAGCAAGAAATATGAATTATACTCTTTAAAAATCCTTATACTTGTCCAAGTTTAGTTCTACCTATGGATGAGAAGGGAAAATATGCCAACTTGAACACTGGTCTTCATCATTATTCTATCACAGTTTTGAGCTCCCCAGCTGACGATAAAAAGCCATGTTGCTGTTAGTCCCGTCAGGCAACAATGAACCACGGAGTCATTCACTCATCTGTCCCCCTTCTGAGTCCCATTGGGGTTAAAACTCAAAAGAAACAAAGACAAAATTCATGGTCGAGACACGAATGGGGAAGGATGATTCACCAATTATTGTCACAGGGAAAATAGACTCAATATGAGGAAAAACATCAACCTAATCAGTTACCAAACTGGAGTAAGAAACTGAGAAACAAAGTCAGATCCCAAAAAGAACACCTCTTCCATCCCCTCCCCTTTCAGGCTTAACTTCTACTCCTAATTTGCTCTGCCTCCTCCCCTGCAGCAGTGCATTGAGACAGGGAATGGGAGTTTCAGTAAGTTTATCACATGCTGTCTAGTCTGCTCCTTCCTTCTTAGAAGAAAGAATCCTCACACTCTTCCCTTGCTCCAGCATGGTGTCCCTCCCACGGGAGACAGTGCTCCATGAATTTCTCCAATGTGAGTCCTTCCTGGAGGCTGAAGTCTTCCATGACCTGCTCTGGCATGAGTTTCTGTGGGCACATGTCTACTTCAGGTGCTTCCACCTGCTCCAGCATGGGGTCCTCCAAAGGCTGCAGGTGGACATCCACCAGGACTCCCCATGGACTGCAGGGAAACAGCCTACTTGACCATAGCCTCCTCCACAGACTGCAGGTAAGTCTCTGCTCAGGAGTCTGGAGCACCTCTTCCCCCTCCTTCTTCACTGACCTTGGTGCTCTTTGCAGTGCTATTTTCCTCTCATCTGATGCCTACATAGTTGTTTCTCCCACATCTTGCTTCTCTCTTGCAGCTGTGTTAGATTGCTGTGACCAGTCCGTGGAGCCCTGGCAGTCCAGCCTCAGGCAGTGGGGGACTCCTGCATCTTCCTCCATGCCTCCTCCTGCTCTCTGCTGCTGCTGCCTCCGTTCCCAATGTTACTCTCTCCGTTCTTAAACATGTTATCACAGAGGGGTCACCACCATCACTGACTGGCCTGGCCTTGGACACAGGTGTGTCCTCCTTGGAGCTAGACAGCCCCCAGCAGAAGCAACTTTCTAAGAAAACTGATTCCAAAATCTACTGTCCTAGAAGACGACATCAAGTCTATTCAAACGTCCCTGGCAGTGACCACTCTCAGGTTTCTCCATCAGTGCTGTTGAAAAGGGGCAATTATACCATCTGTTCTTCAAATACAGCCTATGCTTGCTCATTAAGTGATCCTACACCTTTGCAAACAACTGCTCTTTGATCCCTCTTTGGGGTACCTTGACCAGTTAAAACTTGATTTTGCTTCAATGAAGTAATCAGGAGATTTGCCACTGAATTCAACAGAAGAATCAAGGCTTTAGGAGATTTCCAATGGTACAAATGGCAGGAAGGCACACCCACACCACCTGTGGCCCTTGGGAGAATCATATATACTTGTTTCTTTTGATCTCCTCTTCCTAATGGACTGTGCCCAAAACCACTTTGTTTTCCCTTATGTTACATCCTCTGTTTCTTAAATCTATTCTACAATTCTTTTGCTTTTCACCATTTTTTGCTTTAGTTCTTAAATTTTTCATACTGAACATGTATCTCTTAAAGCAAATTAAGGTCATTATTAAGCTAAAGGAGGCTCAAACCAACGAGGTGCTGTTAAAGCTCAGGTTGATCCTTTTGAATTTTAAAATCAATGTGGAATGTTCAAGCATATTGAATACTTCACACAAATCTACAACAGCTGTATAAAATTTTAAAAAGCTTGAATTAATGGCCTGATTAAACCCATTTATTAATTTAAGTAACATTGGAGTTGCAGGGTGATTTACTGAACACATGGGTTTTTAAAGAATATAAAACATTGTGCAGAATGATTCAGCAATTTCAATAAGCATTATTCATGGCCAATGGTGGAAAACCTGCCAACTTGTGCTTCCTTTTTATGATTTAGAAGTGGTGGATTTTTCTTGGAACTAACAAAGGCATATATATTTCTACCTCTTCTTCGGTAGTTCAAACCCCTCTTAGGTCATTAATAAGAGGTGGGCAAGAGTAATAGTCTGAACTGTCTTTTGATGAGCTGGAGGGCTTTAAAATTATTAGTCAATTAATTCTCACAATAAACCTAAAGAGACTTGGTAACCATTATCATCCTTTACCCTCTGAAAATGGAGAAAGCAGAAATGAAAGGACTTATCGAAGGTCACACACTAACTGAGCAAGAATACAAGAGACTTCTCTAACTACATCTTCAAGAGATCAAAGATCCAACAGCCTTTTCCAGGTATTAACCCATTCTCTTCTGAATTCAGCAGAAATCTTGACATTAAACTCAACCACAGGCCTAGAAAAAGACTCAGGTCCATTTATTCCAATTACCCAAAGTCAAGAAACACTTGAGGCCCCTATCATTAAGTGATGTGGACTGTCACAACTCTGTAGACTTGCAGTGAAGCCACAGATTGAACCCAGCCTTCCAAACCTGTGTGTTTTACTGAAAATAATTGAGAAAAAAAAAAAAAAGCTTTAGTTAAAAAAAAAAAAAAAAATAAAGAAAATAAAAAAAATATAGAATAAAAAAAAAAAAAAAAATAAAGAAAATAAAAAAAATATAGAATAAAAAAAAAAAAAAAAATTAAAAAAAACAATAAAAAAATATATAAATTAATAAAAATAATTTAAAAAAAAAAAAAAGGCTTTAGTCAAGAAAAAAAAAGAATGTCATTATACTCTACTAGAAAATACATTGAGAACATAGTGGAAGTAGTAGAATATGTTACTTAGGCAAAGCATACCTAAAATTAATAGAATTTTGGACTGAATTGTCTGGCAAACAAAGACACCACCATTGTTATTTAAAAAATAGTGTGGGAATTTCAGTAAGCACAACTGGTCAGAAGAGTTCTGGTTTACACTTCATACAAAGACAATTTGTCATCGGCAGGAATTTCTTTAGCAGTCAAAAAAAGAATCCAATGAGCTGACACAACTTCTAGAAAGGCAGGATCTTCTTATTAAGTGAGACAATGGGGACATTCCAAAGAAAAATGGTACTTCCTATGTGTTAACAATCATTTATTTAAATGTTTGTGGAAATTTACTCTAGGCAGCAGATGAAATTCTGGTGAGGGATAGGGTGAAGAGTGGTTCAAATACTCACAGAATTTGGTCTATTTTATCTGTTTCAGATAAGAGGAAAATTGATTCTAAAACAAACAAAAACAACCTACAAACTTTTGAGGGTTTACTGCCCTCAGGACATAATTTTTTGTAAATCTGCTCAAATTCAAAATAATGAGAAGCCGTAAGAACTCTCAAAAGAACCTTCCTGTACCTCTCTCACAAACTGAACTCCTCAAACCACAAAAGAAGGGTTTTGAAACCTGGAGACTAGGTTTTATTATAACAATGCATTCAAAACATTTATAGATATACATGTAAAAATTCAGTATACAATATTGTAACCAAATATGCCTGTCACTTGGTAGGAAAGATCCCCTTTTCGGGTGTGCTTTATTTCTAACAATCAGTTAATTGGTTTTCTATGCTGCAGTAAACTCTTCAAGCACTGTAGAGTCCCCTTGGGAAGTCCATGAAAAATACCTTTTTTTCACCTCTGAGACCTGATTTTTATTCCCCTTGCTGTTCTTCCACAACCTCTCTGCTTCTGATGCCAACACTGTGCTAGGTACAGATGTCTGAGAGAGAGGCACGCCTTTCCCTTCTTTTTGGCTTTCCCCCTCATAGCCTAAAGGAATATTTCTTCTGCAAAGAGTCTTGCTGGACCCTAGGGAAGGAGATATCTCCGTTCATTACAGAATATCTGACCTGAGCCCAAGGAATAGCTGGAGAAAAGTAAACAAGGGACCTCACATAGAACCACTCTACTCTGTTGCCCAGCAATGAATTTTTTTTTCTTCTTAGAGGAAACATAGCTTAGCAACATATGACCACTGGTAAACAAAACAGGCACCATCTGCCACAGTGAGAAACACAGGCTTCAGTCCTGTAAATTGTTTCTATTGGGCATATCTTTACTTTGGCATCAACTTAGATCAGGCTTCACACAGCAGTACAAGGCATAAATAAATCATATGGCCAGATGAGATTAAAATACTCAAAGATAAAACACAAGTGTTTAACAGAGAGCAGGTTCTTCTGAAGCAGATACTTCAGACTACAGGCCTGAAACATTTCTTGTCTGCCCATGAAACACAGAGGAATTCCTCCAGCAACAAGCACCCAAGAAAGCATCCAAGTATCAGAGAGCTGAAGCAGTTGTAATACTGTTTGCATAACAGTAATGAGCAGGCAAAAAGCTACAAAGAGTTAAATCTACCTCCTTTGTATGGATTATCAGACTGGAACTAGGTTTTCATACTCTTGTCGGCAGAAGGATGCCAAACCATCAAAGCAAAGAATTTGAATCTCACAATCTGTGTCTCACTCAGGTATGACACAAGGCTCAGGAAGTTTTTTATTATAATCTCCTGTTCTAAAGCAGATGATATAAATGGAGTCAAGTTTAGGCCACCAGCTGTCAAGGAATAATTTCTGCAGTGGAAAACAGTGGAGGTGGTTTCACTGTTTGAGAGCATAGGCAGCAGACAGGTGGGAACTGAGCAGCATACCACCAATTTTTTGAAAAATTATCTCGTAGTAATGTGCAAAAATGGGTTAGATTCAAATGGCTTTATTCACATACAATAAGATGTTTCATATGCAGAATATTTGCAGGAAAGGCAGGGAAAGCACCTCAGAAAGCACCATGGAGAAGTTTCACACCGTTCCTTACAGTCCTTTGTAACTGAGTAAGCTGGAAACATTTTTGTGTGCTCTTAAAAATACATTTTTTCTCCCACCACTGTAATTTGAAGTAAGACAGTCCTACCATTTATGCAACCCTATTTTATCCACAGGTTTTTCAGTACGTTATGGAAAGGAGGATATGTATCATTACTGGACTATTGCCACATTATGAATCAAGCTTAAATATAATAGAAACCCGGCTGCCAAACCACATTTGGTTTATCCAGTGTCCATTTGGATAATGTTAAGTTCGAATTATCAGCAGTCAAGAGAAAAGGAATTACACAGACTATTTATAAATGGAGGTCCAGATAACTGGGAATTTACTGTATGCAACCATTTATTTGCCACACAAAGTGTTACTAAAGATACAAGTCCACTTTAGTAGTTCCATAAAACCAGATGTGGAGAGGACAGGTACCCCTCTCAGACTTGAAGACGTGTCTTGCCCCTTGAGCTGATTAGGTTTGCCAGAAAAACAGATAGCAAGGATCAACCAAACCAGAAGCCAGATGAGTCAATAAGAAGGAAAACTACATCTACATTAACTTAAGTTTAATGTTGCTGATGAAACTGCTTAGAACTAAAGTACTGGTGACAGTGTCAAAGGCATAGAGGAAAAGTGTTCAACTTTTCCTGTGACATGAGGTGCACATTGTTCACTTTCTCCTGTTTATCTCAGACCTACAGGAGGTTTCAATTTAAGAAAATGCACAGGAAGGGAATTCAAGAAGAGATCATATATGCGAGAGCTGAAAGATGCAATGCTAAAATTCTGCATATTCTCACTTTTCTAACGCCTATTCCATATTACCATTGCTATTTCCAAGTGATTTAAAGATACCAGCGAGCCCTACTTGAACACAGGAAGAGTCCCACAATAAAAGGGTTCCAGCAGACTATAGTCGAGTCATTTTGATACTTGTCTTTGCAGACAATATTTTCATGGACTCATATAGAAGAGCTTCAATATCACTCCTTTCCCCAGCCCCCCATGCCCTAACCCTCCATAGATGCCGAAATGTCTCTGTCAACATGTGGCCAGGCACATAAAAGCCAGCAGTATGGGCTAACTGCCCAAGTATCCATTTCCTACTCCTATAAGGAAATCCATATACACCAGAAAAGAGTCCCGGGGACTAGATCCAAGACAAGCATTACCAGTTTGACCATGCTGACCAAAATGTTGTTATGTCTGTTGATATTAAACCCCTTTTGGCTTCCCTCATGGTTCATATTTCTCTCTTCTCACCCTGCAAGTGTCAGAGGGAGATTTTCTGTTGATTTCAGCAAATGAGGAAACAAGACTTCAAAGATTAAATCTACAAGCAAAGCCTTCAATACTGGTTAGCTGGCCTCTTCTCTCAAGTGACAGGTGATAGGACAAGGGTGAATGGCCTTGAGCTATGCCAGGGGAGATTCAGACTGGATATCAGGAAAAAGAAATTTCAAAGAAAGGGCCATGGGGCACTGGAACAGGCTGCCCAGGGAGGTGTTTAAGGGACGGGTGGACAAGGTGCTCAAGGATGTGGTTTAGTGGCAGATAGGAACGGTTGGACTCAATGATCCAAGAGGTCTTTTCCAACCTGGTGTTTCTATGATTCTATTAGCATGTCATGTGCAAGTCATAAACAGTTCTTAGTCCTGGACATGCACATATATGCCCATATGTAAAAAATCTGATTGAGTGCTTAATGTTTTAAGTTATTTTATTACCTACTGTCCTATACATTGCTTTAACTGTTTTTTTAAATTTTCTCCTGCTACCTTCAAAGAGATTATGATGAGAATTTCTACCTTGTAGCTATCAGCTAGATTAAAGATATCTCTGACGTAGATAGGATGTCTCTGATGGAGTGGGAATTTTTATCACTTTTCTTCAAAGTGGCTGCAATGCTACCAAGTCTGCAAACTCTATTGACAGTCCATCAGCAGGCAGAGATTGGGACTCAGCTACTGACAGATCAGGACACATTCATTTTTAAAAGTATGGAAAATCTATCACTTAGTTGTATGTTCAAACATTGTAATTTAGTATCCTTTTCATAAGACTTCAGTGGGATTCTGTGGTGTTCATAGACTTGCATAAAAAATCATTGGGGTTGGAAGAGATCTCTAGAAATTTTCTAATCCAACTGTTTTAGTCAAAATGAAGTAAATTAAACCAAGGTCACTCAAAATGAAGTCTAATCAAACACAGAACATCTTCAAGGACAGAGACTCCACAAACTACCTGGGAACAAAACCAGTGGAAAGCCACTCCCTTGGTAATAAGAGTTATTTTTATTGTGCTTAAATCGAATTACTTGTATTTCAGTTCACACTCACTGCTTCTTGGCCTTTCATAGGATATATGGCTGATCTAGAGGGATGTGTCCCTGCCCATGGCAGGTGGTTGGAAACGGGAGATCTTTAAGGTTCCTTCCAACTCAAACTTTGATTCTATATCACTGAGAAAAGTCTGGTTCTGTCTTCTTTACTCCCTCAAAAGAGACATTTATACACGTTACTAAGATACACACAAGGTTAAACAACCCCAACTTTTGCATCCCCTCCTTATATGACTAATGCTCTTGTCCCTTAATCACCTTAGTAGATTGGACCTTCAAAAACTCACTTCTGGATGTCCATGCATCTTTTGTACCGGGAAACTAAGAACTGGATACAGCAGTTCCGTTGTGTGCTCACCAGGACTAGGTAGAGGGAAAGAACCACCTCCTGTGACCTGCTGGTGACACTCTTCCTGATGCAACCCACAGAGCAGTGAGCCTTCCTTGCTGCAAGAGCATATTGCCAGCTTACACGCTAGTTGTTGATAGTCCTGGAGAGTCCACTAGGACCCCCACTTCTCTTTCTGCAAAGCTCCTTTGCAATCTGGTGATTCCCAGCATGTAGTGGCACATAGGGTAATTCCTCCCAAGGTATGGGACTTTGCACATCCTTTTATCAAACTTCACGGGGTTCCTCTCTGCCATCTGCCAATACTTCCAAAGTGACTCCTAAACAGGCCAAAATCTGCCTTTATATAGTCCTGAGATTCTGATCCTGTTATTTGCCTTGTTTCTTTCTCTCAAGATATTGAACTCCATCATCCTATGGTCAGTGCAGCCAAGGTTGTCTCTGCCTTCACATTGCTGACAAATGTTTCTTAGTTTTTAAGTATTAGTCCCTGCACAGTGCCTCCCTTTGACAGATCTTTCACCAGTTATGTGAGGAAGTTATCATCAACACACTGCAAAAACCACCTGAATTGCTTGTGCTCTTCTGTGTTAACCATTCAGCAGATACTACACTGCTTAAAGTTCCTAGAAAAACTCAGGCCTGAAAACAGAAGGCTTGTTTCAACTGTCTGAAGAAAGCCTCTTCTACTAATTCTTTCAACTTATAGACTCTTTGTGCAGCTGAAAAAATGCAGGCATTTCCATTGCTAGGTAAACAAGGTACTACTAAGTTTGAGAAGATTCTTTGCTTTACCTCTTCAGCGCTTTTTATCTGTGATTCACAGAACTCTTTCTATGCCTTACAAAAAACAGACATTTCCATATATTACTATTCACACTTCAGGCAGAGCACAGAGCATAGCTTGTCACCTCCGAGTATAGTGGGTACAAATCAGTGGTTGTAGGGTGGTGTGGGGCTTGTGGATACCTAGTGGGAAGCAGCTGTTAAAATAGCTTAGCTGATGAGTCACCTTTCAATGAATACAGAAGTCAACACGACTTTCAAATGTGAAAAATTGAGCAGGTGTCAGGTATGTAAAATGTTCCTTGCATCTCACCTACTACTGTCACTTTCATTTTTGAGCTGCAGAAGCTGTTCCATGGTGGGTGGGGGAAATAACTGAATAAAGAATACATCAGAGTTCTCATAATGAATCTTTAACTTATGTTATGGGTACAGAAATATTCATAGATTTTTCAGAAAATTTATAGTAGTGAGCCTTTATAAGAACCCCAAGACACCTGCTGCTTCAAAACAGCTGAGAAACTGGCTGCCACCGTCTTCTGCCAGATGAATAGATGTAGGAGTGTGCCACTATCATACTTTCTTCCCCTGGCTTTAGTCGTATTTCACTCCTGAAGCAGTTGGGTAACTGTCATTTAGTCATTTTGGCTAAAAATAAGTGACAGGACAAGGAAGTGGGGAGGCCATGAGGAATAAGGATTGATGTATTGTGCACAGAAACCAGTAAGTCCTCCTTCCTCCACTCACCCTCTGGTTAGTTCCCCTTAGTATTCTAAGGCATTAATCTTAGAAACATGAACCTATAGCAGAGGGTGCATCAAAGCCTTTCTAAACTTTTATATCAATCTCTTCTCATTCTTTTTTTTTTTCTCCTCCTTCCCCTTGCTTTAAGCTACAAAGAGTTCACTTTCTGTCTCTATCTTGTCCCTGTTTTGACAGGAGAGCCTGCAGGACAACCATCACCTCTGAATACCTTGAATCCTTGTTTAGACATTTTCCTGTGGGCAGGATCTTCAGGTTCAAGACCTCTTCAGAATCAAATATAGTTAAATTTGATACAATTTGTCATCTGCAAAATGTTATTTTAATGAAGAGATTCAAATTAGGTTTCATTCACTTGAGAGTTTAAGAAGAAAAAGTGTTCACAATTCTGCTGCCTGCTTTTGTCATTTGGTCTGCATGTCAAACTGGTTCTCTAATTTACATATCGTCTAGTTGGGTTCTACCTTTTGCTGCACTTTTTGAGCTCACAAGTTTTCATTTGTGTTCTGTCACTGGACACTGAAAATTTCAGAAGCATTATCTAATTGCACAGGTGCTGCCATGAAAAACTTCACTGGTGCATGAAGCAGCTAAGTGAACATTACTCTTGCCTAGCAGTGCCAATATTGAAAGTATTACAGCAAAGAGAATAAAGATTTTCATTTTCTGAAGTTATTACTCTGAAAGAGCAAAGGGAGCAGAATGTTTCCCCAACCACTCCCTGCTCCTTACAAATCTGTTGTAGCAAAACTGAATATTAAGCCTCTTGGCTGTTATATCTTTTATATATTCTCTCTTCTTACTGCTGAGAGCAGAGATAGATTCTAAAAGAAAAGTCTGCCTTTTTGGCAGAAGTTATAACTGCCTGTAAGATACCAGGCAAGCATGCATAGTTTTATTCTAGATCTTTTCAGAATTTATTATCTTGTGCTAGCTATTCAGTTGTTTCTTGTGTCACATATGTACACACAGAGCAATAAATAACAGCATGAATTTTAATGTCCTTATATCTCAAGTCTGGCAATTATATGTATTTAAGGCACCTAATGACTTTGGGACTAAGTACAGGAACTCCATTTTTTAAAATCTCAGCTTGTCATAGTCAGGAGTTTGGCAGAAAAGATAATGTACCAAGAGAACTGGCCAGTGGCCACACAGCAGGCACGAAGTGCAAATTTGTAATCTTGATTTCTAGCACAATCACGAATCCATACTTCTCAGTGGAAAATGGGAGGTGAAAGGGATTAAAGCTTTACCAGGTTCGTAGAGAAATCCAGAACTGTTTCCTGCCTCAGTACCATAGGTTTGGATTTAGATCCATAGATAAGTCTATTTAATGGGCTTTTTCAGTTAAGCCAAGAGAAATGTTGCCATATTTTCTGCATGGTGCATTAGGTTTCAATTAAAATAGAATGACTTATAGAGCAGAGATGGGCTGATTTCAAAATTTACTGGGTTTTGGCAGTAGTAACTTCTTGCATTATTCTTCTGTGCTTTGCTTAGTTAGGAGGACATCATAGCAGTAGAGATCCCCAAAGGAGATACAAGTGCAGCAGGGCAGACATGTTATATGCATAGTTACACGACCTAGACTTGTACTTTCAAAATAGCTCTCAGTTTTGAGTAACTGAGCAAAGCACGTGCTCAGCACAACCTCCCTCAGAGGGCAATTTGTCTCAAAAATCCCCAAATGGCATATTCATCTTCTTTCTTCCCCTCAGGCTTTCTCTCTCTGCCTTTTCTTCTCTCTGCTGTCGCATGAATTTCATTTTCTTTCCTCCTTCACTCTGTCATAAGCCTTGTTAACAGCTCTGCCAGAACTCTTAAACAATATGCAAATGAGACAGCAGCATCAGGAACAGTAGTAGCTCCTCATAAAGCTTTGGACTTAGCCAGTACCTCTCTCCTCAACATATATAGAGAGAAAATTATAGAAGTCTCATACTACAACTCTTTGTCATGTCAGTGATATCATCCCGCCAGTGCTGCATGAGGAGAATGACAGCACTTCCCACCTTCTAGTACCTTTTCCATTCCAGTTATCATTCTCAAAACTGCTGGTGTACAAATTTAAGCAGCACATAAGTGATATCCCGACAGCCAGTACTGCCACTGTTCTGTCCAGAGCAAACTTGGTGCCTTTCCTCTTTCTCCTGATTTTTTAAATGCAGAGCTGATGGAACAATGAAATAAAATTTCACCCTTCATTATTTCATTAAAAATAAGAAAAAAAATCTTTTCATGAAATTCCCAAGTCTAGCGAGTACATTTCCCTTCCATCAAGTTTTCCTATACAAAAACTCCAATGAAAGTCCAGAAAGCAACAAAAAATTTATTCTCATCATCTGGGTGAGCACTCCTCTATTAATATGGAGAACAGCAATTCCATGACAGTTACCACATGACAAAGAACCACCATTATTTCTGCTTATGACCAGCTTCATAGCTACCATAACTTCCTATTTCTAGCCTAAGACTTCCAAGTGTGGGGTGTTTTTTTTGTTCTGGGGGTGGACTTTTTTGTTTTGTTTTGTTTTTTTCATTTAAACAAGAAGCAATTCAGATGTCAGGGATCCTGAAGCTAGTAACAGACATGGGTTTTGTCATTCTGGTTCCTCCGCACAACCCAGACCATTACACATAGTTCCCAACTACTTTAAAATATCATGGCATAGTCTGGCAGCTCTGATACACACGGTAGTTTGGAAAGTAGTGTATGTTGAGCAGCATGCAGTCAGAAAAAGAAGAGCTACAAGTGGACATATGACATCTAAAGCCACATAGTATATCTGAAACTATTTTATGTGGCTTTGAGAAAAAAACCAAAAACTAAAACATTCAGGAAATATATTGATGTAGACAAGGATTATTATACTGTTTGTTTCTTTCTGCTGCACATATACCTTCTTACTACCTAACCTGCTTCAGCTTGTTTCCCTGTTCTTCCTTGAGGCTTTCATGTCACCATCTCTCAAGACACCCCTTGTTAAAGCTGAATTACTACAGGGATCTAACAGAAACCAAAACTCAAAGCCCTGTAATGAGCTAGTTGCAGCTGTTACTAAATCCACCATCTTTGTTGCTTCTCCTACTACTACCACCCTTTGCCTTAGTAAGAACAATTTCAGGTTCAATAAGGTATTAAGTGCTTTACTGCAGTATGTTGAATTAGGAGAATCAAAGACAGCAACAGCCAGTGGCACCACAAAGATATAAAACCGTCAAGTCAAGCAAGGAAATACAGACTTATCAAAATGACTTCTGAATCTTTTTGAAGAGATTATTTTTCCATCTTCTGCTCATGCTGCCTCAGGCACCTGACTGGAGTATAAAGATGGAATGAAAAGCTCAACCCACTTTGACTGTCAAAAGCAAACACAACATCATCCTTAGCACCTAAAGTTCTTCCCTTTATAAATTACAGGTAGATAAAAAGGCACAGAGAAGAAACGCATTTGGGGCTTTGTGGGTATATTTTCCTTAAAGATAAGCTTTATGGCCATGCGGAAATCAAGAATAAATTAGTCTTAATTCCAGATCTAAAGGTCAGCATGAAAACCAGTAATAAACAAATGACCATTAGGTTTAATCCACTTAGGAGCACTTTTTTTCTTATTTGACATTAAAGGGGCCAAATTTGCTCTCTGAAATATTTGACCATATATCTTCAAGAATCTCTTCAACATTAGAAAAAAAAACCACAAAAGAAAAAATTAAAATATCATTTACTTAGTGAAAAATAAATACAGAGTTGATAGTCTTGCTGCTAGAAGGACATTAACAAAAACACATTTAATGCTGTGTTTCCATTTCTGAGTAGTTAGAACACAGTTATTACAGAATACAGTGCCTTTGTTCCACTCCTACCTGTATAAACTACTTATTAAATGGCTTCAGGTAAGATGCTCATAATCTGATCCAATTTGTTCTAAAAGCAATACAGACCTTCCCCATTGGCTTTACTAGCCATGGTTAGGGGCTTTTTTCCTCTTTTGGCTTTGGCTTGTGGATCAATAAAACAGGTAAATGCATATTCAAACTGCAAAATAAAAGTCTAGGTAAAATTACCACCGATCATTACAGCTACATGTAGTGTTTGTACAGTGCTTTGAAAATTATAAAGGAGTTATACACAGTTATGCACAGTTATATACAGTTATGCACAGCAGTGTTACTAAATAGCTCACTGCAATTTCAGTTGTTTATAGTTTGCGATCGCACATGTTCATAAAAGCAGAAGAGATGCCTACTGACCCTGCAGATTTACTATAGGTAATGGAAGCCCATGGCTTCCTCTTCTTCATTTCAGGTAGGGGGAAGTGGAGGTGGAAGATCTGTATTGCTGTTATATATCCCATTAATAACAGAACATAAAGAGCATAATTTGTTTTGATACCTGATTCTTTAAAAAGGTGGGAGGTGGACAGGAGGAAAGGAAACAAAACCCAGAGCCAATGCTTTCTAATGCTGAGTTGTATAATGCTAAGGTTTAATTATTACTGTCTCTGTCACGTAGGAATTCCAGGAGAGACCTTGAAAACAGATCCCTAACTCTTTTGGTTTTACCAAGGCAGTCAAAAAGGGGTGAAGTGGGGAAGGGCTGTAGGCAACTAGAGAGAAGCAAATAGCTGAAAAGCACATGGNTACTTTTTCTTTTTTGACTTTTATTCTAGGTGTTTGCAAGTTTTGAGGTCTGGCTCAAACCTTTGAGGCCTTCCACCTAAAGAAGACTTCCCTCAGAAAGAGCAAGAGTCTTCATAGCCCATAAATATCCAGCTCAGATTTTCTATTCAGAAATGAACCTTGCTGATTTGGAGCCTCAGGCTGAGAACTGAATTAACACTTGGTTGAAGTGGAAGACAAGTTTTACTAAAGATAAACAAATAACATATAAATTCTTTGGTCTTGGTGGTAGCTGAGAGAGAAAGAGAGAGAAGAAAACAATGACTAACACACACCCTGCCCCAGATAAATCTACACTTGAATTGGCAGGCTCTTGCAGAGAGGTTGTTCTCGTACAGTACAAAGTCCTGTTACAGTACAGACTCAATTTCCAATAGAAATTATAGGTGCTATCATCTCATGACTCATAAGAAAAGTTCACAGAAGCTCAAAAGATACTGCATGAATTCGTAAGGGCAGGAATAAGTATCTGGTTACACTGGATTTTCTGCCCTTTACTATAAGTAATATAATATTCAGCAAATGTTCACCAAGTTACACAGACAAACTGAACATTTTAGTATATTTACACATAAAGCAGAAGAAATTCTAGGTTCTCTGAAGAAAAGCTTGAAATAATGAATATAATAAAGAAAAAAAAAGACAGTCAAAAGCCATAGTTTATTGGGCAGTTATTTCTTAAGCTAGGTTTTGTTCCTGCAGAGTATAAAGCTATGATTTATCCTATATATTTATTGCCGTTTAGCTTTTACGTTATTTTCATTAAAAAGTGAAATTGTGTGAGAATGTACTGTTTGTGAGTGCTGTTTTCACAGTACTTAAAAGCTTATAAATCAAAAAAGTTTAGTTTCATATAGATGAATTTACAGAAATTAATTTCAGTTTTTAATATATCAGCTGGTTAATTGCTTTTAGAAAAGGTTTTAACTTGGACAGCATGCACCGATTAAGAAAAACAGCTTGATATCATTGCCAAGACTCTGGATGGACACGTAGTTGCTCACATAAGCCATTACAAACCTGAAAACCTAAGGTTAAATGCTGACATAGCTATGTTCTCCTTAAACTATAAGAGTTCTACCATTTACTTTCCCAGTGGCAAGATTGGAGGAATAGCAGGTGATTTTTGTACATCCTCCTCTGTATTCAGAAAACTGCACCATTCCTATTCAGATGTGAATCTGTTCAGTGTTCAAGGTGATTGGATTCTCCTGGCTATTCATCCCTATCTTTCATGAGGCTGACCACAGGCGAAGGAAACAGTGGAAGAGCTCTGTCAAAGAAATAAAGCAGAGACTACACATAGGGAACTACATTGCCATTTCATGAATA
>WAAB01002466.1:0-235607 GCA_013389865.1 Piaya cayana | reverse complement strand
AAAAAAAAAAAAAAGGGTTTACCTAAGTTTCCTCCATATAGTCATTAGTAAAAGGATTTTAGTGAGTAGCCATCACTATTTGAGACAAAAGTAATATTTATTCTGCCTAATAGAAAAATATTTCTCCATGATGTCCAGTAATCTGAATCTTAAACATACATTAAAAGGTGAGAATATCCATTCCTCTGTGGTTTTGGTGAACACTTCAAGCTTCTCTGCATTTAGAAAGGTTATGTCGACTTTTTTTTCTTAATTTTAATGAGAGATTCAAAAATAAGTTTTTTCTGTAATGCTATGATGATCATTCTATAGAGGTGTTCTACTAGAGCTTTCCATGCTGAATAATGAAGTTTGGCATATCAGAATACAAAACACCTTATACTGTTATTAACCTACTATATATTAATTGATTTCTAGTAGGTTTCATCTTTTTCTAGCATCCAATCAAACCACATGGTGAACTAAACAATTTGAGGTTTGGGTACCTCTTCTTTGACTACTCTCTCCTTCTTGCATAAACATGCTGAGTTTATGGTCCATAATTATTACCTGTCTCAGCATTTTATTCATTTTTTATTTGCAGTCAAAATAAATTTAACCTGGTGATGAACAGAGAGGTGCATAGGAGACAATGACTTCTAAAAGCTAAATTTGATTCAATAGACGTGAATATCAAATTGTGATCTAGTGCTACCACGAAAAGTAAGCAGTTTCTATTCCATATGTATTGTAACAGAACTTACTTTGATTCATTTAACAGCTTTCATTGTGAACCATTCTACTTTAAATTTCTAAATGTATGAATATTTTCTCATTCCTTCCCAAAATCTGATGGGCTTTGTTGTTACGTTGTGGAAATGACTGCCAATGCTACTTTTCCTGAATCACAACTGCTTGTCTTACATCAGCATTCCCAACCAAAATCCCGTACTATATGCTACCATAAATCTTGTGTTTGTCAATTGCATCTGATTCAAAGCAGACATGCCTGATTTGCTTCTGTTTGCTCTCGAAATTTACATTAAGAGCCATTGTTAGAATCAGCACTCTGAGGCTATAAGGAAGGCTATAAGGCTATAAGGAAGCATGTTGCACTCCCACTTGGAAACTGAGAGGAAAATGTTAATATATATATATAGACTACTAAAANAAAAAAAAAAAAAGCCACAGCTTTTTAAGGATAAATCATAACATAAATTCTCATGTTACAAAAGCTGTCTTCTTACTGCTCACTGTGAACACAGCAAGGAACCATCTACCTACAGCTGCCCTGCCCGCAGCCTGTGTTAGTATAACTCATCCACACCCACAAAGGCATACAAAACTATTTCCAGGGCTTTTGCACTGTGCTGGCATAGTGCCATCAAGGAATGACAGCCAAATGGAAAAATTCCTTTTGGTGATATTCATTTCCCTAAGCCAGAAACAAAGTAGAAATATATGTTTCTTTTTTTGATGCTTGCAAAATTAGAGGCAGTGCCAATATAAACTATGACCAAGACTCTGAAATGATGCAAGTCCATGTCACTACTTCAATGCAGTGATGCAACCTGATTTTACATGTATTCTGAATTTACATTATTCTGAAGGACTCAACCAATTTAAAGATTTTGGACAATGAGAATTACCTAAAAACATTAAAACTGTTTTCTGGGGTTTTTTGTGTTTGTTTGTTGTTTGGGTTTTTTTAAATGATTTACATGTGTAACCTTAAAAGGTTAGCAACAGCTGCTTTAGTAGTCTATATATATATATTAACATTTTCCTCTCTGTTTCCAAGTGGGAGTGNGTACTATATGCTACCATAAATCTTATTTCTTTGGTGTTTAATGGTAAAAGTGAGCATCCATGTCCAGATTCTCAGTGGCATCTGTTCATCGATTTCCAAAGGAATCATGTGAATGACAAATTGTATCAGGGACCTTTAAAAATCTGACCCTATGACCTCTGATTACAGGATTTATTTAGGTTGCATATAAAATACATGCATATAAATTCCTGGGTCCTGATACACTCATCATTCAGGTCAAGAACTTGGTTAAAGCTTATGGATTTTATTTAGTTACATGCATGCATTTATTTTTGTCAGGTCATGGAAAGATGTGTGGACTTGGGGAAGCTTGTGTGCTCCTGGCTCTTAGCCTGCAGCCAAAATGTTTATTGGGAAGTTGAGGTGGTCAGATTCTCCAAGTTCAGATACAGCCTCAAATTACTCTGGCCTAATCAACTTTTGTGTTCTTCAAGTTAGCTATTCTTTCACCTTCTCTTTAGATACAAGGATGTGCATTTCTTTCACATTCCTTAATTGGTAGACATGCCAGAATAAATTAAAGCACCTTCCCTCAAATCAGTAAACCTTTGGTTTCAGTGAAAAATACAGACCCTAACAACTGGAGCTAAGCAGCGTTCCTTCTGTATATTATATTTCACACCCCGTTTGAAGATTTACAAGGAAGTAATAACAAAAGCAAAGGTATAAAACACAATACCCAAGGCATAGGCTACTTTTGAGCCTGCAGCAGACTACAGGTATGAAATTAGCATTTCAAACAGGTATAATACACATAATGTGAAATGTTCCAGTATGCTCTCCATATCCAATTGACTAGAATACCCTGCAATCAGCCAAGGACCAGGAAAGTGTGACCTTCATTTCAAGACTATATGCAAGAAAGGTGGGGGGGAGGTGGGGGAGTTAAAAATACTAAGAAAAGGAGCTTTTCTACTACCTAGGTTTTGGGACTCTGCAATTCTTTCTGGTGTCCATATTGTATGGTATTGTAACAAAAGACAAAGCAGGTAGACTTGGACTGATCTTCCAGTCCAGGCTGGACATTCCTCTCACTGAAGCACAGCTGAGCCCACAAAGTGCATAGTATAGAGTAAAAAAAAAATATATATATATATATACACACACACACACACACACAAGTTAATTTGACATGTGGGCATTATTTGCCTGTCTGGCCTTGTGTTCAGTACTTAATCTATTTTCAGGGGAATACATAATGAACAGTTGACTGGATGACTGACAACATAACTTTGGAAGTCTGAACCATTTGTATAGAACTAAAACAGTTCATCATCCCCAAAGAAGACATAGAAACTACCTGTTGCTTCTTAGGCTTATAGCTTTTTCTTGTCACCTTAAAAGGTTAACAACAGCTGTTTTAGTAGTCTATATATATATATTAACATTTTCCTCTCAGTTTCCAAGTGGGAGTGCAACATGCTTCCTTATAGCCTTATAGCCTTCCTTATAGCCTCAGAGTGCTGATTCTAACAATGGCTCTTAATGTAAATTTCGAGAGCAAACAGAAGCAAATCAGGCATGTCTGCTTTGAATCAGATGCAATTGACAAACACATGTAAATAATTTTAAAAAAACCAAACAACAAACAAACACAAAAAACCCCAGAAAACAGTTTTAATGTTTTTAGGTAATTCTCATTGTCCAAAATCAACAAATTGGTTGAGTCCTTCAGAATAATGTAAATTCAGAATACATGTAAAATCAGGTTGCATCACTGCATTGAAGTAGTGACATGGACTTGCATCATTTCAGAGTCTTGGTCATAGTTTATATTGGCACTGCCTCTAATTTTGCAAGCATCAAAAAAAGAAACATATATTTCTACTTTGTTTCTGGCTTAGGGAAATGAATATCACCAAAAGGAATTTTTCCATTTGGCTGTCATTCCTTGATGGCACTATGCCAGCACAGTGCAAAAGCCCTGGAAATAGTTTTGTATGCCTTTGTGGGTGTGGATGAGTTATACTAACACAGGCTGCGGGCAGGGCAGCTGTAGGTAGATGGTTCCTTGCTGTGTTCACAGTGAGCAGTAAGAAGACAGCTTTTGTAACATGAGAATTTATGTTATGATTTATCCTTAAAAAGCTGTGGCTTTTTTTTTTTTTCTTTTTGTCTTTCTTGGCTGCTAGGCCTTCACAGGTACACGAGCACAAATAACCACTGTGAATCCATCCAGCTATATAGAGCAGTCCTGTCCATCTCAGAAAGACCTTTCTGAAAACCCAGAAGACATTGGAAGAGATGGAATGTTGTATTAAAGAGAAATTACATCTAACTTGCTTTCATCATTTTTCTGGGTTTTTTTGTTTTTGTTGAAAGCAATGTCTCTTTTTTTTAACACTAATTTCAAGAGTATCTCCAGCATATGCCAGCCTTTCTCTACACGTAATAAAGGGCTCAGGGAGTCACTGGTTGTAACATTTTGTGCCCTTCACCTTACTTCATTAAAATATACAGCCAGATATGGGCTTTCACAGTCTAGACATACTGAGGACAGCAGTGAACTCCTTTAGCAGCTCTAAATTGAAGAATTCTGTTGCCAACTACACAAGTTCAATGTAGAGACCCTGAAGGCAGTATGGATGCACCTTAATCTCAGCAAAATCCTTTACTGTAGCAAAAAAACAAAACAAAAAAAAAAAAAAGAAAAAGGAGAGGGGAGGGGGAGGAGGCTAGTTCCTGGTTCTTCCTGCACTAAAATTTAGGGGTGATTGGTACCTTAATCTATGCACCTACCTTGTTTTTTAAGAATAGCTATTTCTCTGGTCATTTCACCTTCACTCTAGGCATGCAGAAATTCCCTCCCCTCTAATAAAAGTACTCCTGAAATCACAGAGGGGAAAAGCCACAGCTTATGCTCTTTCCTGTAAATTCCCACTTCAGCTCCTTTTATTCTCAATGAGTCATCATCAGTTATTAGTTCTGTTGCCCTACAGCTCCTGGAACTCATCCATAAAACTTTCCAAAGTTACACCTAGGCCATTTGCTGATATCATAGGCACTTTAGCAACCACTTCAAACAGAAATTCACTTGACCTTATATGTATATCAAAATAAAACCAGATAAAAATGGACTCAGGGGAATAATAATAAAAAAAGAACAGTTTAAATTAAAAAGTAATGCTTTCTATTGGGTCATTTCACCAAGTACATGATATTTAGTAGCAACCAGACTACAAATGAAAGGCAAGACAAACAGGCTGATGGCACTAGTATGGTCTTGATTTTATTTATATCATTAAGAGGGGAACTGACAGGAATGCTCACAGTGCACAGCAATGTAAATGCCTGGCATCACTGACCTATGACAGCAAAATGGGATCTCCAGATCATTTTAGGGGAACACAGTTACCTTCAAAACATAACTGGCTGTGGTGCAGTACTGAGTTACAGAAGTCTTAAGAGCAGGGACCACTGAACTCAACTGAGGAGGGTGGAAGACAAGTCTCATTAGATAAAGGTGTAACACATCTGGCCACAATAAGGATTCCCCAGGCTCCTTCAAGAAAGGAAGCTCAGGTTTTAGCTTGAAGGAACTTTTTTTGTAGACAAGCTGGGAAGTAGTTCTTTTCAACCCAGAGCCCATCTTCTGTTGCATCACATTCTAGGAGGAAAAACCCTTGTTCACGTTAAAAGGAAAAGTATGTAAAAAAGTAAGTAAAAAAACCAACAAACTCTTCTCTTAATGGAGAGGCACAGCAAGGGGGAAGGGAGGGCAGGAATCTGCAGACATAAAATGGCAAGACAACTTCCAAAACCAAATTGCATTGCTACAAAACTACTTTAGTTAGGACATTCCTGTCAATGCAAACCACCATACATACAGAGATATAAAGCATGTAAGTCATTGTTCAGTGTTCATTGCCCAAAGTTTGTGAACCAGTCCTGCTGAGATCTGACAGCCAAGCTGTGGCTTAGGATATGCCATGCATCACAGAATTTCTACCCTTTAAGACATCTTGTTTAGTAAATATGGGCTCTGCGGCCACATGGCTTTTAAAATGTCAAGTGTCCATCTCAACCTTTATGTTGGATTTAATTTCTTGGTTTCAGCACAGACAGTCCTAGGCAGTCTCAGACACTCAAGTATCACAAAGTTTTGGTTGAGGCTGTAATTTTGAATTGTCAGTTGCAAGTATGAATTTGTTTCTGTTGTTGGGGTGTTCAGGAGACGTACGCTCAAGGTGTTTATTTGCTGTTGTGACAATTAGGAGCTTCTTTTAAAAGTGAATTCAGGGGCTCCTGAGGTAACAACCTGAGTCAGCACAGCTAGACTTTTGAGCACAGGTGACTGCTCCTGTCACAATGCTGTTCCTTGTGTAGCACACACAGGAATCTACTCTTTTTCCAAAACTGCACAGGATTCCTTGCCCTGAGAAAGCTTGGTATAGTAATACTTCTGTTAGGTAAACAAGAACACCTCATAGGTTACTATTCCCTTCCTCTTTCCACACAAACTAAAACCCAGGGTTTCTGACAATTTATATGTGTTCCTTACAATGGACAGTATGATATGGTCCTTAGTCAGATTTTTAAATGGAGAAAACCAGAAATAAGAAGGCACTGCCCAGTAAAGGATGACTTGGGGGACTTGATATAGATATAATATACAGATACACTTTTTTTTTCAATCCTTTGAATTTGGGGAAAAGAATAAATATTAGAAGGATGGAGAGAGAGAAGGATGGACTTAACAACCCGCCTAAAATGTAATACAGTTACTGGGCTGTTGAATGACATTTGGGTAATCAAAACCTCTAATTTATTCTTTTTATTACACTAATGAAATGAATTCAGATAAAAAAACATTTTACTGAGGCATTATTATTAATAATACTGGTTGAAGTGTATTTTTAAAATAAAACTTGAAAAACAGTAAGCACTGAATAAGAATTGAACTGGCAGTCTAACATAAAATGTATCAACACAGTTTTAGTATACAAAATGATGATGTAACTCACTCCCTTCTTTCACTAATTAAAACCTAGTATGGCTCAGAAACTAAGCTTTGAAACTCCACCACAGCTTGACTGTTTTGTTTTATAGAGGTAGTGATAAAATACTCCTGCTTTTAACTTGCTTCCTATTCTGTTAGAGGAGTTTGCTCTGTAAATTTTCAGATTAGGACCAGTGCGACTTCTCTCTGTACACAGGAGTGCTGTGGAAAAAGTATGAATCGTTAAAACTTGAATGTTCCAGGAGACGGAAATAACAGTCCCTACTAGCAAAAATTTGTTGCTCAACAAGAAAGAACTCATGCCCTTATACGGTGCTGCATGTAACTTCTCTTTCAAGAAAGTAAAGCTGTCTAAATTGCCAAGTGACATACTTACTCTCCGGGAAAAAAAAAAATAAATAGAATTGAAGCCCAGAGTAGTAATAGCATTGTTGCTTCCTGTTTCTGTAAATGTTAAGGAGGAACCAAAACATACTCGTTCACAAAAAGCGGAATAGAAATATGCACCGCGTGGAAATTGACATTGCAGGACAATTCCAAACCCTTAAAAATTTCAGAAACTATGCATCTGTCTACATAAATGGAAGATTTATCTTCAAAATGAACCATTAAGAGCTGGAATAGAGTTACTTATAATGCACTAGTACAGATTATAATGAAAGGACTCAAAGGAATAGGATTACGGTTGGACTCGATGATCCAGTGGGTCTCTTCCAACCTGGTGATTCTATGATTCTATGTAAACCCTTAATTTTTCCTGTCTTCACCCATAATTCTCTAGAAGCTGTTAAAACCCTAAGTACTAGTCAAATGTGTTCAACTACATTCTTTTATTAAAGGAATTAAATGTTCACACAGTATCATAAGCATATATGTCACTTTGCTATCTATTTAGGACCAAATTCTGACTAAGATCCTCCACTTAAACAAAAGTGGAATAATATAGCCTAAAGCGTATAAATATATGCCAGCATCTATACAAATGTTTAAACACCTCCAGTCCTCAAGAGCTTACAGCCAAAGTGACCGCACACTGTGAATGAGGAGTTAAAAGTGCTGATGGATAAGGACTCCATCATTTTTTTTATGTTCTCTCTTCACTTGCAAGCACTAGAGACTTGTACAGTGCACATATTTAGGAGGATCATCTACTTTTGGTTTCTTTGTTTCAATTCAGAAAACTGAATTAATGAACCCAAACTTCCCCCTTACTTGAGAGGGACAGACACTTCACTTAACTATCAAAATTAAGCATGAAATTACCTCTCAACACTACTACTACCAATTATATTCTATTAAAATCAGCTTTTAGCTATCCACATTAATACTGGCATAAAAAGCACCTCTATCCACAGGTCACTAGCTCCAGTCTGTAAAAGTCTGAAAGAAAAAGCTGCTGTATGTTAAAGTGGTGGTTGGTTTTCAGTTTCAAGTGAGTGGTGGTTGCTATGACAATGCTGCCATGACACTTTGCATAACCTTAGAAATCAGTCCAACGATTGAATAAATACTGAGACCAAGTTCTCCACTTTCCTAAGTAAGTGGTCCCTAAAGGTCAGGGAGAAGTCTTACTCGTGGAACAGTCTCAAATATATGCAACTGCAGCTGTCTGTTACATCTGCTCTGTGAATAACCAAAGGTTGAATTTCTGCATCCAAGTCTGTCAGCAGCATTAAAAATTATACAGCAGTAAACCAAAAGGAGACTCTCTATAAGTAGCTTCATGGAGACCGCTAAGGCCTGAACATAGATCTTGAAATACCTTGATGTTTGTCTTGTTAGCCTAAGAAGGACACACATTGATGCTTCAGGTTCTCATCCCCTTTGTGTAAGTACCTAGGAAATACGAGCTCTCTCCTGCTGTTACTGTGATGTCAGCTACAGAATTAATAAAACAAAGGGAAGGGAGGGAGGAAAGAAAGGTTTGCAGTTAATTCTATCCTTGTACACAAACGTGTATTTCTCTTCCTGCTTAAATTCAGAAGGATGTCCTTTTATACACAGCAAGCTTCCTTACAGCTTTCCCAAAGAAAAGACAGACGTTCTTTTATTTGAAAGGGTTTCCCAGTTCCTATTACGCTTAAGGTGACACTGGAGCAGAAAGTACTCCTTGAAAGCAGCAAGGACTTTAGCAATAGAAATTACTGTTGCAATCTTTCAGTTGGACTTTGTTTGGTGGTACAGGCTGCAAAATTCCTTCTCTGACCTCTCAATCACACAGTGATAGACATGTTTTGTTTTACTGGGTGACCAGGAGAGACCAGCAACACTCGCTTCACTGTATATCACATTGACATAAAAATTTTTAACAGGAACTACTTCACAAAGAGATAGGACTACGCTTACCACATGTTCCCAATTATCTTGTTTCCTCTAGATGTCAATCCTGCAAGCACATCAATGATTACCTGCATGTAAGTGGCCCAGCCTAGGCTTCTGCATGTAAATGGGGCATATAATATAAAATTGTTATAGATTGTAACACCCTCTCATAATTTACTAAAAGAAATCTAATACAAAGGACTCAGCAGGGGCTTCCAACTCCCATTTGTAAAGGAAACTTGTGACCCCAAGAGTTTAAGTCACTCATGAAAACTAACTACAGACATCTTCCAAAATGTGAGTCAGGATCTTCATGAAGACATTTCCAGCAACTGATGAAATTCTTTGGAACACAAATGCACAATGACTAGTCTTTATTAGGGGTAAAGTGCATATATGTGGTTAAAGAAGCCATAATTTTTCCAAAGATGACAGAGATTTAAAGTTTTTTAGTCTCTGCAAAATACTACACATATATACATATAATTTCTATAGATTTTTAAAATACGAGTACTCTTACTTAGGGTATTACTATTTCTATCATTAAAGATCACGAGTAATTCACCCCATCAAGTCTTAGATTTCCAAATGCAATAAAAATAAGGGATTTTAATTATTTGCCTGCTATGCTATACACACGTGTCCAGAAAATGATGCATCCATCGTGAACTATTTTCTAGCAGACAGAAGTTTGACCCAAATACTTGGTGGCCCAATTCATGTAGAAAACCATGCACAAGCTTATTCCAAAAGCATAAATAGAAATCAAAATACAAGCAGATAAACATACTTGGGCATTGAAACTATGCTTTGATCCCTTGGAAGAATAAAAATATGTTCCTGTTCAGCTGCTACCATTTTCTGCTTCTGAAAAGAATTCCTCCATCCGTTAATGGACTGTCTACTGCAAGCACTCCAGGATCTGAAGCCCATTTGAAAGTAGGCCGGCCAGATGGCAGTCAAAAACTTATATTTGAGGTGCTTACCTAGAGTGTAAGTTATAGTGGTATAAATGTTCTTAAAAGAGGAAGAAAGAGAATCAATCCCACTCCTGCTGCTGGTTGACGCAGGCTCTTATTCAATTTAACAGAGGGTATGAGCTCAGATGTAGAAAGTCTCTTAGTAACACAAACAGCAATAACAAAGAAAAATTATTACAAATGGCTTGCTAAAGGAATATAATCTGTTAAAATTACTATATTTATAAATACAGAAGTAAAATGTATTCTTCAATACAACATAACTCTTTTTAACTGAGTCACGTTCATGGTTTATGTTGCACTTGCCACAATTATTCTTGCAAACTGGTTACTCACCTGACAGAAAAAGTTCTTTGGAAAAGTTTATAGATAATTATTTGCTACTAGTGAACCTTCATGTCAGTTTCACCTGATAACTTCCACCTACACTTGGAAATTCAGCATGTGAGCCTTTAAGTTAAAGGTAATATAATGGAAATGAGAACGAAAAAAAACCATGTTAAAAAGAATGTAATAACTACACTGTTTCTTCCTCTGAAATTAGTTCTGTTTCGCATTTTTTGTGTAGTTTTCCTAGGTAAGTTTTATGGCTTATGGCAAAAAAACCCAAACCTAAACATTTTTTGAATACATGCAAGATCAGATGCTTAAGAAAAGATTTTCTGCAAATTCTAGCAGCTTCAGTTAGAACTGCTCAGAAGGTAACTTGAGGATGTCCAGCATGACCCAAAGTAAATTCATGTAAAAGGCATACACACCCTCCAAAAAAAAATTGCAAAACTAAACTTGCATCCTAAATCAGGTGAATACACAAATACCTGACAAAGAACTTGAATGAAATAAAGATCGAAATTCTGTCCCAAGATGGACAGACATCAAAATATTTCTACCTGTATACCTGAGTACTGACTGATGCATTTTTCTTTCTGCAGTGTAAAAATAATACACTGAAAACCTCTTACCATTAGCAAAAGTGCTGATCTGCTGTTAGTAATCAGATTAAGAGGCTTCTTCTTTGAAAGCTTTCATTAAATGACATACAGAAATGATACATATCTACTGACAGAGCTCCATACGCATAAATATCGTGTTGATTACAGAAGCTATTTTTGCTCTGGGATTCTTAAATGGATAATTCTCTTAGGTTTGTTTGTATGGTTTTTTTACATTATGAACTTGGTAGTTTTGGTCTATTTCTCTTGAGCCTCTTCAGTGTGCATCATTGGTGAGTCATTTGCATTTAATGACTATAAGATTTCTTGTACATGGACAATGATGTCAAGTAAGGAAATAAACTAATGACTGCTCAAGAAGACAAGCATTTGAAGGACAGAAGCCCCAGATTAATACCGAATCCAGCTATAACATCCCTCATCCTAGCAGAACACCTCAAAGGATTGTTTTCCAAGCAATGACAAACTTCTCAAGCTTATAAGAGTAATGGGATTACTAAAGAAAATGATTTCAGATTTTATTACTAAATGCTTGCAGAGATACGTGAGGGTGGTGAGGCATTGGAACAGGTTGCCCAGAGAAGTTGGGGATGCTCCACATCCCTAGAGGTGTTCAAGACCAGGTTGGATGGGACTACAAGAAACATGGTCTAGTGGAACGAACCCCCACCCATGGCAGGTCAGCTGGAACTAGATGATCTTTAAGGTCCCTTCCAACATAAACCATTCTATGATTCTATACACCAACTGCTTATAAAAGGAAAGAACAGTTCCAGGTACTGAACTCGCAAATTTAAATAGGATTATATTGCAAGCAAAAAGTTAATGCACGATGAAGCAGCCATACAGTGTGAAAGCACTGAGATGTGAGGTGAAGGAGAAATAATGACTCTGCTTATCAAATAATGAATAAGCTGTTTAAAATGAAAAATCTGCCATGGATGTAGTCCCTTAATCTGTATTTTGAACAACAGCCAAATTCAGACTTGATACTAAAACAGGATCAGAGTTGTTCCAGAGTTGCCAAGGCCATGCTCTTAGACTGCCTTTACTAGATTTTGGGTTAGATGACAAAAGTAATGATTTTTTTGTTGTTGTTTTTAGCTTTCTGCTCTCTAAATCTGACTCAAAATCAGATCCATAAAATATACTTCTTAGCTCTGGTTTCACCTCAAATTTAAATGTCTGCACATAGTTTCAAAATGAAACCACACCAAATTTTAAGGAACCAAAACTTACACTGGATTCTCTGATTCTGTCCTAGTATTCTTATAAAGGAAAAGGTTCTTAGCATTTAACATCCTTACTTCTTTTTCTGGTATTTCCCCAGCTTGAAGCAAAACCAGCTTCTGCACAAGGTTTGTTAATTACGTTACATATGCTATATTTTATTATAAAGCATTTTAAAATTAAAATTTAAATCCGTAAGAAGTTTTGCTAGCTGTAGCTCTGAACACTTAGTCTGACTATCATCATTCAAACAAAGCCATCTTTGTCATATTTCCTTTTAGTGAGCAGAACAATTGCAGGACTGGAATAAAAACCGGCAATGGAAAATGATTAGCAGTGGGTGTTCCTGCTACTGTTGCTTAGGGGCTGTCCCCGTCACATTTGAATAAGCCTTCTAAAATTTGATGATTGCTTTTTTTTTGTAGCAAAGGAAGTGATCAAATTAACCACAGACCATTAGTTTCTCCTGTTGTTAACTCATTTCACGTCTAAATATATCGGAAGGGGGGAAGATTTATTTATTAGAGATTGTCTGCATGTCTAAGTAAGTATTCTACCATCACAACAAACAATGCAAACATGTAATTTTTTTTTCCCTAAATTATCTCTTACTTCAGATGCCAAACTCAAAATGTCTCAGCAAAATAGCTAATTCAGCACTTCTAATAGGCCCTTCAGAGGAACCAAGGCAGACAACAACAACAAAAATAAAGAAGTATGAAAAATCAGTGGATTGTGTTGGAGAAAAATAAACTGAAAGAGCAGGCACTTTTAAGTTGGATGTTAAAAATCAGTGAATTATGTTCTGAAAGGTAAAAGTGTAATGTAACAACAGAGGCTCAATCAATAGCATAACTGCCTGTGAAACAAGAGAAAAGAAAACTAATTTAAATAAACCATAGGCTATCTTTCAGAGAAGCAGCTTGTGCAAGTCTCCACTGCATTTAGAAAACACTGTGACCTTTGATTTTCTTCAGTTCAGTTCCTGTTGATGTAGCTTATGACCTGGTTACTTATGAGTTCAGAGAAAAACAGAAGTCCCTTGATAATTCTTTACTGTCTGCTCAAATTTTGTGCTCACACACAGAGGAACAGAGTCCTTCCCTGACTGCCTCTTTTCAGAATGGATGGGTTGGAAGAGGACAGTAAAAGACAGCTCAATTTCACTTCTGCTGGCTGCTCGCATTAAGCGAGACGATGCAGAGGTTGAAAATGGCACTAAAGGTTACAGTTGAAATAAGAGGCAAATTACTACTACCAGACAGCAGGAAGGAAACGAGGAATTCTGACTCACAGGTGTGTCTGAGTCACTGTTCCTTGTGACGACAGCTGGGAGAGGTGGTAAAATTATGAATTTCCCCTTGCTTGGGCTATGATTTCAAAACATAGCCAGTGGTGAACAGACATCAGGATTAAGATGTCTCTCTCTCAGCTGCAGCAGAAAGACTTGGAAGCATCAGGACTGCATTCCAAATACTTTACAAATGCATAGGATAAAAGAACAACCAACCTCCCTCCTCCAAGCCCTATACTTACCATTTAAAATTCAGTGCGAGAAAAACTTGATGTCAGTATTATTTACAAGCAACAACCCATGGTTATAGTTTCTGGTTGTGGATAGACCCATCCCATTTTCATTGCTTTTGCATCTCAAATGACTTCCCAATTACTACCTCACACCCAACACTGCTTTTAAATTTTAAATTTCAATCACAAGAGCACGTGTGTTTCTTTCACAGAGATAATTACCACATGCACTTCAGTGCCAGTTGTCTCTCAAGGGAACCACCTATAAATTTGGGAAGCTTGAGGAACTGAGTCACTTCCACTTCTGATATGCACTGCTTACAGCACAGCCTTGCTTTCTGTTCGTATCTGAATGCAGTTTTTTAAATATTACTGTCAGGCATCCTTGTAGTCTTTTGTAGAAGACAGGATTGTGAGAACTACACCTGGGGCCTGAGTCCATCTTGGATATCAGATTCTTCCAGGTGACTGGGGATCTAGCTTTGACTGACAGGTAGCCCAGGACACTCTCAATACTTACTGCCTATGAAGCAGAGTAAATTTGACCCTTTGACCTTCCTCTTTTCTTTGGCATGGTGATGTATCAGACAGCCTAAAGTACTGCCATGCACTCTCCAGGTGGGGAACTGCCTCTTAGAGCTGTTAACTGTTTCCTTAAGGGATAGACACCTTTTTTTTTGGGTTTTTTTTTTTTTAATTAAGAATTGTTTGCTGCATGCTTTGGGGTTTTTTTTTTTGTGAAGGAGGTTCACATGAATACACAGGAAATAATATGGAGCAAATGAAGAGAAAATGCCTGCTCCTGGAAGTGGGCTTAATGGCAAAATAAAGCATCAGAAAATGAACGAAGGATATGAAAACAAAGCAGGAGCAGAGATCTCCAGTAACACGCATATTAAACACTCACCCTATAAGGAACAGAACTTTAGTCTTAGAAATAATACTACTTTCATATTGGGGAATGATAGTTAACCAGAAAACTCAAAAACACTTTTGACCTGCTATACATCATATAGTCTGACCAAAAAATGCTTTCAGAGCCACACGAACCATCTGACTACATACAGTAAGACATTAAACAAGGATACCATACAAATCATACTGAAACTACTGTGGAAAACAACTCTGTGGACAAGAAAGCAGAAAATGCTGCTGAGCTTTACCAGTAACAACTACTGATTTATTATAAAGCAGCTGCACTGGGACATTTAAACTACCTGCAACACCACCCCACCCCCCGCCATTGCTAGCTGTCTGTTACTAGTTGGAAAGACTCTCAGTTCTCCTTGCCTGCTTGGCATTTAGCACCATTCTCCACCCACACAGCCTACTCAAAACAGCACCCACACTGGAAATTTTATGCTTTTCAACTTCTATTTTCCATCTGTATCAAATTCCACAACATTCCAGCTGCAATTCCAGAAGCTAGCTAAGTTTGCTGTCCTCACGTCTGCTCTGGTGTTAACACTCATTCCCTTTTCTCTTGCCCTTCTGTTAAGAACATTAAGCAGTTTAGCACACTCCACGTAGGTTAAAATTTAAACAGATTGCAACCAATATGCAGTATTTGAAGGCATAAATAAAAAGAGCAAAAGCAAATGAAAGAATGAACGTTAGCTAGCTCCTGCATTCAGATTTTACAGAAGTCAAATCTCACGGGCTGTGTCCCAAAGCATTTCAAAATATTAACAGCTCTGTAACAATCACTGCAGAATTCCTCTGACTTGGCAATACACTCCATCCTTATCTGTAGGTGTCATAAAAAAAGACAACTGAAATCAAAGACAGCACTTCAGTTTGGCATGCACACTGCAAGAAAAAGCAGCTCTCTCTGGGACCATTTTCTGTTCTATTCCTTCATACGCTGGCAGAGACAATGCTGCTAAACAACAGAACTGAGCATCTCCCTCATTCCCCACTGCCTGCCTGTATTTGGTGCTGACTTGTGTCAAGGACAGTCTCTCACAAATGCCTTCCAAGGGAATCCAGTTGAAAGCACACCCGTGCAGTTAGCAATCCAAGGGCTGTCTCCCTCCTCACAGGAGCCAGCCACCCACACACCTGCCTTTGTTACCAAGCAGCAGGCTAAGGTAAGTAACACAAGAAACCTCTTGCCAGCCCAGAGGGAAGACAGAAAAGGTTCTCTTGGAAATGAACTGTACAACAGCTAACTGAATAAAAGGCACTAATGTTTTGCAAGACTGTAGGAACAGAAACACAGCACGTTAGCAATAACACAGTAAGTATCCACATTATCAGCTACGGTTTGTTCAAAGATCCATCACCCATCAAATTAATGATTTAATATTGAAATGAGCAAAGAAGATTTGTTCCAGGAAACACTGAACTCATGCTGTTGGAGGGTTGCAAAGAATTTGAGAGGAACAGTTCCCTGGAGCATTCAATGGACAAGGCTATGCTTGCATTGATGAGGGATATGATGCAGAACTGCAGAGAGACGAGAACCCTTTTTCATTGAAGTCATAGGGTTACAACTGAAGTGTCCAGTGACAGCAGCAAGGAATAATACACAAAAAAGCACCTCTGCTCAAGCAACATGTTTACAAGCTCTCTCAAAGTCACTCAGTCAGGAAATGGAGACAAACCTGTTTGAAAACAGTTTAGCAATAGCACAACTGTACTATCCTTTTCTGTTAATATATGTGTTGATATGGTTACATGATATAAATTTCAATAGGCCTTGCCTTTGACATCAAGGTAAGATGAACCCTTTCTAGCTCAATTTTCTAGACTCCAATAGATATTTTGCTGTGACAGTCTGCATTCATGTTAATAGCATTTCTTTCCAATGTCTAAGTGCCTAGTAAATAGGTTTATAGCCCAGAAAGTGGTATATCTGGTTTTACACAGTAACAAGGAATCACCTGATCACAATCCACAGTAGCACAGTGGCAATGCTTTATTATCCATCCAGTAGACTTTTGTGATTCCAGATACTTCCGTATGATGCAACACTTCAGCTCTGCACATTCATTTGTATGAAAATATCTCCCACAAAGGTGACAGAGGCCTTTCAGTGCCTCTGAAGTTGAAGAATTTGCATTGGCACTAGGAAATAATAAATAGAAGTACATGCCCACTTAAGAGACTCATGTGTTTTGGAAACTTACTATGCACAAAACAAAAGCAGCAAGTGTTGGGCATCAAGAAGGTTCCCAAGATGTTGCAATAAATATCTTCTGCAAACTAGTTTCCCACCTGAGTTGCCCTCAACAGCCAGCTATCCAATACCAAACTGATCTGAAATAATCAGAGACAGCAAGCTTTTGCACAGTGAAGTTCACAGGCTGTGGCTGACCACCATGGCTTCTCAGTCCTCTGCTAGCATGCATTCTAGCAGCCACAACCCCACAGCAGTGCTATATCCAAGAAAGGTGCTGCGGATGAATGCTCCATAGTAAAGTTCTTCTAGTTATTATTCTCTTGTATTAGGCGTACTGCTATGGAATCCAAAGTCCTGTTAAGAGAGACATGCAATGGTATGTCCTTAGTCATAGTCAAGTCTCTAGCTTCCTCTTCAACAATATCCATACAGTATCTCCTATTCAGCAGGTGTATAATTTCATAACCTAGTTCAGTGAACAAGTAAAATTGTATTCAGAACATTTCTCTGGGAAACATCAGTAGAATCCTGGTGGGGACCATTTAAATTGCTTTTGGAGGGGGTTAAATTTAATGTTGTCATCTTTGAACAAAAAAATACCAAAAAACCCAAACCCCCCAAAAATTATACTAGAAGCTCGATATGGTACATAACTTTCTTAACTTATTTGTCTTTCCAAACTTCCCAGTTACCAATGCGTAAGGTTAAAGAAAGACAGCTCATGAATCTGTGTGGGTAGCAGGAGCTAAGACTACAACTAAACTACTGTGTTTGCTTTTTTGTGGTACAATGTCACTGACACACTGAAAGCAAAGGCCTCTAGGAAGCCAAGAAGAAAAGGGCATAGAAGAAAAAAAAAGAAGAGTGTGACAGAAACAAAGGGTAGACCTTCCTTCTATGCCTTTTCCAATACTTCAGAGTGGATTTAGAATTTTAGTGAAGAGCTCTTCTAAATATTTTTTTCCCCCTTTTCCCTTGGATAGACATATAAACCAGGTTTTACTATAATAACACACAAGACAAACTAAGAATGCTTGCAGGTACTCAGAGACTCAAGACAGTTTTCAACCATGCAGTTTAAAAGCATATGGGAACATTAGTTGCCACTTTGAGCAAGGTATTTTCTGATCTGCTTAAAAAATAGGCATGACCTTGTAACTGAAGTCATTGTAGAGAAAACTGGGCAAATAGAGGAATACAGCACCCTCAGAAAAGAAGTAAGCCTCACCTTAAAAACAAAATGTTAAACTCTGCATAGTGATGATTTCCACTCTTACATGACTTGTACATTTGTAAAACAGGTTTACTCATCTGTTCGCACTTCAGAATTTTTCAATTATTTGATGCTAAGTCTGATAAGTGAGGGTTTTTTAAAATTTAAATGTAATGATGAATTCATAAACTTCAGTTCTCTCAGTTGTCATGCCAGTATAAAGTAGAGCAAGAACAGAACGTAGGGCACTGCCACTATGAGTTTATATAAATACATGTTTTTCATCTCATGGTTTAAACAATTTCCTCATACTGCAAATTACCACATTACTGGTCATTGTTGGCCTAGACTTTTTCCCAATTAATTTCTTTAATTTTCCTCCCTTTTTTACCCTTTTGTGATAACCATGACTGTCATGGTTATTTAAAAAGACCATTTCTTTCTATCACAGCAGCTGTACATAGAGAAGATTAAACTGACTCATTTGGCTCTATGGGCAGAGACTCAAAAAAAGCAAAAACCTCAAAGAGGTTGAACCAATTTCATTCTTCAGCATCTCCTGATGTCCACTTTAAAAAAAAAAAAAAAAAAGTCCTTTGAGAATTATAACCAACTAGTCAAGATTTAAAGGCACATTTCAGCAAGCTCATCTATGGAAAAAGCTCTGAAACTAAATGTGTCCCCTTCCCTCAGGACAATGTTCTGCCTGTATGAATAAGGTTTTAGAAGTTGCTTAAGTTTGTTTTTCTAGTCCTCACACAGATACATACATATATGTGTATATATATACAGACAGAGATCCCAAGCAATTGAGTATTTCCTGTAGAAATCACCCACATTTTGCAAATATAAATTTTCATAGTTATACTGCTAGCCACTTCTGAAAAGCCATAGTGAAAATTCAGCCTCATTTTAGGAAAGTGCTTGGGCACAGAGGAAGCTTAAGCATACTGAAGTACTTTAAAAATGAGAGAATGAACACAGTACTAAATAGAGACAGTGATTAAGCACAACTGAAGACATCAATTCACAAAAGCAAGTCAATTTTACGATTCAGAAGATGATCTGAAGAGCCACATTTTAAATTTTGGTTGAAACATAGACAGTCCCACTGATGTCAATTTACTCTAATTTTACTTCTATCCTAACTAAGACTCCATGTGGATTTAAAGCTATTATATTACATTACACTGCAAGTCCACTATTTATAAAAAGTTTGAGAACATGTAAAATTGGACATCTTAGAGTACACAGCGCTTAAATGCTTCATGCAATACAATGAAACACTAGTCACAGTTAGTGCCATTGTGAAAATAACATTAGCTGAGTNAAAAAAAAAAAAAAAGTTCATGGCATTCTTTCTGTTCTACTCCATGGATAATGGAGTTACAGTCAAATATTAAGAAAGAATATTAATTTTTTTGAGTCTAAAACTCAATTCCCAAGCATTGCCTCCAGTATTCAGCCAAGTTTCACTATTTCAGCAAACAAGCATTCCTTCAAAGCAAACTGCAACATCCCTAATGCTAGACAAAGTGAAAACACAGAAAGCTTGAGTGAGCATCAGTGTACAGTATCTTGGTAAAAGAAGCTGAATTCTAAACTGAAAGATAAGCTACACAAGTGATTGGAAATAGATCAAACACTATTTGCATAAACAGTTAAGATCATCCCACAATTCTTTCTTTTAAAAATAAGTATCTTCATAAACTAGCAGCTTAGTAAATACGGTTTTAGCTGTGGTACCTGTTAGGAAGGGTTCAGCAACTCTGGAATAGGTGGAAAACAAATGCCTTTGATTTAACCATATGGAGTTTCCTACAATATTTTGCTTTCATACCATTGCTGCTCTCAGCACACTGTTGAGCTGTAACAAACCTATTTCTTATAATGGTGTAGGTGAATGGTACTCTGTATAAGTAATTTTCCATCTGTTTGAAGACAACTCTACTCGTTTAATCTGGCTAAGGAAAGGGCTCCTCAACTTACCCGAAATGGTGAACGCTTGGGAGAACTTTTGGTTAAATCACATACAAAGGTGATGTTTCTATGATAATGTTAGTGAAACCAAGCCATTTAACTTGAGTCACATGCCTATGATTTTAAATAGATTGCAATCCTGACTTACTGCTTACACCATCTTTCTCTCACTGTTCTCCACGTTTATTTAGCCTGTTCTTCAATTCCTTTCTTCCTCCTTTAGAGGTTATTGGTACAACTGCACGTGATGATATTACAGCCTTCTATTAGTTCTGCCTTTACACAGAAGCACAAGAGGAGCTGGAATTGAACACCTTTTCCATAAGAGTTTTTATGTAATCACTGCATTCCTTGAATATTTTTAAAGGTTTTACTTACTGCTCAAATTGTCTTATTCCAAGCACCCTTCCAGAATTTTAGTTGCTTAACATTCATACACAATAAATTCTGCAATTTTTCCACATTTATCCTAACAGGATTTCTGAGTAGCTTATGTACTTGCTGCTTTTTGGCTTAACCGACTACACTCTTCATAGGCTTCACTGCTCAGTAATCATGTTCAATATATTTAAAATCCAACTGGCATAATTTAGTCAAGTGGAAAGAAAAAATATAGAAAGCAAATGAGTCAAGGGAAGTAAGTTCACAAGAGAATATTTTCAGCCTTGGACAAAGGGGGAAAAAAAAAGCAATGGACATTATGATTTTTTCCTTTTACAAAGCATTTCACATTTTTTACATACTTGAACTGGCACACACTGTCACACTCACCATAGTACCTATAACGTTCTGCTTTCTAAAACTTCAGATCTGCCTGGCTTCCATAACACACTATTTATAATCCCAGGGCCAGTAATTTAAAACAGATATTTTACATGAACAGCAAATACACACAGAAGCACATACAGAAGCAAACACACAGCTGAGCTAAGTCAAGTTTATTATGTCACAAGGTTGTGCAAGGTTATCAAACTAGGTTCGAAAAGCTTTGTGAGTAAGGTCACTTTGAATTTAAGAGTAGCAAAACATGCCTTTATTCGAGTATACCAGTTGAATTACTCCTGTCATTACAGCGCTTTAGCTGACCCCAAGGTAATGAAGAAGAAAGGTAGTAAGTATCCCCACAAATCTCCATGAGTTGTGTTGAAATTGTGCACAAAAGAGTAAAAATTCCTACACACTGCTTCTACCACAAAATGGAGAGAGGTCTCAGAGTAAATTATTTTTTCTGTTTTTAAAGTGTTCATCCGCATCAGAACATGACCTTAAAAATTCTCTTTTGGAAGCCTTAAGCCAAGCTTCAATCAGTCCTTCCAGCACATGGACTTCATTCCCTAGACACTATATAGCCTCTTCACCTGTATGAGACAATGAAGCTGAACAGCTAAGGAGCAAGTGCATTGTGTCCACATGAACACTATGGGGAGGGTCTGGCTGAGGCTGCCTGCACACTGAACCCCTCCACCTAACACTGTCTCGTGTCAGCACTGTAACTGAGCCCTCCCCAAACACACCACCATTTATCACTTAAAGCCGTGGGTTAGAAAGTACAATCCAAAAGCATATTGGCAAAAGAAGTTCAAAGTCAATTAACATAGCACAGAAGAATGGAGAAGGTAATGAACCCATTTTATTACCTTTTAATCTGACAAAACTTAACTATGCTGTACATGGAAAATAAACGGACTGAGCCACATACCAATGGCAAAAGTGAAATGTTTGTTCAAAAGTAACTTCTAAAAACAGGCACAAGCAGATTAAAAGCATCCAAGGTTTTTACAATGAGCAAGCAACTCTGTAACTCAATGCATCTTCAAAAAGAGAAGACTGCATGTGCAGTAACTTCACAGAAATCACCAAACATCTGCTTTTATAAGATCAGCCTGCTTTCTCAAGGTCTCACAAATGGGCATCTAAACACATCACTATTTACTTTTCAAAATTCTGGAAACATTGTCTATGTGAAAAAACACACAAAAAAAGAATTTCCAAGTCATAAGATTTGCCTACTTCCTCCAGCCTTTCTTTTTAGGCTAGGACAAAGACATTAAATGTTACAAATCCAGTTGCTGGTAGCCTCTTCTACCAAGATTGAGTTAAGCACAACACACTCCAAGCTGCTAGCACACAAGAATATTAAAAATACTTCACATGAAAACCTGTAGCATTTCAACTATCCTTCTTTCATAAAGAGAAAAGCACAAAAATAAGTCAAAATTAGGGACAATCTAGGAAATATTATAACGACTGTCTTTCATTCATATCTACATAGAAAAACTGAGCAGACATTTTCACTTAACGTGACAGAACTGATTATCAACTGGGTATTGTACTGGGTGGCAAAATTATATAGCTGTTCAGAAATACAAGGCTTGAATCACACATACTTTATTCCTTAAAAAGTAAACCAGGACATAGTCTGGCTAATTTGTGCAAGAGCAGGATAAAGCCTACAAGAAGTGGCCACCAAGCACAGATGACTGATGGCAACATAGAGAAATTGTCTTAGATTATTTGTTCATCTTCAGCTCTGATGAAGTGTTTGAGAAGAACTGAACTACATAAGAAATTAGCATAAAATACCAGATACTTAAAAAAACTCAAAAAGTAAGAGGGGGGGAAGAATATTGGTACAAAAGGCTTATAAGCAAGTATACCTGGTTTTGCATTTACCAGCAGGTGACTAGTAACTGTAAAAATAAAACCATTGCAAAATAGACCTGCAGTGGGGGGGGAAACCAACCCCAAACTGACAAACACAGGACAAAGAAACCCCAAGTAAAATCACATATCACTTTCTCAGTAATTAAAGCCACTTTTGTGCTCTTTCATACAAGGGTGATAACTTTCTGCTGGACGTTTTCTGACTGCTTAGATAATGGGGTCATCCATACAGAACTGGATATATTGAAAACTAGGCAGGTAAACTGCACAATTCAGCAAAAAAAGGTTTATTCAGGATTCTCTTTGGTAATAGTTTTATTGTGAACTCTTCATATTCTATTTGACATAACATGCCTTAATCTGAAACTTAATGGAAACATGCACTACACTCTCCAATACAACAGAATTAACAGAAAAACAAAAAAGGACATTTCAATGTAGTATTCACTGTTGTCCAAATACAACTGCTTATTGCATTAAAATGTACTTTTCAGAAAGGCAAAAATCACTTCTTCTCAGAAATCTGATACATTATTTTTCATTTTCCTCTTAAAAAAAAGTCTTGTAATGAAGTAGAAAAATACAATCACCAGTTGTATTATGTAGAATCAGCAACTGATGCAAAAAGCTTGTACATGGAGTCTGAGAACTGAAAGCTCTGAAGTATTCAACAAATAATTACCAATATTAAATGCACACAGCTTGTGTTTGCAAACGACTCATGCAAAAGGCCAAAAATACTCAATTCTATTAAAATAGTGACTTGCCTTATAAAACATGCTCTTTATTTTCAGCTTGGAAAAATAGTTTCTCTTAAAGGAAGGGAAGTAAGCAAATAAAAAACCCAAAAAACCCCAAACCCCAAAAAACTACACCAGGTAAAAACAAAAGGTAAAAAGTTTCAGTCTTTGCTCATAAACAAAACACTGGTTGAAGTTGAAGCACACAGGAAACAGAAGGTACACCACAAATTCAGTCAAGGACTCAAGCGCATCACAGCACAAGAAGCTTTCCCTTCTTTTAACAGGATGGAGAGAACATTAGAAGCTACAATAATGAGTGGCACAGAAGAAATTCAAGCAAATAAATCATTATCTTCATGTTATGATTTCCGAGCACATTTCCCCACTGTTTAAGACACTATCTCACTAATCTGAAAACATTGCTGCTTGCTGAAAAAAAGCCTCTATGACAATTAAAGTTGCTAGTAATACAGTTGAAATTGACAATAACTGAGGTTATTTTGACATTTAGAAGCACAGAGGAAGGCTTTACTACACTAAATTGTGTTCAGTAGACAAAGGCTTGTTTCCCGTCAAACTACAACTCCTACTCCTGAGAAAGATGGCAACAAAAAGACACTATGCACGTATTTTACAATCACTTATCATGTTTTTAAAATCTTAGAAATTCTGATGAAAGCTGAGCTATTTGAATGGAAGAAGAATGAAAGTGCCTAATTCTCAAGTCAGACAAGAAATCCCAGTTGTATTTGGACAGGATATTAAATAGGATGTTGGAGTTAAATATTGCTGCTATTGTTTTATCAGACAGAGATTAAGAACTAATATCACTGCCGTCAGCAGGAATGGGTTAGGAGAAAATATTGACATTGATTATTTCTATGCTATTGCACAGATGGGGTAAATTCAAGAGGTAGTGCTAAAATGATAGAACTTAGTTAAAGCCTTTGCACCTGCTCTGGCAGATGGATGCAATTAATAACAGAAAAGAAACAGAAGAACTCAAGTAAAATTGCTCCCTGAGGGTTAGGTTGTTTTAAAATTAAGCTGACACGCTTTTTTAATACAATATATTAAGGCGGAGATGTGTTTTGAAGTGGGCTGTCTAGTTTACAGCAAACAAACTCATTAGCAAGGTGTAGAGACAAACACAGGCCTGGCCCCACAATTAGTTTTTGTACTTATTCTGCAAACAGATAATGTATTTTCTAATTGCTCACAGTCAAGAAAATTGTTCTGCCATATTTTGCCTGGGAAGAACATCATATTTAAATTGTTTTCCTCCTAGTGCGAATGAAAGATTTGCAAACGTAAGCATGAGAGCCTTAGTCAGTAAAAATCTGGTCAATGTACTTCCAATGTGCCCTTTAAGGAGTTCACTCCTCAGGAACTCAACTGAAAGTAAATTTTGTTATCTGAAGTCCAACCAAGGTTAACTAAGGTGAAAGGCCCTGCATTACAGTTTGTGTGTCTGCGCACCGTGTATATATTTATAAGCACACACCCTCACTCACCCCAGCTATATCTGTACACGGACACTGCAGTCACAATGACTTTGGCGTGTGACAATCTCTGGTGTTAAATGGTTAGGTTACTCCCTAGTCATTTTGGCTCATGTCAGCTGGTGTTTTCCCAAACAAATCCCAGGGAGGTTCATGGTTTGCACAAGTCAGGGATGATTCCCTGGATGCAGTTTATTTTGGGTGTGGAGGTGTAGAGGAGTGTTGGGGGTCATGCAGTTTTAGTGAGGTTGGTGGCTACCAGCCCTGTCATGTCATAATGCCTGGCCTCAGGGCCCAAGAACAGTGCCTGGGCCATTTTATTTACAGGCATGCACAGAGTCAAATTTAGCTTGTCTTTCCTAATAAAGGATAAAAAGATGACTTAAATCCTCAGCAGAGACAGCTAGTGCTGGAACACTATTATCGTTAGTTGAATTGTTGTATTACAGCAGCCCGCTGAAGCAATGACAGATTTCTACAGAAACTCTGAAAGGCATGTTTTGCCTTGTTATTTGGTTTGTTGGGTTTTTTTTTAACAGTAGTTCCACAGCAAAGTGGGTTTAACTGTGTGAAAATAACAGTTCTTCATGTCGTTTTCAGTAAATAAAAACAACAAAAAAACCCAACAATCTTGAGGACTCAATGACTATGAAAACGATAATCTAAGTCAACACAGGAAAAACAGGTAGAAGTAGCCGAATTAACTAGATAATAATCTAACAACAAACAGCCATTGTTACCACCAGTTTTCTCTTAGTAATTACCCACTAAGGCAGGAAAAGCATCTATTTTTATAATACCAACATAAATTATCAGTAAGAGAAATCTGAGGTGAATGAGTTTGTTTCCTGCCTCTGAGTTTGCCATGATAAAACAGGAAAATTGTTGCAATCTGCTTTAAAAGTTACCCACAACAGTGGCTTGCAGCTTAACCAATCCCAAAATCATAAATAAATGTGGGGTTTTTTTGGTTTTTTTCCTAGGTCTGCAGAGCCTAGCATCCTCAAGGGCACTGTACAATAATAACATGAAAAGATTTTCCATTTGCTCCACTTTAGTATTCTTAACAGCAGGTGACTGTGTAATAATTGGATACTGGGGGGTATGCATAAGACATTGTACATTTCTAGAACTGACTAATGAAAACATACTTAAGCAAACAGCCCTAGAACCTAAATTGTTACAATAGTTACCTTTTATCTTTGTTTGCTTGGGTTGTTGTATGCTTTGGTTTTGTTTTCATTGTTTTTGTTTGGTGGGTTTTGTTTGTTTGATGTTTTTGCAGAGCAGACGGCTGTAGGGCACCAAAACAACAGTGGATTCTAGTAGCCCTTAGAGTCTCAGCTTCCCTTCAAAGATAGACCAGCTGCTTTCTGCTGGGGCACCATACACACTGCAGAAAGCATGAACTTGTCAGAGCCCAGCCGTTAAACTGCTGCTGGATAACATACTGTAGAACCCTACACCCTCCTGAACACTTGCCTTTTGACAATATTGTACGTATCCAGTCAAAACAACAACAGATTACTTTGAAAGTTTAAGTGCGTTGGGATAGCCAGGGTATTGCATTACAATTAGCAAGACTTTACTTCAACATTCAACTTCTCAAATAGCTGACTTGAGCTTTTACAATCGTTATTACTGTATCACTTAACTCAGCATATTGCTTACTGCATTACCCTTTTAAAAAATGATACCATACATGAGGGAAATACCTTATCTTATTTATGTGGCTACGAATAAAGCCTACATCTGACCTCTTTGCCCTTGTATTTTGGCATATTTGGTCAAAAAGTCACTTGTAATAGGGCAAAGAAACCACGCAAATGAAAACAATTGCCAAACCACAAACATTGAATGATTGCAGAAAATTTATAATATTTTCTTATTTAGTGAGCAAAGAAAACCAAACAAAACATCTCTTTTGCTCCCAACTACCATCAATAGCTCTTTGATGGAACTCATTAAAAGCATCGACAAAGTTCCATTCACAAGGCTAACTATAAATTCCAAAGGAAGGAGAGTCACCAGCAAAGAAAGAAGTAAAAAATCCAACAAAACCAGAACTAGTTTACAGATAGGATAATACTGCAGTAGATAAATTAACTGTTAAATGTTAATCTCCTATCTCTGTTTTTTTCCCCTCTCTACCAAGCAGATTGGCTTTTTCATGAAGTCTCATGATCTTGCCTTTCAGTAAAGTGCATAGATCTAAAATCCTTACCTTACCAAAGTGATTTAAGAGTTCAAAAAAGGCTACTTTCACACTGTTTTGATTCCTTCATCATATCCTGACTCACAGCCACCTTTACTCCATCATTTTAATTACAGGAATTTACCAAACCCTTACAGGAGTCACCTGAATATCATTATATGACTGGTTAGTACCTTAACTAGGTTGAAGATCAGCCTCATGTGATGTGGAATTCTCAACATTTGTCACCTCAGATTTAGCTGATTTCCATTCTGTAGTGTTTTCATATAGTAACTTGAACACTTAAAAGCAGCAGATCCAAACTGTCATGTGTTTTGGTACAATAAGAAGTAAAACAAATATTTAGTTGGAGAGCTTAAGAGCAAGAGAGATCTGTGGAGGATTTTTAATTGTACATACATAACTTGGGGGCCTTAATTAAGCATCAAACTTAGCCGTGCACTATACACATAGCCCAAACAGACAGGCACTTCCCCACAGAGAATCAAAGTATCTGACTTCCCTGTCTGCTTTGAACCACCTAGTAATCTCTCAATGGACCTATAAATAGGTTCTTAATTTAGGCTCTTACAGAGCCTGAAGTTGGGCAGCAGGAATACCCTCTCACATGTCCCTCTGGATGACTATACTAATTGCAGTTGGGCAGTGCCTTCAGCCACCACCCTCTTAAAGACTTTTTATTCTTATGCACCACATAGATCCATGGGGCAATATAATTCCTTGTTCCCTACTTTTAATAAGCACAAGACCATAATTTCAAACACATGGCAGCTGCTTGCTCCTCCTCTCTCAGTCTTATCTCTCAGCTGTCTTCTGTCAAACAGCCTTTTCACTTTGCACAAGTGAAAACACAAAAGCAGTATTTTGTTTTCTACTCCTTTCATAGCACAGCATGCAAAAGCTTGACCCATCTTTAGCATCCCTGATACTGAAGCCACAGGTATCTCTTTCACCTGCTTCTCCCAGCTGGCTTACTTCCAACATACATTCATACTCTCCTCTGAGGACTGTAATTCCCAGAATATCTGTACTAACTGTACAGTACAGCATAGCCAATGAAAAAGGGCTGTTTGAGAGCCACTCACTTTCCCCATAGAGCTGGCTATTCTCCTAATAATGCAACACACGCATGCTGGGATGAGGAGAACCAAGCTGCTTGCTCCTGCTGGTTCTGCACTCGGATGAACTGCAAGACAACATGACTCAGCCCCAGACAGCTACCAAGTGTGACTCGCAGATCATAGCTCTTGGCAATGTGTGGAATGTGAGGAGAATGACATAACAACAATGAAAACCATACAATCGAGAAAAAGAACCAAAGATTTAACAAGTTCAACAAAAATGTCAGACCTTCTGCTTTATCCACAACCAAAGAGACAGCAATAGAACAAGCACTCAATACCAACCTGATCCACAGACAGGGTGACCTGCCAGATAGGGAGACCTGTCAGAGAAAAGTTTTAAACTAACATTTACAACAACACAAGGAAGAACATAATTTACTAACCCTACAGTGAAATAAGAAGCTTTCAACCCACTTAAGGAAAGTACCTGCCAATAAGGCAAGTACCTGCCAATTTGTATTTTAAAGCTATGAAGGAACAATGATTGTTGATGAAGACATTACTGATATGATTTTAATGTTGCATGTGTGCCCATAGGAGTAAGTTGACATGTCTTAAATCAATCATGAGATACTTGCACTAAAAATACCTTTAAATGACAATATAAATAAAAGAAACACTGAAACAGTCTCCAAATTTTTACTTTTACCTGACTCCTATTTTATTGAGGGAAAAAAAGGGAAAACAAAAAAATATCAAGAAAAATGGCAAAACATTTTTTTAAAAATATCTTTGCAAAGGAAAATACTACAGAAAAGACACTTGCCAACATCCAGAAAAATGAGACTTAAAACTACTCCTCTAATACAATTATCTTCAGAAAACAGCCTCCCAGTTTTTAAGTGTTCTGGTTTTGCTTCCTTGTAAGATGGTTAATTAGATTAACACTTACAAAGCATAATAACTCCCTGGAACATCTTCAGAAGACTCTGAACTCAAATGTCTTGCACCCTGTGCAGGTAATCCTCACTCTTTCCTGCATTCATAGACAATATAAAATATTGAGAGAAAAATTTGCCCTAAAATAGGAGAATCACAGAATGGTTTGAAGATCACCCAGTTCCAAAGCCCCCGCCATAGGCAGGGACACATCCCACTAGACCAGGCTGCCAAAGGCCGCATCCAACCTGGCCTGCAACACCTCCAGGGATGGGGCAGCCACAATTTCCCTGGGCAACCTGTGCCAATGCCTCACCACCCTCATTGTAAAGAATTTCTTCCTAATGTCTAATCTAAACATTGCCCTCTCCAATTTATAAACAAACACCCCCCCTCAACCCTCCTCCCCATCCTATCACTCCCTCCCCAGCTTTCTTGTACACCCCCTTCAGGTACTGGAAGGTCACTAGAAGGTCTTCTCAGAACCTTCTCTTCTCCAGTCTGAACAAGCCCAACTCTCTCAGCCTGTTCTCAGATGGGAGATGCTCCAGCTCTCATCTTTGTAGCCCTCCTCTGGACCCATTCCAACAGTTCCATATCCTTCTTATGTTGAGGATTCCAAAACTGGACATAATACTCCAGACAAGGTTTCACAAGAGAGGAACAGAGGGGAAGAATCACCTCCCTTGACCCACTGCCCATGCTTCTGCTGATGCAGCCCAGGATATAGTTGGCCTTCTGGGCTGTGAGGACACGTTGCTGGCTTCTCATAAATNTTCCTAATGTCTAATCTAAACATTGCCCTCTCCAATTTATAAACAAACACCCCCCCTCAACCCTCCTCCCCATCCTATCACTCCCTCCCCAGCTTTCTTGTACACCCCCTTCAGGTACTGGAAGGTCACTAGAAGGTCTTCTCAGAACCTTCTCTTCTCCAGTCTGAACAAGCCCAACTCTCTCAGCCTGTTCTCAGATGGGAGATGCTCCAGCTCTCATCTTTGTAGCCCTCCTCTGGACCCATTCCAACAGTTCCATATCCTTCTTATGTTGAGGATTCCAAAACTGGACATAATACTCCAGACAAGGTTTCACAAGAGAGGAACAGAGGGGAAGAATCACCTCCCTTGACCCACTGCCTATGCTTCTGCTGATGCAGCCCAGGATACAGTTGGCCTTCTGGGCTGTGAGCAGACATTGCTGGCTTCTCATAAATCAGCACACCCAAGCCCTTCTGTGCAGGGCTGCTCCCAATCTTGTGATCCTACAGCCTGGCAACTACATCAGCCAACTAGACTCTAGGATGCATCTCATCAGGTACCATAGACTTATATATGTATGCTCAGGTTCCTCAGGTGGCCACAAACTTGATACTCCGCCACAGTGAGAGGGGGTTTACTCCTGTGGTCACCACCTTGTTGCCTGTTTTCCCAGGAAGGGTGAGGAGAGTGGCTGTTAGTGAAGACTGAGGCAAAAATGTTGTTGAGTACATCAGCCTTCTCCTTGTCTGTTGATACGAGGTCACTGTTTTCAACCACCAGTGGGGGTACATTCTCTTTAACCTTTCTTCTCTGACTGATGTACCTGTAGAAGCCCTTCTTGGCAGTCTTCGCTTCCCTTGCCAAGTTCAGCTCCAGCTGCTCCTTGGCCTTCCTGACCCCATCCTTACACAACTGGGCACCAGCCCTGTCCCCTTCACAGGTTCTCTGTCCCCTCTTGTGCTACCTGTGCAGTTCCCTCTTGCTCTTCAGTTTGAGCAGGACACTGAACAGTTGGGTTTTACTTACCACGTCCCCTGGGAAAGCGCTGGTATCAAAACAAACACTCGTAAAGGTGCTTTTTAACTAGAAAGCATTTACTTACTCCCTGACCATCTCTGAGAGCGGCAGTGGGACCCTCACAGCCCACACCTAGCCCCTCTCCAAAGTGGGAAATCCCAGCACTTGGCTCCACAACCTCCCCCTTTCAAAACAAGACAAGAAAAAAGAAGCAAACATACAGAAAGAAAAGAGGTTCCTGTTCTTTGTGGCCACACAAGGGAAGAAAAAAACCCCAAACAACGCAACAAACTCTGAGCGTTGCGAAGGGGAAGCGCAAAGGCAGAACCGCTCAGAGAGGCGAGTACAGCTGCTGGTTTTTAACACCCACCAAGCGCCCCAGCAGGCGGGGGGGACACGGCGGCTCCAGGTGAAGCAGCGACGCGCTGCCGCAGCCGTTCGGCTGTACCTTTAGCCCCTGCCAACCCCACAGCCCGGATCAACTTCTACATCCCCGCAAACGACCCTTCCCGCGCCCTCCCGGGACACTTCGAGCATCCCCCCGCCCCGCGAAGGCGTCGAGGTGGGGTTCCGAGCGGAAACTCCACCTCCCTCCCTCACTCCGTCCCTCCCTCCCTCAACCCCCGCTCAGCTCTCCCATTCATCCCCACCACCACCGCGTCCCATTCCTCCTCCTCCCCACCATCCCCGAACCCCCCCTTCCCGATTGGCTGCGGCGGCGCCGCCTCCCGCGCCGTCAGGGCGCAGGCGCGGGGCTGGGCCCGGGGTGGGGATGTGCCGGGGGGGAGGGGGCGGGAGAGCCGGCGGGGCCGCCGAGGGGGGAGCCGGGCTCACTTTCTAGGAGTGAGGGGGTGACCGCAGCCTGCCAGTGGTGCCGCGTAGAGACTTGTGCGTGCGCATACGTATCTCTCCCGCGCGCGTTGCGGGGCTGTCTCGTTTCTCTCCCGCACCCGCCGGGCGGTGGGGCAGGAGCTGCTTCCCCCGGGGGGCAGCGACAGGAGCCGCGCCGGAGCCGCGCGGGAGGGAGGGGAGGGAGCCTCGTCCGAACGAGACGCTTTGCTTGCGCTGCGCTCCGCCGCCGCCCCGGGCTTGGGAGCTTCCCTCCTCCTCCTTCTCCTTCTCCTGCTGCTTCTCGCCTGCCCCTGGCTTTTCTCGGCGGCTTCTCTCGCCCTTGGCACGAAGCCGTGCGGTGCTGAGCTGTACGTATGCGAGGTCCCTGCCTGCCTGCCCCCCTCTCCCCCTCCTCCTTCCCCATCCTCCGCTTTTGTTGTGTGCCCGCCGGGGCGAAGGGGCGCGGGTGGGTCCCCCCTTCCCCTCCCGAGCTCCTCGGCGTTGACCGTAAATCCGCCGCGGCTTCTGCCGGTGTAAACTCGGGGCCGGGTGGGTTTTAACGCCGTTTGTCATCAAAAGTTGAGCTCGTTTCTAAACGTGCCCCGGTCTTGCCCTTCCCTGCCCGCGGAGAAGGGAGCGCTGCCTCCCTGGCTGCGGCCAGGTCTGGGACGAGGTGTTTTAGGAGCACCTTGGCGAGAGTGTCCTGTGTTTCTCTTGTCGTTGTGGCCAGCTTGGCTCCCAGATGGCCAATTCCCTCAATGGCCGGAACCCGCGCAAGGGACGGATCCTGGGCTTCATTGATGCCATCCAGGATGCTGTGGGCCCCCCCAAGCAGGCAGCTGCCGACCGGAGGACTGTGGAGAAGACCTGGAAGCTTATGGACAAAGTGGTGAGTGTCTACTCGCCTTTGTGTATAGAAGCAGTGAAGAATGAGGCTATTTAAATAGGTACCCGTGGGGTGAAGGAGCTTCCTGGGGCTCCAGCTGTTGTGCTGCCTGTGTAGTGCGAGTATAGAAGTAAGGGGGCTTGTGTTTTAGGTTATTTCGGCACCACTTATCTTTTTTTTATTTTTTTCTTCCCCCTTTCTATGGCTTCTGGCTATGTTTTTTTTTTTTTTTTTAATCTTGGTTTGTGGAGGGAAAACAAATGTGTGTGTTTGCCTTAGGCGATTGTTATTTTCAGATCCTTTGAAATGACTCAAACTTGAAGAGCTGTCCTAATGAAAAACTGCTTAACTTAGACTTGTAATCACATGTTCTGTGTGTTCCGTGTTGGATCACATCGTTAGCCTGCAAACAAGACCTCAGAAGTATGAAACTTGCGTGAAACTAATCATCCCGTGAGACACGCTCATGATGGCAACACAGATACGTTTGTGCTTTTAGGAATGTGCGTGGGGACTCTTGTCACTTTAGTAAACAGATTAGTGTGGCACGCCTAACTTTTAAGTGCGTGTTCTGCATTTTAATGATTTTAAAGTACTTCTGCATTTTGAAACTAGAAGTACGCTGTGCTGAAACTCACTTTTCAGGAAGTGGGGGGGATAGACCAGAGTGTTTTAAATCTTACAGTTCTCTTAACCAGCTAATACATTTTGTTTACTGTTATACAAAGTGACAGCATGTGCGATGATAGATGAGCTAGAAGAACTCCTTTTGAACAGTAGGAACAGTTTGATTATAACACAGAGCTGTTCAGAAGATACAAGCACTCTGTTTTGCATATGGGGTGATACTTGAGAGGTACTTGAGAGCTTCCTCATGAAAACTGTAATGGAGTGAGGATTACTACCTGTTAGCCTCCACAAAAGGGTTACAACTTTTAACTTGGCAATTCTTCATGAGTTACTGTAACTGTTTGCTTTCCTTATGGCTCTTTAAATTGCAGGTGTTTAACGTTTTTTAAAGTTCACAAGCAGTTATACTGACATGGTAGAGATTTTCACATAATATGCCTTGACAAGTGGTAATTTCAAAGGATTTGTTGTGTCCCTGTGTGCTCTCCTTTTTGATGCTCTAAGAAGAGCATCAGATTTCTGATGATGATTATAAACTTAAAACCCAGCCTTGGTAGAAATGATTGTTATCACAAGGACTTTATTGACATCTCCATGTTAATGATCATGGTGCTGTAAACAGTGAGCATCTTGGAATGAGAACTGCAAGTGTCCATCCCTTGGAAGCAGGCACTTTTCTTCAGTAGGAGGAAGTTTTTCACTTGGAAACCAGGAATCTGATTTGTCATTGTTGAAACCACGTGGGGAATGTACAGCTTCATTTCCCCCTTCACCAGGGCATTTATGAATGTGTATGGTAAGGTTGTCCTGATTGGTTTGTATGTTCACAGTTACCAGAAAGTTTTAATCCCACTGCTTGGATTTGTGGTTTGCTTTTACTCAGCTAGTAGAGGATAACTGTATTTGTCACTATTACAACAGGATATCAGAGCAGCCAGTAAGGCCTGTTCTATAGAAGTCACTGGAAAAGCTGAACGTTGTGCTGTGCTTTCTTTTTCATTTTACTGGATAAGTGTCCTCAATTTGGATGTTTAATGTATCCTCTTTAAACTGCTCTCAGTTAATCACATTTTATTTCCAAATTATATTAAAGTATACCAGACAGGGTGATGTCATAGTGTGAGAATGCTGTAGCTTGCTGCTTGAGTTTGTAGCAGTTGGTGCTTATGGTGAAAGGATGAGTTTGAGCAAATTTAATATGTTGGCAAACAAATTTAAGGCTCTTAGCCTTATGTGGCAATTGGCACGGGAAGGTCATTTTCTCCTCTGCCAAGATCAAAACCAGGGATTAAATTCTCAAGTAAAAGCCTACTCGATCAACTGTTGTTTCAAATCCCATTCCTGGAGTGTGTCCTATGACTGATTTCTGCAGTGGGTCACCAATCAAATTAATATCTAGTGAAGGCAGTAGACTTTGCAAAGTCAGTGGGGTGCCACCCATGGTAGGATTGTGGCTTTGAGGCCTGTTTTGCTTGTTGTAATAACAGACATTATCCTTGTTTATTCTTTAACTATAATATCTGTAATAACCATCTTACTGCTGCACTAAAGTTTTCTCTCATTCTAAAGATGTTAGAGGAGAGGGAGAATGGAAACAAAGCAAAGCTACTGTCTCAACCAAAGGATGAAAAAAGAACAGTCTTAAAACCTAGGGGCAGACCTTGATACTTTTCAAGTTTACATTCCTTTCTTTTTTTCTTTCTTAAAATTGCCATAGGTTACCTTTCCTACATTATTATTGCCATTTACTCCATTGGCAGATGGGATTCCATAAATGAATTATTTGTTTTCAATAATAAGGGATTAACAGTATAAATACTGCGACTCTGCAAGAACTATGCTGTGAGAGTAGTTTTATGGTGTATGTAGAAGTTCTGGCTGTTTAGTTACCATGCAAACTTCTCTGTGTTGAATTTATCGTATGTCACTTCGTGGTAACGTTTGTTTTTTGTGGGATGATGCTTTGTTAGAATAGGCTGAAGGCTGCAGATCTGCTTAAGTATCTTCTCTTCAAACTTCTACCAGTTTGAAAAAAATCAAGGATTCTGAGAGAGTTGTTTAACAGGACAGAATGTTGGTATACTGCTCCAGGTTAGAGCCCCATTTGTAAAAGTATAAGCAACAGACTTGCAGGGAACAAAAAAAAAAAATCAACCCCCAGTCTTGTAAGTAATCAGCAAATGTGAATTGCTATCTGTTTATTTACCTTATACCTACATCTTTCTTTTTATACTTGATCCACTGGGATCTGCACTTTCTGAGGTTTACTGGTATGTCTTTTTTTAATGTGAATTTACAATATTAACTACATTATTAGAGGCACATCAACTGTTAGCATCAATGTCTGGTTCTCCTGCTGCTTTTCTCATGGGTAATCAGTAGCTTTACCATTAAGAACCAAAAATACTTTGATTCCTTTGCAATGCAAAGGATAATATTCCTTTTATGGTTTGGAAGGCTAACCCTGTTTTCCAGTGTTAGCATTGTATAAGCAAGTTGACCATGTATCTCTTAACTTGTATCAAGCATGTTACTGTTTTTAAAACATGATGTGTGTTTTAGAAAGTTCGTGCCCTGTAAATAAATAAAAATAAATTAAAAAAATAGTGTTAACAAATAGCACTGTCTTCCTTTAAAGTATGCATAATTTACATTGTATTTTATTTTATTGAGACTATAAAGCTCATGATATTAAAACCTAGAAACTAGCTGTGTATTATTATTATAATGGCTATCTTGAATATCTTTGGGAGAGGGTGGCTGTTATGTAAACATGGGAGTAGTTAAGTTAACTTACTGCTCAGACTATTTAGAGTTGGCATTACTGTTTTCCAAACTTTACTATTGTGGGTTTCAAGCTGATAAAATTGTGACACATTCTGAATGTGATTTTTTTAAAGCAGGATTATTTCAGCAACTTTCAATCACTTTTCAATACACTTATGCATTTGGCCTGAAAATGATTATGCTTTCTACTGTGAAGACTAACACTAGTGTCTAAACTGCTTGGGCATTTTGTTGTGGCCCACCCAGTTGTTTGACTGTGTAAGTGGGGATGGCAGGTTGATTTGTTATCGAATATTTACCCAAGAGCAAATTAGAGTGCATCTACAAAGCTGATACTATTGACCTAATGAGTGAAAGCTGTGTAACCTCTGCAACTTAGTAATGTGCTTTTCTTCAAATGAAGCATCAGTTTTAGCCATGGTATTCTTCAGTGTGTTACCTGGTCAACGTTGATAGAAAGTTTTATGGCTGTGTATGCTGCTTGTGTGAAACGAATGAAAATTTAAACAGAGAACTGGAAGCTTCTCTTTTTCTAAGTAGAAGGAAGTATAAATGACCCCCCCAAAGTCAGCTGTCCTTGTGCTTATGTAGCATCAGCATTGTTATTGCTTATTCCTCCAGTATGGAAGCATACGGTAGAGTTGCAGTGTGGTAGCTGTTGAACAAACACTTACTGTATTCTCAACTGAAAAGATCAATGATCAGTCTTATGTTTTAATGTGAAAGCTTCTTTCAGAAAGAAACACTGTCTTTCCATCTTTCTGTGAAAATAAAATGAATTGCAGTTAGGTATTTTCTGGTAGGAAGGAATATTTGATGAAGCAGCATAATGCTTCATCAGTTTTCCTGATTAGCCCCTCTCTGATTAAGTTCTTCAAAATTTATTGTTGGTAACATTGTGTGTTGTGTTTTTCTGGAGAGTTGTTACGGTATCTTACTAAAGAGCTACCTTTATGCTGCCTATGGTGTATCATAGAATAGTTTGGGTTGGAAGGGACATTTAAAGATCATCTAATGTCAAAGTTGTTTTTAATAATTTGACTTTTTGTACTGCATGGCAGAAGTTACTCATTCAGTAGAGGGTTTTGTAGTGTTGGAAGTGTGGAAGCACTGGTGCTGTGGTTGTCCTAGTTCATTCACTGCAGCTGACAGCACTGTTGAGCAGCTGTCCTGTTCCTTAGACACTTACGCTGTTTTACTTTCCTGGTATGGTTTTTGACTAGCATTAGTTGTTGAAACAGATTGTGTTAGGGCTGCTGTACTCTGCTTAAACAGAAGTTCTTTTGCAAAATTGATTTAGGGCTTTCAACTTTGTTTGCTTTAAAAAAGTGAATAGATGATACGGTTTTCTACAAAAGATTCATTGTCTAAATAAAACAAGTGTCCGCTACTCTCATCTTGGAAGATGCTATGAAAATAATGCCTTATAATTTCAGTCAAATATCTTCTAGAAGGTTATAAGTAGTGGTATTTTTTGGGAGGGAAGGGGGAGGGTGGTTGAGGAGAGGAAGGAAGAGGGGTGTGTGTTTTTTTCCACAGCAGGTAGTAGAGTAAGCTTGCCTGGAGTTCCTAAATTACCTGTTTCAATATCTGTTTCTGGTGGATTTGTGAAGAACTAAGGCATTACTCTATCAGAATTGCACTCTATTGTTTCTGTGATTCTGGAGCAAGTACTTGGATTTACCTGAACTGAGATAGTGAAAGAAGTTTAGCTTTTTCTCAGTTTACCTCAGTGAGAGAGACATTTCTTACTAAATTGCTGACTGACTGCTTTTCATTTTTTTAGACTGGATGCTTGCTAAATATATACATGATTACTTCCAGTCATAACAATACACAAATCAGACAGTGATATGATTCATGTCCTCTCCTAAAGTGTTGGTGAGGATTGCTTTGTAAAGTGCAACATGGACACGTTTATTTTTGGTTGGGTTTTTTTTTGTTTGTTTTATTTTGGTTTTGAGTTCTATTTTCTTTTGAAGAAAGGTGTGTGTGTCACTTCTGATGCATCGGCAAATCTTTTGCATCAGCAGATGTCATTTCTTATTGCTTGCTTTTAATTGTGAACTGCTGTGGTACGTGTCAGGACATCCTGACTCTGGAAACCATATGGTTTACCAACCATCTCTTTACAAGCTTACTTCCTTTGGACTGAAACCTTATGTACTTTAGAAAGTGAAGAAAGACTTGTACTGCTTCACTGGATAACTGACTTGAACTTTATGTTAGACTTTTTCAATGAGTTATATAGTAGAGTGTGTGTTAGTAAGAGTCATACAGTAGAATAATCTTTGTATGACTTTGTTAAAGCTTTGTGCTGGAGTTGAAGGTTCTAATAATGTGCTGTATTTGTCTGTATGCAATCTGCAGAAGGTGAAGTCTTGTAAACCATGATGACCACAGAATCCTGTTTTGATGTATATGTGTCTATGTAATGATACTGGACTGAAGAACACTTTCAAGTACATCTGAAATAGAAACTAATTCTTTATCACTGGGTGTTCTTTTTGTAGTTGAATGATGCAACTGTCGAAAATACACCAACCAGCATAAGCAATTTGCATTTGCCTGTTTGTTTTTAATGGCATTTCTAATATATATGAAACCACTCATATTCTTCCTGTTGGCATATTTGATCGTAAAGATAGATGTCAGAAAGGGAATTAATTCTTCATTCATGAGACTTAAGTTAGAATAAACACACTATTCAAAATGATTGCAGCCTTCTTTGCTTGTGGTCTGCTCTCATTGCTGAATTTTTTCCCCAAAATAAGTATTTTCCTCCCTTCAGCAGGTTTGTTTTTTCTTTTCATTGTGCTGGTCTCCAGAAAGTTGCAATGCTTAATCAGTAATATTGATTTGTGATCTCTAGCTGACTTTGGGAAGAATGTCAGTCTTGTTTCAAGGTTTCACTAAATCTAAAGTCACGGAGAACAAAAGTTCATATGAAAAACGTCTACATTTCTCATGAAAGTTTTCACTTTAATCTTGGTGATTCCAGTTCTCCTAACGGTTCTTTGAAAGAAGTTCACCTATGTCACTTCCTAGATGATTTTCAGGTCTGTTTACACATGTAAAATTCCTTACTCATTCGAGCAACTCCTTTACTTGAACTGCTTTTTTAAAAGCTATGTCTAAATTCTTCAGATTGAGATGTGATTTACAGACAAATGTAACTTTCTGTATCATCCTTTCACCTAAACTCATAATTCAGATATTGCTATTTTGTATATCAGTAAGTTCAGCTTTGCTGTTCTTTGCTGCTGCAGGGATCTCCTAACTCAGAACTTGGATCACAGTGGCCTTTTCTTTACTCTGATAACCTTCTCTGTATTGCACATAATACAAATATGTTATTTTCAATTTTAAAGTCTCTTGCTGTCTCACCAGTACAGTTGCTGATTGCAGCTTCAGGCTTCAGTTACGCAATGAAGCGATGATCTTTATACTTTACTTTTTTTGTTTGTTGCCTTCCAATGTCTTCCTCAATTTTGGAGGAATTCCTTAATGAGTCACTAAATTATTTTAAAGCGTGCCTTGAAATTTTTTTTTGCTGTTTATATCTAGAACTACTTAACTGCTAGTGCCTTGAACCACTCTTTAGCATGTTGAACAATGTTGTGCTCATGTTCTCATATTTGCCTGTGTTCATCTGCTGTCTTTTTGTTTCCTACTGAGACTGTAAGTTTCTCTGGTTTAAAGATTGCCTATTCTACAACACATCAGAAGGGTTCCCGGTTTATTACTTGGTCTAGTAGGTGAAAGAATAATAGATGTTACTAAAGTAGCAATGGATTAGTGAAATGGGGGGATAGATTGGTGAAATGTCATGTTTTAAATAGTAGCTTTGAATGGTGCTAACATTTCTATAGTAGTCATGAGTTTTCACTCTTCTAGTGATGCTAGACTTTTAAAAAACTTGTTAGTGCTTGACTTCTGTCCGCTTGTGTCTCTGCTTTTCTAACTATGACCTAAAATTAATCGCCTGGTGGGTGTTTGTGAGGATGTTTCAGAGATAATTGTGTTTGCCTTCCAGTTTGTGCATGGAAGTCTGTTAGTGGCAGCAGTGAATTTCTTAATGGTGTAGATTTAGACATTGAAGGAGGTGTCAGCAATAGTAATACAGCTTTGAGTTTGGAGACATGAATGTTGTAGGATACAAGTTTGTTTCCCTGTGCCTTGAAATGCTCAAGACTACAGGTATTGGAAGTTGATACATTAGTAGGAATAGGAGTCTGCTTTCAGCAGTATTAAGTTTTGTTTGTTGTTTTTTTTTACAACCTCGTTAGTTATCTCAAAAGGATGCCAGACTTTTATATGATATGGCACTCTCCAAATGATACCTATAAAACATTTATACCACAGAGACTTAATTATTTTCCTAAGTATTTGCATACATACAGCTGCAACTGTGTCTGGAATGTGTCACTCTGCAGTGTTGTAGCTGAGTTTGTGAATATCTTAATGTGATAGCACTCAGAAACTACTGGTTAATTTCCACCCTTTTCACTTTCCAGTACAGAACAAATCTACCAGAGGATTTAGGTAGCCAGGAGGATAATTGCTTTAACTTTGTATATGTTCAGAAAACAATACGGGTGGTGCCTTCTTCCAGAAACATTTCCAGTGGACTCTGGATTGAAATAAAGGTGTTCAATTAATATGAAGCTTATTCTTTTAAGTAATGTGTATTAACAATTTTTTGTTCCATTTAGGAACGTGATGATTCGAAGTCCAATAAGATTTTATCCTCTATTAGAGCCATGAATTGGAACATACTGAGTTTATAAAGTTTTATTTCCATTTTGTGAGTGACTTAATTTCTGCCTGCCATAGCTGATAGCTTTTGAGCCACTGGTGCCATTCATACCATTTCCTATATGAATAGCTCTCAAACTTTAAATTCCTATAAATTCTATCAGGTTATATTATCAGATAGAGAAGAGAGGGAGCCAGCAGATGACTAAGTAATTTAGTAATTTAGTAAGATTGGTTCTCTATAGATGTTTAAACATCTGCAGGGAAGTTCACCTGGAGGAAACGGATCTGTATGAAAATACTTCTCTTGGTTTTAGTTGAATCCTTTTGGAAATATTTTCCATAGTGTATACTAGGCTGAAAAAGGCATTCTTACTTTAAAAACAACCCCCCTAACTATGTAAGCAAGCTTGTTAGTTTTTCATAGATGTGAAAGGATTAAGTTAAATTTTACATCTTTTGGCGCTAGAGACTGTCAGGATTTCCTGGAATATAAATTAAATAGATTTCATTTTTATGCCTGCGGGTTAGAGAATTATGTTTACACCTATTAATTTTGAGATATCAGAACAGTTCTTGCCCCAACATATTTCTTGTATTTTACATTCTCTTGTTCTTGCTTGTAGGTAAGATTGTGCCAAAACCCAAAGCTTCAACTCAAAAACAGCCCACCTTACATACTTGACATTCTACCGGACACTTATCAACATTTGCGACTTATATTGAGCAAATATGATGACAACCAGAAACTTGCACAACTCAGTGAGAATGAATATTTTAAAATCTACATTGACAGTCTCATGAAAAAATCGAAACGGGCTATAAGACTATTCAAAGAAGGAAAGGAAAGAATGTATGAGGAGCAGTCACAGGACAGGTAAGTGAAATATAAAGTAGATTGTCTGGCCTTTCTGCATTCTTTACACTATTTGTCTGCAGTGATTGTGTTTTGACATTTTAAATTATTTAAAGAGCAGAAATATTTATTGTTTGGATTCATTGAACCCGCGGGTCAATCTGTAATTTGCTGGATTTGTTCCGCATTGTGCTCTTATCTGTCACTTTGTGACCTCTAAAACCAAGTGCATTTCCTTCATAAAACATTAATTTCTTTGTAATTACTTGTTCACAGGGCCTTACAATATGTAGTTCCTCTAGCAGAGAGTGACTGACTGTTACTTGGATTGAGCTTGACCTCCCTTTCCCAGTTCTTAAAACTGTGGGAGCCATGTTCAATATTGATTTGGAGCTTTCACAACTGATGAAATGCAGTAAGCCAATATTAATGTTTTTCAGATATTGTGTGATGTTGTCATAAGGTGATTATAGTGTTAGTTTGGTGCTGAGAAGCTTTACCAGGAACGTAATAGATTTCTGATTTGCAGTAGTTCTGATTTAATATAGCGATTAATGTCCACTTTGTGTACTCTTGCTGGTGAGTGAAAAGGCTTTTAATATTTGATTTTATTACCTAGTATATTAAAAATAATATTACAAGAAATTCTGTGCAAAATATGCCGTTACGTTTTGGGAAGGGGTACAGCAGTGTTGTGGCAATTAGACTCTGCCATGGGTGGTATCTTTAAATCCATTCAATAAAAGACACAAAGCTGCTTCCAAGGTCTGCCGTATTTAAAGGAGATAGCGGGGAAGGGCACGCAGACAGGAAGTGAGTGGAAGATTGAATCCTTGCCATTCTGTCTGTACCTGAGCTCAGAGGCAAGGTTGCAGTATAATTTTACACATGGGGAAATTGTTGGCAGCAGCAGTGAAATGTCTACATTCTTGTAAATGTCACTGCTGTTATGTGTGATTTATACATGTGTTCCTTCCAGATCTTTAGCAATTATTATAGCTTTTCAGTATACTGTGGTAGTCTGCTGTGCTTGAGAGAGGGTCTCAAGCTTGCTTAACATCTCAGGAAGTTTTTAGTAACGTACATAAAAGACTATCCAATTGTGAATATATTTGGAGCAGTGTGTCTAAATGGAGAAAAATACACTGTTTGAACTTTAGTGATCAGCAAAAACCTTGATGAATGTGTTTTGTGTTTGAATCCATAAGTATGTAAAGGAACATTTTCACTGTAAATGCTTTCTTACTGGAAGCCCTGCGAGAATTGTTCAGCACTGAGCCTGTGGGTTCTTTTTTTTAATATCCCATTTGTTGTATGCATGGAAGTCATTGTGTTGCAAAGGAAATTAGGACTTCTTATGGTTAGGGAAATTTGACATAAATGGTTGCATTATGTAAACAGGTTTTATTTTGACTTCCCTACGTTGTCTGAAACCCAGATTTACTTACGGGTTTGCTTACATTTAGCAATAAATTAAAGCAAGTTTCAGTCACTTTTTCACAACTTGTCTTCTGTATGCTCTGTACAGTCATTCAAACAGTGTCTTAGTAACTACTTAGTTGCTAGAGCCACTTTCTTCTTTCCAATTACCCACTTCATTTCCTGCATAAAGGTAACAGTGTAATACAAGGATGTCTTCTGTGAAGCAAACAGTTTTTGCAGAAAGTGCAGTTGGCGTATTTGCTGTTATTTACTGGGGCCATTCTTGAGAGAAGACCAGAGAGGAGGGATTTTAAAACAAAACATAGTCGTGAAGTGCACTGAATCACAATGACTGCTTTAGGCTCTCTAAATTTGTATTTCAGAAGGTGACAACTGTATTATTTTGCCCAACTGATGGATTTTGAAGCTTGAGGAAATGATAAAACCAGAATTTTTTCCCCTGTGCTGAAATTATTACTTGTTTCCTATACCCACTGCATTCTGTCAAAATGCTTAAATTAAAAAAAATACAAAACAAACAAACAAACAAAAACAACCCAGAAAGTGTAAGCATTGTTTCAGCAGTTCATGCCTCTTGCCATTATAAGTTAAAGTTACTTCTTTGGGACTTCAGTGCACTTTTTCATCTACTGGTGATACTTTATCTGTATGCATGTGCTAGTTTAAAGTTGAATAAAGGTATACTTGTTTGTTTGAACGCTATGACTAGGTACCTGTTTGCTGTGCAAATCTTGCTATTTAATCTTGTTAATACTTGGTAAGTTAGTAAAAGAGAATGTTCGTGTGTTTAGCTTCTTTGCCTCCAAGTATGCCTGCATTATCCCAAGTACTTTATTTGTTAAAATTATAATAAAAGTGTAGGAGTGATCATTTAGATAAGTGTTTTTAAGGATGTTTCTAAAATGACTGTCAAATTGAAGTGTAGTGGGTTTTTTGTTTGGTTGGTTTTTTAAGAAAAGGCAAGCCAAAAGCCTTTCACCCAAAAGCCATATATCTGGCTAGTTTTCAATCTTAGATTTCTGTTTTGTTTTCTGTTAGTGTCTCTGATTTCTGGATAAAAGGTCATAAAAAGGAGAAACTGGCCACAATTGGAAGCATTCTCTCTGTTTACTTGATGAGTATTAGGGTTATTGAACAGTCTTTTAACTTCTGTAGTGATGGTACATTTAGGAACTGATACCAATATACATGTGGTTTTATTTGCTTGATAACACCAAAATTATTCTGTTGTGAAGTTTGTCATGAATTTTAGTTCCCAATGATCCTATGAATGAAATGAGACAGTGTGCCAGCCAGATTCTGTACAAATGGCTGAAATAAGATCTTGCTCTGTGCTGGTGCTGTCTGTCTATCCTGTGTTCCATATGAAATGTACCTGATAGCCATTTGAGGGTAATTGGTCTTGTTATGGGATGAGACTTGCTAAGCAGGGAAGGTGTAGCCTGCAAGTTTGCATATGAATGGCATCTACCTTCTGGGTATGTTGTCTGGTATGAAATTATGTCCCCTCATAGTCCTCTTGCTTAACAAAGTAAGAGATGATGTTCAGTAAATTCTGTGAACAGTACTGAATAGAGACAGCACAGAAGTATGTATGAAGTATTTTTTTTCTTGTTTGGTTGGTTTTTTGGTTACAGATCTTACTTTTTAAAGGTTATTAACATTATTATTAAAATCACTGATTTGGATACATCTGCTCCTCTTAAAAGGATTTCTGTGTCTTTGAGTGTCTGAGGATCTGGGCTTGTTTTCTGGCTTTTTTTGGGGGGGGGGGGGTGTTGGGTTTTTTTTGTTTGTTTGATTGGGTTTTTTTGTTTGTTTTCTCCTCCCTCCCTGCCCCTTGTTTATTGTGAAGTAGACTAAAGCTGGAAGGCATCCTTTGTGTGATGCCAAACTTCCTTTTGTCTAGCTGCATTCCAGAATTATCCATCCTGAAATAATAGAAACTTTGTAGGCCGACAGTTTTTTAGCGAAATACGTTAGCCAGGTGTAGAAGTCAAGCTCCTAAGTTGCAATAATAAGACTAGAGGAAGAATAAAGTGGCAGTGAGGAGATTACATTTGGATTCATTTGAGGTGCTGGACAGGGTCTTCATGGCTAACACAACTGTTTCTTAGTAATGGAGGCAAGCATGAACTTTCCTGTGCTCAACTGCAAATGTAAATTGTGTCCTTGTATCTTGAGCTAGAACTTGTTCGTTATCTGATTTAATATTGCATGCCTTCTGCTATATGCCCTTTAAATGAGGAGAAGAAGAAAAGTATAAAACCAGGGTCTAGATTTATTTTTAATAATCTATTAAAAACTACTTGGTTCAGCCAAAATTAGTCGGCCACTTGTTTTTAATTGGTATTGCAGAAGTGGAAGAGGAAGATAAAATGAAAGATGAATATTTCTTAAGCAGTGAGCAGCACAGGTGAAGGTGATGAGGAGAGAAGCTAAGGTAGTTTGGGGGTCGATGCTGAAAGGGGTGTTTATATAGGGGAAGTCAGAGTCAAGCAAGTCCCTCAAGGGGTTCACAAAATCGCTCCTGTCCTGTACAGAAAGTCTTGCTAAATTTTCTTGTGCCTCTGGCCATTTTGTGTCTTGATTTAAATTGCATGCTTCTAGATTTTACAGCTTGATTAAGTGTTTTGTTAGATCAGATTTCTTATGTTCTCTAAAGTCTTTCAGGGTGGTCTTACACCTGTGGTTGAAGTAATAGGTCAGGTTCTCCTTCATTACTGTTCATGTTGGTTAGTGGATTTATGGAGTATTTCACTTCTCTTCCTTAAGTCTGTGTTGAAAAATTGTCATCAGTTAAGGTTCTTGAATCAAGTCCCAGAACTGGCATATCAAAGTACACGTCATTCTCAGTAGAGACCTTTCAACTGCTGATATTTCTAGACCATTTCCTCCTTATTCTGAAAGTACAGAAGTTACGTCGGCTGGAACCCAGTGACAGCCTTTTGTGTACTTCTGTTCCAGGGTTAAGTGAAAGGCAGCTTACCCAACTTCTTTGACTTGCCTCCTCTTGTACCATAACCTTGCGGTTTTGCTTACAGGAAGCTAGGAAGTTTATAACTTAGCTAGCCCTGTAACTTGTTCGTGTCTCCAGACAGGGGAGCTTTTGTTGATCAAGAGAAGGATCAGGAAGAGTGTAGTTTTAATTCAGGATGACTTTATTTGGACAAGTTAAGATTGTTTGGGCTGATGGTTTTCTTGTTTGACAGCTGGAACATACAGAGTCAGAAAAGGATGTTAATGGCTCTTTTCATAGAGCTGGTTCTGGCTATTGGTTAACATCACGTAGGTAATTCAGAAATTGTAGGGCAGTAAGGATGGCAACATTCACTAAAGTGGATTGGATTTGAAGTTATGATCTTGTGGTTAAAGTTACTCGCTCCTTAGAATCCTGTGATTTTGGTCATTTTCCAAGCATATTATGAAGTTTTTGCTCTTTAGTAAACACTGAGCCAAATAGTTAGGCTATACATGCCATCAGTCTGTCTGATGTGATGTGTAAACCCTATACTTAAGCTGTGTCAATGTGTTTTAGAGACCAACTGTGTTGACAGTTTTATTCTAATCTTGCTGAGTTGAGGCAAAGGAATCTAGTATTTTTTCCTTTTTATACTTATTTACATGTATTTTTAGATTATTCCTTCATTTGGTTTTCTTTTGGAAAAGAAGCTGCCTTACTCTGCTTGAAAAGCTTCTGAAGTGTTGACTCATTGCTTGAACTCCTGTGCTATCCCTGGAAAAAAAGAACAACACTTCAATGTATAGCTCATAATACAGTAATCAGGAATGGGATTTGGCTACAATAAATAGCTTCTAGTAAAGAGGCTTATTCTGAGGAAGAGAGAGTGCCTGACTTACTGGATAAGGTTTTGGGAGAAGGAAATGAAGTGAGATTTTTTTTTTTTTTTTGAAAACTTTCATTTATGTTGAACATTGCCACACTCTTCTCCTCTCCCTGTTCCTTAGACATGATGTAAAACCAGATGTGAACCAAAACAGCTTTAAGAAGCCCTTTGGTGTACCTGAACTGCTTGAGTAATTGAGCTTCAGTGCAAGTTTGGTGAAGCACAAACTATTTGATATTTTTGGTTCTAGTCTAAATTAAACCATGAAAGTTACACAAACACACCTTTCAGACAAAGAGACTCTTGTTTGAGAGGGCAGGTGAGAACATGTGGAGCTTACAAATGGTAAGACAGTGTTGTGACAGCTTGCTCTCAACATGAATGCTAATAGGCTGTGTGACTGCAGTTGTTGTAAGGCAATATTTAAATTTTAGATGGTTTTATCATCTTTACTGCTTGGGGAAAGGTATTAACAAATGACAACAAAGGAAGTATTAGTACCAATATAACTTAAAGGCAACTGTTTATTCAAGTTGCAGAGGAAGACAAGGGTTTTAAAACCACAAAACATCCTCAAAGGAAAAAAAATAATAGCTTGTGAATTATTAGAGTTTATTTAGATCTTTGATTTATATCTAGTTGGGTAGAAGAGGGTTAATACATGCACTTTGTCCTTCATTTTTTACTCTGCTATAAAATCGAGTAGCATTTTCTCTCTTTCAGGCATTTTCTTACCAGTAATGTGGCAGTGATGGTCACCTCGAAGCAGAGTTCAGTTCGTTGTGAAGGGATATGCACAGCCTGATCTCTTCCTTGTTGTGCTTTTCTGTAATCATACCTGTGAAAAGTGTATGTGGTAGTGTTGCCATATCAAGATGCCGTAACATTTATACCCACTCTGTGTAGGTGTGTAAGCTCTCAAAAAGCACAAAGTTAGGGAAATCAGTCCTGCAGACTTTCCATGTGTTACATATGAATTTCGCTTGTGACAGACCTAATGACAGTTCTACTACTAAGTTTATACAACGTGAGTGATGCAATGTCTATACACATAGTTTTATACACTGTTCCAACAGAGGCTGACAAAATGAGCTGGGTAGAATAGATGGTGTTCTGAAAATACAGCACACTCGGAGTATTTCTGTATGTCACTGATGATCTGATTTGACAGTGAGGATGCTAGTACCCATATCTGCTTTATAGCAGCTGAGTTTCTCACATCCCCTCACCATACTTGTCTTCATGGTCTCTACAGGGAACAGCTGCGCTGCTTGTGAAGGCATGTCGTGGTTGCCAACTGTTAATAGGGGGTTGTTTTTATACTGAAGCCTAACTGATCATATCAAGACAAAAACTTTAGGATCTTCTTGAAGAACAGCGCTGACTCCTGAATTTACTGTGTAGAAAGCAAAGCTCTTGTAATGGACCTGGAAGGATCTTTCATCATTTGTTTTTGAAGGCATGGTTGATTTTTAGAAAATTTGGTCTTTGCTTCTTTATCAGGAATGCATAATATTCAGCAATTAGGTATTTGTTTTAGGATACCTTCAACACTAACCTTCATGATAGCAGCTAATCATCATGCAAGAAGAAACAGAGAGAAGGCTTTTAGAAGAAAGTGTCCATTTTCATGAAATAGCTGTCTAAATATATAAGCACATCTAATTTTAATTTCAAGTTGTAAAAAGACACGGTTTCCTTTCCTTACTGCTCTGTGGCCTTCTTTTCTACTAAAAATTAGAAACATGAAAGAAAATCCGCTTTTATACTATAAACAAATTAAAAGGGAGTTGGGAATAATCACTTTCAAGTGGTACAGTTGCTCTTTACTTAATAGACACTCTCTTGCCTGTCTTTGAAAATAAAGTAAAGCCAGTTTATAAAAGCAGACGTGCTGCAGGATGTGCTGCAGTGATAATCCTTTTATCCAAAGAATGTTTGATCAAAAATCATGCTAGAAGACATGCTTTCTATGTACCTAAACCTTTAATAAGGAAAATTTCACTGACCTTTGCAGAGTAAGAAATAACCTTAATCTGAAAAGGAGTGAAATTACATGTTTTAGTTGATGCAGTTGAAGTTTGAGTTCAGAATAAGGAAGAATGATATCGATGGAAAAGTTGATGGATGGAACAATCCAGTTCCATTCATTGAAATGTGAAATATGAGAGAGAACGCTTTAATTATTTTTTTAAAATACTTTGTAATATTTGGCATAAGTTTCTCATGTTCCTGTTCTGTTCTTTAATATTAAGGTGAATTTAGTTGAATCATCTTAAAAATGGCACAAAAGAGTTAGTATAATTGTTTAGTATAAGTTGCATACAGGGTACCTTTTGTTCTTGGGCTTTTTTCTGTCAATGGCTGCACGTTCTCAAGTATTTACAGAATCTACAATTATAGTGTGCAGTCTCTAGAGTGAACATCGGTAATTGATATGGAAGGAACAAGGATTTTTAGTTTAAAAAGTAGGTTTTCTGTTGTCTGCATGAAACAGTTTTGCTACTGATGAGATTAATATCATAGAATCATAGAAGAACCAGGTTGGAAGAGACCCACCAGATCGAGTCCAACCATTACTGTCAAACACTAAACCATGCCCCTCAGCACCTCATCCACTGGTGCCTNATGTTAGCTTGATTTGAAAGAAAATGAGATATTTATATCAAAGAGTCTGCAATGAATGCAACTATTAAAAATCCAAACAAACAGGAAAAACAGCACACAAAGAACCAGTAGTAAGCTGTGTCTAAAAATAATCATATTCTTAATATATAACAAAAATGGAAAAAGAAATTGGTAAGTGACCTTATGAGCCGTAAAACTTCATGAGCAACTAGCCAGGTGACTGTCATCAGTAACTTGTCTACAATATAGATGACTGATACATTTTGAATTTTTCTGTTTTGAGTGCAACCAAGGTAGAACTAAAGGATTTAGAATTTGAATGTTTTTTGCATTTGTCTCTAGCATATGATAAAACATTGAATAAACTATAGTGAGAACAGTTTTAACCTGTCAGAATTATAGAGCTGTCCTGTTTTGCAGCGGATGTTCTTAACTGTAGTCTATTACATGATTCTTTACGTTGAAGAAAATCCGATACATATTGAAATACATATTGAAGAATATATTGATATTTGTGCTTGCAAATATCTTGACAGATGAGAAAATTGGTGAAAAAAAATGTTTTGTTCATTTTGTTCATTTCAGTACTGTTTGGTCATAGCAATTATGACTTCACTGTTTTCTGGTATGTCTGATGTAGAAGTAGATTTGACTGTGTTTCTTTCTAATGTGATATAACACAGTAAACTAAAGGGGAGACAGAAGAGCAGCAGATATGTAAGAATCAAACATTTTTGGGATATATGGTGAGAGTTTTATAATCAATGTTAACACACTGACCTAAATTTAATTTCTGTGTAGGTAAGATTGTTGTGATCTTTTTAAGGGGATGCTTACAGTATGCAGCATAATAACTGATGCTTCATATATATCAGAACTTCATTGAGAACCTGCACAATGCACCTGATGACTTAGTCTTTCACTGTTACTAGTTGATCTTCGCCAAGTTCTGTGAATGTACAGTGGGAGAAAAATATTGGGAAAATATATTCTGTTTGATGCTGTTGTGGGAGAGCTCACAAAACATTGTCTTTCTTTGCCCTAAGATTAAATGGTGGAACTACATAATTCCAGCATTAGAAGCAGCAACACACAGGAAAATTATTCGTATCTTCTGTAACAAAAATGCGTATGAATATTACTTTATCTATTTCACAATTCTTACATGAAGCTGTCACCATCAATAATTAGAGCCTTAACTTGTTCTGTCTGATAATGAACAGTTGTGTATGTAGATGTAAAATCCACAACCATATCTCACTAAATATTAGCCCCAGTTCTGCATCTACCCTGCGTAGTGTAGGTTTGTCGCCTGATAGGGAGGAATCCTGAGTAATAAGCTATGGAAGACTTATCTCCTGATAAATTGCTCTCTCTTCCTTTTGAGCTCAAACCTGAAATACTGTCTAGTATTTGTTTGTATTGATATGACTGAGGGCGGAGAATATCTAGATTATCTCAGAAAGCACTTGGCATATTGCAGGGTTGGATTACACCTTCAGTACTGCTGGCTGAAAGAAAAGGGTGCATGGACTTGTTTATAAATGAGTAAAATAGTTGTCTCTTGCAGACCCTAGTTAGTTATATCTAGGGTGCAGTGTTCACTTTTTTTTCCTGGTATCTGTTGACTAACTGGTTCAAAGAACTGAAATCTACACGCTCACTGGAAAGACTTATGATCACTCACTAGCTTGCATAGTGGATTATTCTGTGAAACAGTATAGTTTTGCTTATGTGAAGAATAAAGAAACATTTTAATAACCTTAATTTGTTTCTGGTTTTTGTGTGCCAGGCCTTAGTGATACCCTAAATGCTTTTGCCAATCTTTTTTTTGTCTTGGAAATATTCCCCAAACACCTCCAGCAGCTCTACAGGAGAAACACTGTTGCCTTTTTAAGAGGAGCTAGTCTCATTTGTTAGTTATCACTCTTAAAATAGTACATTTTGGGCAATATTGTATTGTTTAAAAAATGACTGTCTGGGAAAAAAATTGCCTCTTGTTACAAGTTAGGACATTAATGCAAGACAAACTTATTAGCATCCGTTTTCAAACTGTTCCAATGGAAAGTGGTCCTTAGCCAACAGAATACTCTGAACTCATCTCGGAATTGATTCTGAGTCATGAATGTCTGTCATAGGAGGGATGAAATGCAAGGTCACTTGTAAAACATCTTGTACCTAAGAGTATTTGTAAGAAAAATGTTTAATTTTTTTAAAGCAGTCATTAATCAGCAAGACCTTACAGTTGTATAGCCAAGAGCAGAACTTTAAATATTTTCCTATGGCTAAGTGTAGGGATGAAGAGAAACACCTTCAGATGTTTTCATGTCAATGTTATTAACAGTTTATGGGACCACAGGGGTTTAGTTGTTACACAAATTTCAAAATGAAATATTGTATTACTAGATTTCTTTATTTAAGGTTTAACACAAAACTCCCTGTGCACCGTTCTTATTTTTGGCAAAACCTTAAGTTTTAACAGAAGAAAAATCAACTATTTTTTAAGTTTCAGCAAACATGGTACTTAAACCTTTCATCAGTACACTTAGAGTAAGGCTGCATAATACTCTGTAAATGTCATGTATGTTTAAGGAAGACATAATGCAACAAATGGAGCCTGAAAACGTTTCTGTTTGTTGTTCAAATATACAGTCTGTTGTGAAAATTCTGAAGTGGAAGTTGGTGTCACAGACCCTGGGCCTGTGTTCCAATTACTGTTTGTCATTAAAAGTGACAATCTTTGTTAAGAACATCTGCTCCTCTAGTATACTAGCAATAAAGAAGATGTCTGTTATAATTTAACTTGGGTTTATCTTTTTTCTTTCCAAGTATTTGTTTTTAAATATTAGGGGGAAAAAAAGTGTTTTTGTAATGAAATATTGTCATAAGTTTCAGCTCTGCAGCACTGAAGTATGAAAAGTACATATTTGGTTGCTGAGTTGTCTTGATAATGCTGAGTGGGTCATAACTAGTAAGGTACTGATATTGGTAGTTTTATTAGAACAGAGAGTTTGGATACATATGCTTTGTTTCTTCTTAGGTTACTTTTTACTGTTTACATCTGTCATTGTAGGTCACTTACATCTGTTAAGTATCATGCTATGTAATTCGCCAGTGCAGCACTTTCAGGTTTTCCTAGAATCAGGAGTAATAATTAGTATTCTGCTTTTTGGCTGTAGTAGTAGAGTAGTGGTGGATGACAGGCACACCAGTCGAGTCTTGCGTCTGTTTGAACTTCATATGAATTTTTAATCAACTTTATAACTGCATCTTACTGACAGCTTATTCCCAGTGACCAGTGCTTCAGTGTTTCTGTAGCTTAATGATACATGTTCTCTGTTGCAATGGGGACAAGACAGAAAATGTGGCATATAGAGCCAATTTCTTTTTGTCTGACTGAGGAAGCCATATGTCTGCAGGCTGAAATCCTCTTCCCTTATACTCTTTTTAAATGGGCTTCTGTAGGATAGCAGATTGGAAGACTATATTGTGTTTTGTTCAGAGCACTGCATAGCCTTTTAACTCTATAATTCATGGCCATAGCAGATACACAAAGATACAACGAAAGAAAAAATAAAAGCACGTAACATCCTGTTCATGTGTTTCCTTTTACTGTTAATCCCCATAATTAATGCCCTATGAGGAATGAGGCTCTAATCACTTACAGAGCACAGTAATGTAAAAGGGTAGTGCTCATCTGGGAGGTGTTCAGTAGTATGGATCAGTGGTGACCCAGTTGGTATACAGCTGTTCTCCAGTCTGTACATATGTGGTTTCACTAACTACATGCATATCTGTCTGACAGGCCAGTAATGATTGTCTAAAAGGAACCTTGCCTTATGAAACTGAGAATTGTTGAATTGCTGTCTCCCATTTTTATGCTTCCATTGAGAGGGAGGAAAAAAAAATGGGGGAGGGAAGCTGTTCTATGAGGGTGAGGATCACAGGTCCTCTTTGAAATCTTTAATGAAGACCAGTGCCAGGAAGAGACATGTTTGAACACTACATAGTAGTTTTATGGTGGCTTCAAGGAGGTGTTCATGCAAAATGCCCTTCTGAAAGGGCAAAGGATTTTTAAGAGTTTTCATTTATTTGTGCATTTTTGTTTGTGTTTTTCATTTTTTTGTTCATTTGTAGTGAATTTAGTGTTACTAAAGCTAAATTGTAATGGGCAACATAAAAGATAGACTTAATTGGTTAAAATATGAAAATATATTTTGAAATGGACTCAGAGGACAGATTGTTGGATATTTGTTTTAAAAAGCAGTCATTTATTAAATCTGTCGTTTTGGGGAATGCAATTTGTTATTGGAATGGGTGACTGAAAGGAATTTTGACGTAAATACTTTGTCAAAACCTATTAGCCTAACCCACTCAACTACTGGAAAGTTGATAACGAGGGAAGGAATGAATGGCTAAAATATTGCAGAAACAAATTAACTAGTGTTTACTCAGCATAAATAGAGCAACAAAAGGGCAATACCCACCTCCTAGTATCTGCCATAACATGATAAAATTATCTAGTAGTTAAATCATTCCGGTGTAATGGAACAGAAGAATCTTATCTATTACTCAGTTTGAGGCCAAATTTATGAACAGCTGTCAGAGAAAAAAGTGTTAATGTACTATTTATTCTTCTGTTTATTTTCATTTCATTTTCAGGTAATCTTTTACTCTGCAGCAAGTCTTTCCAAGGCAATCTTTTCCTTGGGCAGTTACTTGCTCACATTTGTTTGAAGTACGTCAGGGAGTTGTCAAGCCTTATGCTTGATGTACATAAATATGCTGGGGGGGATGGGACAATAACAAGTAAACCTTAGAGTGAAATGAACTGACAGATGTGAAGCCATTTTTTAATCTGTGGATACCTGTAGAGTTTGTATTTAAAATACCTGTTGTATCCTTCTGTACGTTTGTGGAATACGGGTTCCATAAATACTAGCCGTTTACTGTATAAACAGGAGGCAAAATATTCATCACTGGAACCTTATGTATGAGTTAGAGTTTCTAGGAAGAGAAAAATAAAAACTTTCGAAGGACACATGACACTTTACCTTGTGCATTTATGCCTGGAAGCTCCTGCAACCTTTCTGTCTGGTGACTGTTCGTTTGTTTCTTTCACTTTTAAAAGCTTAGCTAAGATAAGAATCTGTTGTGAAAGAAAATGGAAAGGTAATACTGTTTTTAGGGCTGCTCCCATATACTTTATTCCTTGCTTTTCAGTTTGCTTTATGTAGCAGCAGATGTTCTGACTATTGTTTCATTATTCTTCTGGGAGTCTGACCTTCTATAGTGGGTGTGTGCTTTAGCAAAAAATGGAGAACTAATGTAAGTCTTTTTGTAGTAAATGCAAGTAATTTTATTAAACCGTGTTGATGACCTCAAATATTCTAGCTCTTAAGATTTTTTTTTTATTGAAGTCCTTGATATTGTGTCTAAGTTCTGCCAACGAGGTGGATTTTTTCTATTGAAGTATCAAGAGTAGCTTTGACTCAAAAGGATTGTTAACTGTCATAAGTACTGTTTTGTGAAATGGCATAATTTTAACATGTGCCTAAAGTTTTGTTTGAGACATTACGAATAAGCAGGATGAGTGCTTTCAAAGAGGCATTCTTGCTGTCCCACATAAACCATGTGGGCTTTCATTTAAGCTTCCCAGGAAGACAGCAACATATGTGTACACAATGTGTGTATTATATTGGCACCCACTCACAGTGTTAAAGATGTGTCAGCATTTCCAGAATAATTCCCTATTTTAAGAGCCTTGTTTCAGCCTGTATATGAAAGTTGGCTCTGTGTTGGAACTTTACACACAGTCACAGCCATCCTAGTCTTCAAGTGTCTTTTTTCTTTTTGCCAGGTGAACATAAGCTGAATTAAATTAATGTGTGCAAATTGAATGGAGGGTCTCTAGAGAAATGGTGTCATGATAGACTCTTCTTTAACTCTGAAGCAGTGCTTTAGTGAAGTGAAGCTATAGTGGCTGCTATTATTTTTGAAAAATTGTAAGAAAATGTTAGTAAAACAAGATGGCCTTGTTCTTGGTCTTGTGATTGTGCCTAGTCTGAAATGCAGTGATGCTTTTCTAGTGATTACATTTGAGTAAGAGGAACACTGAGTTTCACCAAATTTCTTTTGTCTGATTGTAGTTCTTTCTGTCATCATAGTGGTCTAATTAATTGATGTCTCTCTTATATGTCATATGCTTCTTTGTGTGTGTGTGTGTGTATATATATATATATACTGAGAAATGGGTTGTCTGTGGCAGTTTTCCTTGTATTTATGCTGTATTCCTCTAAGTTGTATGATTTTCTTGATAGAAGCCTTTCTCTAATCGAGAAGCCATCTTGTTTAGTACATGCAGCAGGGCAAACTGTGTGGCAGGACGTGATGATTCTGTGCTATGTGGGTGGCTGTGTAGGAGCAGAGTTTAGATTAGGTTTTGAAATTGCCAGACTTGTAATGTTTAGTTTGTGCTTAAAAAATAACTTGCTACTATAGTTTCAAAATCGTAAGTGCTATAAACAAACTGTTGTTGTTGTATAAGCTTAAGATTTATTTATGTGTGATTAGAATTGCTGAAGAGCAGTTCAGTTTTGAATGAATATAGTTTCAGCCCTGTTTGATTGAATGCCATCTAAAGACCTCCATCTCAAATGCAGATCATTTTTGAAAGTAGGCTTGTGTTTGAGCAACTGCGTGCCAACTAGGCAAGCCTGCAGTTTGAAGATAAACAAATCTAGGTTCTTCCATGTTTTGAAATCTGAGTTGAGAACTGGCACCGTTGGAAGGAGCTCCTCTGTACATCCTTGGTAGGAAAAGTGGGCAAGCGGGACATTCCTGTAAAAACAGTTTGTCATGCAACTCTACTGGTTGTGATAAGACAACCAGATAGGTGGTCCCATGGTTCTGTGATTGTAGATTATCCTTCTAATTACTGTTTTATATGGACCAAATCCTACTTCCTTGAACCCTTTAGAGGACCTAAATGTGCGATATATCAATAGTTTGCATAGTGACAGCAAGTATGCAAATTGCTGACTTCTTATTTAGTTCTTGTGCCTTCCTTAGGCAACACCAGTAAATAATGATACCTGGTGTAAAAGAGTATTGAATTGACAGCAATGTGAGATTTCTTGTTTCTGTTCTGAACCCCCAGTTAACACACTGCCACCAATCAAACAAAAAACCTCCACCAACTGCAGAGAGTCTTCTGGAATGTAAATCTTTGACTACAAAGAACAATGAGCCCAGATGTTGCAAGAGTTTAGGATTTCAGTGAGCTGGAGAGATTAAATCCTGAAGCAAACAGCAATGTAACATTCTGGCCCTTTTTTGGAGTGGTTGGTGGTTGCACGTGGAAGAATGATCTAGGTGATGACCTGGACCTGGATATAATTGGACATCCAGGAGAGCTCATGGCATGTTGATGTGTTGGGTACACAGTCCAACTACCCTTCAGATTAGATGAATCACTGTAGTCTGAATTTCTTTTAATGTTAGTCCAAGAAAATTGTGCAGCTGTAATGTAGTCTGCAGGTCACAAAGGCCTTGAGTAAAGCTCTAATTTAGAGTGGAATAAATACACATAGATGGTCAACAAATACTATGTTCTGCTGTAAACACCTTTGCAGCATGATGGTTACAAGTGTCATTGGAAAATTCAGGTAGTCTGTGTCCTACTTTTCTCGATCTGCAAAATGGGATTGCTTACTCTAATTTATTCACAAGATGCTTCTATATTTTTAACATAGTATTGCACCGATGTCTGACTAAATTCCTATATCTGACATTCAAGCCCCTGTTTGTTTCCTCTGAATGCCCTGCAGCAAAGTTGGAACCAACTTGCAGTAACCTCAGACAGAATCAGTATTTCTTCTAGGCCTTTATTCTTTAAGATACCATCTAATAACATTAGAACAGTGATGGATGCATATGCAAGTCAGTGAGTGCTTGAAAAGATCCTGGGAGTTTCTAAGTTATTTAAATTCCATATAGATTTGATTCTGCTTAACAAACTGTACCTGATAACATACTGGTTTTGTTTCTTTCTGGCATTTTTCATGAAGACCATACATTTTCTGGATTTGGTATTACAGAAATACCTCTTATTTATGAGAGGACATTCCATTCAACTGTAACTAGCTGGATGGTAAGATACCTACCCTTCATGATAACAAAAAAAAGAGAAAAGTTGCTCAGTTCAAGTAGCCTTGGATTAGTCATATTTCTTTTGCTACTCCTTTCATTTCTCTAGAGTCCTGCATGTCCTGGAGCTCCCATTGTAATAGCTCTGCCTCATTTTCATGATTAGTTTTCCCTGCCCACCACAGTATTACTAAAATGTCCCCAGGGTTTCTTCTTCCACAAGACTTGATTCCCCCGTGAATTTAGGATGAATGTGTGTCCCTCTGGGGAGGAAGAATAATGTAGTCAGCAAATACAGCTGTCAGTGACTGCAGTGTAATGTAGTTTTACACTGCAGTTGAGATTTTACATACCCTTTAGCTTATAATGGAGAGAAATAGGTAGTACTAATACTGTGCCATCAAGGACTATTCAAACAATCACATTTAAATAGACACTCTTTCATCTTTGATTAATTACAATACATTTCTGTTTTACTAGTCTAGCAAGTGTTCACCAGACCTTTACAGAACGCTCACTTTATTCTTTTTGATGTCATTAATATTTGAGTGGCAGTTTTATTTGTATAGTACTTTACCTCTTCAAAGTGATGTTACAAAGGGTAGTTAGATTTTTACGTTCAGAGAGATTTGTTTCTAAAGAACTGCACTTTAATTTTTTAACTTAGATACTCAATTGCACTGGGAGTTGTACTTTGCTTCTCAATTCAATATTTGCTCTGTCTAATATAATTTGTTTGGAGAAATCTGCAAATGAACCACTAGAGGATGTCTACTTGATACAGCCTAAATTTGTGCTTTCAAAATTAAATAGCAGAAGCCTTTTCTCACTGTTCTGGTCCTAACACAATGTGAATATGATATTAAAGCTGCAAATTGATTTGAAATTCTGTTTGTAAAGTGTGGGACAAAGCAGTAACATGGAGATGAGTGCTAAAAAAAAAAAAAAAAAGACAAGTTTACTTCTATCCCCCATAAACAGGTGAAGTCAATTTGGTGCAGATGGAGTTGGAATATATTATATTTGGCTTTCACTAGTCTTATGAGTAACAGTTTTAAAAGACAGTCAACAGTCAGATAAGTAACAGTAAGTATGGCTGCAGGGAATCAGAGCATAAAAGCTTGCAAGGGGCAAGTGATGGAGGAGCAAAAATAATACATGAGTGATCCACACTTGAATCTGATAGCTTTTTGCTCTGTGACTTTTTGGCAGAAACAGTAAATGTGAATGGAACAGCGTTATTCTGTTTTCTGTTTCATGTAGCTAATGATAATTTATTTGGTTTGTGTAAAAGCACGTAACTCCTCAGATTCCCTTATCTCTGAATCTCTTTATGGAAGTAATTTGGAATAGTTTATCAGATTTCTCAGAGTTCACAAGGACAACACACAAAATGCTGTCTGTGTGACTGGACATGTCTTAATTGCCTTGCTACATGTGACCTCAGTGTTTTGTTACTGAAAAATCAACATTCACAGTCAATAGCCCTCTCTAAGGAGTGTTTTAATGTGTGTGATTTAATTTGATTTGGTTTGGCTTATAGTATTCATCTAACCTGGAATCTGTGGGTAGATCTGAGAACAAACCTATGTTTATCCATATCTGTTAAGTCAGTTGAAGGGTTTGAGAGTTCTTCTAAGTGAAGAACTTCAATGTTTTGGTTTTATTTTCTCTGTCCCACACTCAGTTTTGAAGGGGAGTTCTGGACAATGGTTGTCCAGAAATGTTCTGAGGAGTGAGATCCTGCCCATGTAAACTGCTGCCATTCTGTCCAAAGTGTGTTTGTTATTAGGGCATGCTTTTGGAAGTCCACTGTGTGTTTTCTGATTTGGCAGGATAATATATGCTCCCTTTCAGGGCAAATAACTTTGGTAACATATCTGAAGAATATATGCATGACAATTTACCACTACACATTTTTATTCTTTTGAAAGGTGTTATTATCCCAATATATTTGAATTAGCAAAGTTCTTCTCTATCTGTAGTAGTGACTGAGAGGTCTTATTAAGGATGTAAGAAGTTGAGCTTTTGCCTTTTTCCCCACTAAACTGTTTTGGAGGGTATGTGGGAAACACTCAGCTAATACACATTGATAATGGAGAGCTGCTTCTCTGGTTCTTTGTTTCTGTTACTTACCTGACTGTTGGAGATGCAGTTGCTTTAAATTTATGATTTAACTTGGCAAAATAGCTTTCTAGGACTAAGGTTTTGAGTTTTTTGTGGTTTTTTTTTAACTTTGCTTTTTAAACCTGGCGTAATTATTATAATAATAAGGTTTTATGAGGAATTAGTTTAAGCATATCAAACTTACATACTTGTTGCCATGTCTCTGTCTAAAACTTGACAGAAGATAAGTGTACATTCAGACTTGGTTTTTTAAGTGTTGTGTTTCTGCATAATCATATCCAATAGCATCCAACATGTAACATGGATTCTGAAGTATTTGATGCCCACCCTCAGCCCCCAGTGGTTGATATGTTTTACAAAGGCCTGCCTATTAGTGTTATATGTGAAATAAATAGAAGTAGGATTTTTACTGTATTCCCAACTTTTATACAGCATTTAAAGCTGAAAGGATTTTGTTTCTTTCAGCTAGAAGTTGTGGCAGTTGAGCTGGAGAGGTGTGAAAGTAATATTCCTAGGATTATGTAGCTTGTTCATTGCAGTGTCAGGAAGAGTATCTCCACATCTTCAGGCTCCTGCTTCAATTTTTGTGTTAGTATATCACACTAAAGATTTTGCTGCTTCCATATTTATATTACAAAAGGAAGGACAGACAAGACTTTATTGAACCACTTTCTGATCTAGGGATTTGCTGTAACTCCAGCACAGTTTTTCCTGGAAGAACAAGTACGCTAGTCGTAGAGTTACTAGGGCAGATTTGCTTTTCATGTAGTGGTCATCAAGCTGGATTAAAAACTCTTTAGTTATTTCCTGTCATTATGCAGACACATAATGGATATAATAAATAATAATAGAACCACAGTATGTAACTAAATTTCCACAATAAGTTAGATTTTTCTGGTTTTGTTTCTTGAACAGAGCAACAGTGAGTGAACTTAGTATAAGCATTTGGTTTTTGACTGCTTGAAAACAAGAGGCTAAAGGTAGTATCTGCTGCAGTAACTGGAGAGTAGAATATTTTGTTGTTAATGTTATATAGTAAAGGTAAGATGTAATGTTTTGTGAGAGCATGTGAAAAAGGCCAAGTTGAGCAATAGGCATTAATGACTCATTCATGATTAAAACTATATTCATAATACTGCTCTTTCATCTGAGAATTCATATGTCTATGAAGACGGGATGGAAGTTTTAAAACTTAGTAGGGCCTGGTTTTTTTTCTTTTTTTGATACCGTAATTTTTATTTCCAGAGGTCAGACTAAATTTTGTCTTCAGAACTACTGAATGAAGAAATGCTGTTCTCAAAAATGATCTTGCACTAGAACCAGAAGTGTTTCTCCTTCTTTGCATTTGTGGTTGTTGCTGTGTCTATGTGAGTGTCAATGTAGGGAGTGATACAGTATCTCCTGTTGTGTCTCCATTTTCAGTGGAGAAATGCCCTCAGATGGACCATAGTTCCTGAATGGAGTATTTAAGGACAAAGTCGAGGATACACAAAAACTAGTTACAAACTCTGATTCACACAGCTCATGAACTGAATCTCATGAGAATCTTAGTAATCTTTTACTTATTTTTTATTTGATATTCATTTAAACACCTTTTTTTTTTTTACTGGAAATTCAGCCCCTTTCTGATAAAGCAGTTGTTTACAGTTGGAGAGTAAAACCTTCAATTTTACATCTTGTCAGGCTTGCATTTCCAGTGGGTGTGCTGATTTTAGGTTTTACATAACTGAGAGTCACTGAATGGTTGAGGTTGGAAGGTACCTCCGAAGGTTCAACCACACTGCTTACATGGGGCTGCCTCCAGCCAGTTGTGCAGATACTAGAGGTGGGGAAAAAAAAGGAGAAAACAAATTGTTTTCATCCCAAGTTTGGGGGAAGGTCCATCTCTTGCCTTTTAATTTGGTTCTTACAAGGAGCAGTCATAGCTCAGTGTAAATAACTGTCCTCAAATATTATCTATTTTAATGTTGCAGCAGCTGGATCAAGTTGAAGATTTTTTTATTTTTTTGATAGGCTCTCATTTCAGTTTAACACTTACTGAGTGTGTATTGAACAGGCTCATGTGAGTGAAGTTAGCAGGATGTTGTCTACTGATAACAGAGATCCCCTGTCCCTTTTCCCCTAGCAACCTCCTCCCTCTTTAATTTTTTTTTTCTCCTGTGGAGAGCTTGGGAGTGGGAGAAGGTCTAATGCTGCCTTTACTTAAATGATGATCCACTGCATGGGTCTAATAGACACCAGCTGTATGATAGTAACTCTGAAAACACAGACTGTGTAGAGCTCACCTAACAACACAGAGAAATTTAGACCTCAGTTCCAATAATCACCTTCTATGACAAAGTGAACTGCGTAGTGGATGAGAGAGAGACTGTGGATGTAGTCTTCTTGGCCTTTGACAAAAGTAAAGCCTTTGACACAGTTTCTCATAGCATTCTACTATGGAAACTGTCAGCCTCTGGCCTGACAGTGGGAAACTGGTTGGATGGTTGGGCCCAGAGGGTGGTGGTAAATGGTGTTAAATCCAGCTGGGGGCCAGTTACAAGGGCTCAGTGCTGGGTCCAGCCCTGTTCAGTGTCTTTAGCAATGACCTGGATGAAGGCATTCAGTGCACCCTTAGCAAGTTTGTGGATGACACTAAGCTGGGTGGAAGTGTCGATTTGCTGGAGGGTAGGGAGGCTCCAATGGGATCTGAGTAGGCTGGACTGCTGGGCTGAGTTCAATGGCATGAAGTTTAACACGGCCAAATGTCGGGTCCTGCACTTGGGGCACAACAACCCTATGTAGAGCTACAGACTAGAAGTCTGGCTAGAAAGCTGCCTGGAGGGGAAAGACCTGGGGATGTTGGTTGACAGTGACTGAACATGATCCAGCAGTGTGCCCAGGTGGCCAATAAGGCCAGTGGCATCTTGGCTTGTATCAGAAACGGTGTGACCAGCAGGTCCAGGGAGGTTATTCTCCCTCTGTACTTGGCACTGGTGAGACCGCTCCTTGAATCCTGTGTTCAGTTCTGGGCCCCTCACCACAAGAAGGATGTTGAGGCTCTGGAGCGAGTCCAGAGAAGAACGACAAAGCTGGTGAAGGGGCTGGAGAACAGGCTTTATGAGGAGCGGCTGAGAGAGCTGGGGTTGTTTAGCCTGGAGAAGAGGAGGCTGAGGGGAGACCTTATTGCTCTCTACAACTACCTGAAAGGAGGTTGTTGAGAGGAGGGTGCTGGCCTCTTCTCCCACGTGACAGTGGACAGGACAAGAGGGAATGGCCTCAAGCTCTGCCAAAGGAGGTTCAGGCTGGACATTAGGAACAAATTTTTCACAGAGGGGTAAATGGACACTGGAAGTGTTTAAGGAAGGGGTGGATGAGGTGCTGAGGGGCATGGTTTAGTGTTTGATAGGAACAGTTGGACTTGATGATCCTGTGGGTCTTTTCCAACCTAGGGATTCTGTGTGATTCAGTGTGTGAATAAGTGGAGAGGAAATCTCCCAACCACGTTTAGTTTGGGTAATGTGACTTATGAGAAATGAGTTAGGTTGGAACAGAGGAAACTTTTTCATTGTTTCTTTTCCCATACTAAATGTTCTCTGATGATGAGCAGATGATTCAGGCAGCATGGCTTCTGTTCAGTCTTTATGCTGCAGAAGTTGTTGAGCTAACATAATTCCATTTTGGAGGGAAGAAGGCAGCTAGTGTAATGTGAAGTTACTTGATTTTGTCTGCCAACTCATGTGCGTTCTATACAGAAAAGTGTGTGCAGCTGAGCTGCAGAATTGCAGAAGGAAGACCAAAGCATTACCAGAACTTATATTACTGATTTTTACCTATTTATATAATTTTCTGGTTTTCAACTATGCAGTGGGCACAGGCTATTCATCCTGCTTTATCTAAAATGAATTGGTGGCTTTCAAAATAAAGAACAGAGCAAGATCTTTGAGATACAGCAATGTGGCTTTCTTAGCCCTGGTTTGAATAGGGAATAAACATGGAAACAACCTGTGGTCTAGATGTGTTTCAAAAGGGAGCACTGTTAATAAGATTTAGGTGTCTGTAAGAAAAGGTAGAGATGCAGAAATTTGGAAGAAATGTCATGGTATTTCATGGAAAGGTATGTCTTAAGACAGAAGACCTCTGTTTATAATAATATTGTTTTGAAGTCCTTTGCTGTATGTGGCCTGTCCTAGTTGAAGGTGAATGGCCCTTATAAGGTGGTACTTCAAAACTCATCAGGTATGCACATTTTTAAGCTGCAGGATTTAGTTATGCTTGGAAGAGCAGAATATGAATTAGCTGGACTATAAACATTATACAGTGAGAGACTGATATTTTAAAGCTCAGCATGTATTCTAATGCGTAAGACACTTTTTTTGAAAAGCCTTTAATGAACTCAAGCTAAGTCTCAAGTTCATGTGTACTTTTGCTGATTTGAAATAACTCTAAAGATATTCTTGACCAGTCCTGTGTTGCTGTCTTTGCTCCTGGGAGCTCAATTTCTTAAACTGTGTTCTGAAGAGAAGTATATAAATTATCAGCAAGGGAAGGTGATTAGTGAGGACTAGTTGAGCTGCTCTATTTATGCCTGCTGACATGTGAAGTGGTTGCACTCCACAAGATATCTAATAGCAAGATCGTAGTCCGTGATGTAATTTACATTCACAAGTTAGCAAGATGTGTATATGTCAGCAGAGTACTGAAAACCTGGCTTTAAATTTAGGCAAGCAGGTCTAGTTGTAAATTTCTGAGATACTTCTGTCCCACTACGTATCTTATTTTGTGATCCTTTTAGATATGGCAAGTATTGTAATTCCATGGGGTTTTAATCCTGTATTGACTTTGTCTCTTTGTATTTAGTTCAAGGTATTCTTAATTTCTTGCCAACATTTAGAGACATTTCTATGCTACAACTGTGCACTGTTGCTATGTGTGCATGGGCAGTTGCCAGATGTGTGTCTGGTTCCCTACACACATACACTTTATTAACATGCCTGCTTATAATAGGATGTGTGTATGTGCATGTGTATAGTTGCCTGTCAATTTTATTTTACCATATTTTAAATTTTAAAGTAAGCTTATCCAAAGATAAGTAATGTGAGGGAGGAAAGAACTAAGTTTTTTTCCAAAGGAGAATATATAATTTGAAATCATGTTCTTATGTTGTTATTTGGCTTTGGGTATCGTAAAAGTGAATATAGTGCTTCCAGACCACTGTAGAAGTTGCTTGGAGTCAACATACATGAAGCCTTTCTAAGGCTACATAGGAATAAAATATCTTAGTTTAAGTTTTCCATTAGAAAAGAAAAACCACGGATTTGAAGATAAATAGTTAAAATCTCAAATGTAGATGTTTTGTTTTGTTTCCATAAAATATGTTTTGAATTACATTGTGTAACTTCTGCCAATGAAAATCTTCATTATTTAGAATAATCATGACTTCCAATCTGTAGCTGCTGTTGTACTCATTTTATGTTCTACTCTTTAAAAATATAGGCTTCTATGTTCCTTCTTCCTGCAGTATTATGGTTTTTAATTTTTTACTCTAAGTGTTATGTTTGTTATCTCAAGTAAGCGGTTCTGCTGGGTGAAATAGTTTTTAAGGCCCTATGATGAAACACAACTCCTCTAGCAATAGCATACAGCTCTAGTTTCACATTTTTTAACCCTGGAGACTTCACTATATTAGCACTCCTGAATAGCTTTGAAAGCTTTTGATGGGTCCTGTAATACAGCTATGTCGTTCTTGAAATTTTCTTGTAGTTAAGTAAGCAGAGGATTTTATTGCCACTGCACCTCCTGAACACTGTGCTTTAAGTCAGTAGCTCCTTCACTGAACCTACTTGCTGTCTGAGCTATGAGTAATCATTGTCATAGTTTGTAGGGCAGCCTCCTGAAATGGCTTTCCACACAGGTTACAAGGTGTAAACAGACCAGTCTCATAAGCAGGCTATGAGGGAACCCATGCCTTAACACATAAAGTGGATGAAAATAAGGTGCAGTGCCCGGCGTCTGCCAGCACCATCCCCCTTCTTTCTGGAGCAGGAGGTTGTGGGAACAGGAGTGCTGCCACAGGAGGGCTGGTTCAATGCTGCAGGAAGACTGTATGTGTGCCTCCCTGAGGTGATGTTGCATGTCATCCTAACATCCTTTGCAGTATCTTCTCCAGAAGTATTTAGCTTAAATTCACCTTTATTGCATTTTCACTGTTTATTATGCTGTGGTGGCAAACAGTTTGCCACTAATGATTTGTCCTGTCAAAGGCATATAGTCAGTTTATAGAATCCAAAACAGTTGTGCCGTTCAGCCTGAAAAGAAGGCCAGCTTTCATGCAACTAGAAAGTCTGCTTTGTAGACTCCAAAGTTATGCCAAACAGCAGCACAGAGCAAAGTACTTCAACAACTTCTGCTGTCAGAAGGGTCATACAGCTCAAAGAATGACTGTCCTGCTTCTGCTGAAAATAGTAGGCAGGTTTGTACTTCGCTCTAACAGCTGTTAATCTCTATGTATAATGCCAGTAAAAAGAAATATTTGTCATGGTCTGCTTCCTCCCTGTGAGATGTTTGGATGAATTCTGCTAGCACAGCAGTCTGAACTACATTTCAAATGCTGTTGATTAAATCTTGCCTTGACAGGAGCAGCCTATTGTTTGGCTGTTACTGAGTATGTGCTGAGCTGGAACCCTTCCACAGTTTCAAACATGCTCTTCCCCAGCAGATGCTCTGGGCAAAAGTCAATGGGCTGCAGTGTATGACAGAGTGCTATCACATTACAGAAATCATGCACAGGGAGGAATTTTGTATGTTTTTAACTGGTTTTAAAGATACGTTTAGTAAAACACTTTTGTAAGACATTTAATTGAATTTTAACAATTGCCAGCTGTAGTATAGAACATTGTAAGTGGTGAGAGTTTAACCTTTCACTACTCCTTTCACTTCTAAAGTGGCTATCTCTGTCTAAAGCTGATTTGGTTTTGTCTGCTTCTATAAGGAAGTATTATTGGAACTCTGACTGTATCCTGAGTATGATCCTGTCAGGATCCTTGTGTTCTTGCATGTTTAGCGCACTGTTATAGGCGTCAGACATACAAATATTTGAGTATCTCTCTCTATATATACAGTCAGTCACTTCCAAAAGGGGTGCTTCTATTTTGCTTTTGAAGTTAAGGATGTGTTGCACTAAATTTAGTGTTTAAAGCAAGTAAGACTTTTTAGAAATTGAGACATGGGTAGACTGAGCAGGCGTAAGGTTAAGTTTATAATAGTAAATGACTGAGGCTTTTTAGTGAAACTAAGGTTCCATACATAAACATTAGTTGAAACTTGCTATATGATTGTATTTTGTTCTGGTGTTTTTCTATACTCTACCCCTGTTTCATTTTTTTTTTAGTATAAATGAATGTGTATATTTAGAGACTTCTACCAGTTGTTTCTCACAGTAACCTGGGATCTTTACATGAACACCTAAAATACCAATAGATATTTGTACCTTGTAAAACTGAAGATAAACTTGGTACTGCATCAGTTTTGCTCTTCGATTACCGTCAGACTGCAATACTACCAATCATACATTTGCTTCTAGAACTGAGTCATGTGATTCCTTATGTATTCAATGTTTATGTTGAAACAAGTCTTTAAATTAAAAAAGGGTCACAGAATTGCAGAATTAGAGAAGGGTTAAGGTTGGAAGGGACCTCTAGAAGTCATCTGGTCCAACCACCCTGCTCACGTGGTGCTACTTGGACCTAGTTTCCCAGGTCCGTGTCCACACAGCTTTTGAGTTTATCCAGGGATGAAGACTCTGCTACCTCTCTGTGCAACCTGTACAAGTGCTTAGTCACTGTCAGAGCGGAAAAGGTGTTTTGGGAAGTTCAGAGGGAATCTTGTGTGTTTCATTTTGTGCCTATTGTTTTGTTGCTGGGCACCAGGGAAAAGAGACTTGGTTCTTTCCTTTTTTTTTTTTCCATCATTTCTTTGGGGATTTTTACACAATGAGATTCCCTCCGAGCTTTCTCTTCTCCAGGCTAAATAGTCTTGCATGCAAAACGCTCCAGGCCTTCAATCATCTTTGAGGCTGCAAGGGCACGTTCTTGGCTTGTGTTTAGTTTAGTGCCCACCAGGACCCCCATATCCTCTCATGCAAAGCTGCCTTCCAACTGGGTGGCCCCCAGCATGTACTGCTGCATCTGGTAATTTCTCTTCTGGTGCAGGACCTTGCTTTTTTTGTTGTTGCACTACCTGAGGTTCCTGCCAGCCCATTTCTCCAGCCTGTCAAGAATGCTCTGCATGGTAGCACAACCCTCTGGCATATCAGCCACTCCTCCCAGTTTTGTGTTATCTACAGGCTTGCTGAGGGTGCATTCTTGCTTGGAAGTCTTTAGGGCTTCCTGTTATAGTTTGTACAGAATCTTAACATGTGCCTCAGTTTTGGGATCTGTTTCTGGAACATTAACAGAAGAAAAACCTTTTACAAAAAACAAAAGCAAAGGTAAGTGGACAAATTGATGTTCTATGAAATCTGCAGCTAGTGTGTCTCATAGTGACTGGACCTAGCCAACTTAAGAAATCCTTTTTGCTAAAACAGGTTAATAAAGTAGAACTTGTGATGATAGAGAGGCAGGACTAGACTTACAAGGTAGTCTCAAATATTTCCTAAAGTATTTCCAGTTTATTCAGAGAAACTTTTACTTGGAGTTGGCCACTAAATAGAGAGTATCCTTTTGCTCTAGTGTTCTTTGTGAGCATTCCTTTGCTACTCTTTCCCTTTCTGAGTTATTTTAATGTAGGTGAAATTTTTTAAAGCATTTAATTTTAATTTGGATTTCTAGACCAGAATGTTGTCTAGCAAATCTTTAAATTATTTGTGTTTATAATAAAATCCTACTTGCAGTTTCTTTAAATATTTTTGAGTCAAGCAGAAACATCATTCGGCTAAAATGAGGATTGTTCTTAATCTAAACCTGGGCTGTCATTTGAGAAATCTGGGTTATGTCCATGGCTTGAAGCAGAAGCACTGAATGGAAGAGCCAAACTTGAACTCTGAAGTAGAGTGGATTGGCTTGTCATGTCTTCCGTAGGATTATACTAATATATCAAAAATATTAAAGGACTAATAGAGAAACAGGAGGAAACCAATCATTTTCTTGGTTATTGCTTGTCTCTGTAGGAAGGACACAAATTTAGGATCAGTGTTTATACAACCTTCTGTCTGAAACCTTACGTAAAGAGGTGGTCTTGAGGTCATAGCATTCAGTTGAGATTCCAGACAACAGGATTAAATTAATTTTTTAATGTGATGTTTTGTCTCTTTGATTATAATTAATTCATATATATTTGAAATACTTTTCTATTCTATTTATGTTCATTTTTCACAAATACTGCCCTGGAAAGTCTGCTACTACTCCACTTCATAGACTCTGCTTGTATAGCATGAATTTTAAAAGATGTTAAAACCATTGAAGTTATGATACCAAGTGTTTGAAAGTTAAGTAAAACAAGGATTAACTTATTTAATTGGCGCTTTGAGCATTCACATAAGGATTGCTGTAATGGTAAGCGACCATTAATTTTGTTTGATTGAGACACATCTAGTTTTCCACCTCAGCATCGGTTCAGTCAGGAGGTTGGTAGTCACCACAGCTTCATGAACGCCAGGTCACTTTTAGAGGCAATCCTTTCAGTGTCTTGAGCAAGCAGGAATCTCTTTTCAGTCTCATCTGCTATGATAGACCTTGTAAAAGCTCACAGTTGAAACAGCTTTTGTTGGACTTAATTTTAGATTAGTCTCCTTTGAAGTGGTTGAGAAATAGAGCTTCTGACTGCTGAGGAATGTCCTCCTCCTCTCTCTCCTCTCTGTCAGTGCTTTGAAACTCTGTTTTCCAACTGACTTTTTGCTTCTAGAAGCAAAACTTAAAGCTGCCCAAACAGTTAAATTTTTATGGTTGTTTGATGTTACTCTGCTTGGTCACTGACAACTGTTACAGACTATCTCTACTGATGTTACTAGGAGCCTTATCATGAAGTACTTCTACCTTTTTACCATCCAAGGGGAGGATCAACCTGAAAAATTAGTATAAAATATTACACCTAAATATGGAGAAGGAAAAATCTTTTCTGATACTGCTGACAAACGTGTTGCATGCAGAGAGAATGCTTTCACTGTTTCAGAGAAGTGAAGCTTCTCACGTCTGTCATGAATGTTCTTTAATAGCTTACTGATTATCTTCTAAGAAATGTAGTTAAAGTATGTTTGCGTAGGAGGCTCTATTTTTGTATGATCAGGCTTTTAATTTGCTAGGCAAAGAAATCTTCAGTGTTCTGTTATCTGCTTACTGCTCACAAAAACAAATGTGTTTATGCTTTTAGAGAGAGAAGTAAAGAATTAGTACTTCTTGAAAGTAGTTGTAAACGGAAAGAAAAGACTTGCCATTTGGATTAACAGAAAAGTTAATCTAACTGCTATAAATTGGAGAGAATAGCTTAAAAAACCGTGAAGAACAGAGTCTTGAGTAAGAGACCTAAATAACCTGCCTTTTACTTTTCTGTCAGATTAATTCTGAAATGGACTAGCAATCATCATTATAATAATAAATAAAAAATGTTGGCCTGTTTGTTAGACTGATTTCTCCTTTCTCTGTTTTGCAAAAATTCTTAACTGGTGTCTTATAAGGATGAAGTTTTGAACTGATAAGTGGGGTTTTTTCAGTCACTTTTAAAATCCTTTGTTTTGTCGTTTCTCAAAGGTAATTGTACCTCAGAGTGAGATGAAGCTGATATGTTTCTGTGTCTAAAGATGTAATTTGGAGTGACAACTAAGCCCCATCCCAAGGTATAAAAACGTCAAACGTGGTATTGGAAGTAGGCAAAAAACAATCCCAGACCTTGTGTTTGATCCTTGGAGAATATGCTTACTACTCCCATAAATAATGGACTTGATATAGGGAAAGAAAGTAATTGGAAAGGAAACATCTAGGTTTCTTTGCACGCAGCACGTAAGTTAATTAACAAACTTTTGTGTAATGTTTGAGGGGCTCCCAGGAACAGGCAGTTGACTAGCACTGTGAGCTTTGACAGGTATAATCAGAAAGGGGGAGGGAGGGATTAAAAAAAAAAAAAAGAAAAATAATTAAAGAAGGATGAGTTATTTGTGACAAAGAAACTTACATCTATTAAATAACCATGTGAAGTACTCAAGATTTTAACATATTGTAAAATAACCTGTTACAGAAATAGTTCTGGGCTCATCAGACTTCCCACACCAGGGCAAAAACTTATGCTTTAACATTACTGGGACTAACTTGCAGTCCTGATTACCCTGTAAGAGATGAAGATAAGATCTAACAAATATACCTGCTGTGTTCTGTTTAGCAGAAAGTTCCTTTACTTGCATATGAATCTCCAGGCTAAACACATGATGCAATTTTTACAGCAAAGTTGGCAGATTTTTTGTGACATACCTTATACTGCAAAAGTATATGAATAATACCAACATATTTTAAGGAAATGTATTTTATGGATGATGGTATGGTACGATAGGGTATAGTATATATTCCATGCATAGGGAAAGGCCATTAGCAGAAGTATTTAAGATTCTAACCATGAGTTCATCAGCACGTTGTGTTGGAGCTGTACAATTGCAAAGGAAATGAAATGCTTACTAGTAGAATCTACTGTCACAAAAGGGTGGGCTAGCTGAACATCTTTGCTTTGATTGATATTTCCTTATTACTTTAATAAATGTTTGTCTGGGTTTTCTTGAACGTTGGTGTGTTGAGCAATTTTAATCAAACCGTAGTAGTTTTCAATACAAATACATACTTGTTTTATACTTTGGATGCTGGTAGTTTTCCCTGACTTATTGCTAATATTGAAGTAACAGTTTTTTCTTGGGTTTCTATTGATATATTATTATTCCTAGGAACTGTTACTAGCAGTCTGATGGTTTTGTTGCATAGACTGATTTTTTGAAAGGAATAGAAACACTTAGCACTACCATGTAAGAAACTGTATTGAAACAAGGTAGTACAGTTAATGCATAGTAAAACATTTGTTGTGACTATTATTTTCTTGATCCTTGATACCTCAAAAACTAGCAAATATGTAGTTTTTAAAAAATCTGTGTCAAACATTGGATGGTGAATTTTGACACTTGGAATATTGCTATGGGAAGCTGTATATGGGGTTGTACAGTTGAAAATTCAATTTTATATTCAATGTGTCTTTCTTCAGTCTCATGTTTGTATTTATGATTTGAAGGAAAAAAAATTGTTTTAAGCATAACCATTATAAAATATTCTTAGGAGTCCCCTTGTCCTGAAAAGCTTTTTTCTTAATTGAAGTCATTAATTTTCTCATTCAAATTTTGCCTGCATAGTTAAAAAGAAGTCTCAAAACAAACACTTTAGCATTAGAAGGTTTTCTATACACTTATAAAAAGTACAGTGCTCTAGGTAAAGTTAGTTCTCTGTTTATGGTCTGATTTTTAAATGATTCAGATGTGGTTGGTTTATGAAACAGTTTATTTGCAAAAAACCAAAGTATACCGGCACGGATGCAATAAAGGAACAAGTTCAGCCATGTCAAGACATCGTGGCTATAGAGTAGGAGCATTAGAAATAAATTAAGCATTTTTAATAGTATAAACTAGTAATGACTGTGTTGACTTCTTACGGTTTTCTCTTCTCTCCACACCAGCCTCCTACTGTAGTCATAAATGTACGTGAACCATGAGCTGATGTTATGTTACAAGCCAGTAAAGAGAGTAAAATTTGGGTTTGATAATTTGGCAGGGTGTGCTACAGCATGCTTTCATCTTTGAGCAGTAGTATTAGTCTTTTGGTAACTTTACTAGAGTCACAGAAGTGAGTTAATTAACTTAACTTGGATTAATTATTTCACAGATTTAATTAGATGAGTAGGTGGTGGAATTATATACTCTATATAGTCTTTCATATTTTACTTCTCATCTAATTTTGCTAAAAAGCATGTAAAGATCTTCAGTTGGAGTATTTTGCATAGGAAATAAATACATGAAAATTTTAAAGTAGTTTTAACTATTTAATCTTTACTTGGAAGAACTTCTGTATTTGTAGAGACAGTACCTTGCTAGGATTTCATAAAGTCTTAATATTTCTAAACATTCATTAGGACAAATAATATCAGTATTTATAAATATGTATTTGTGTTTAATGGAGTAAACAGAAAAAGATGTTTGGAAATTGTTCAGGCACAAATCACTAAAGCTTAGATGATCTGAATGAAAACTGTGAGTTCTGAATGTGAAGCAACTATGGTCTAATTTGCAAGGTCATTTGGTAGTAGGTTTACTGTAATACTTCAGTAACACAGAGGCAACAGTGTATAGGAATGAAAAAGTTTAATCCCATTGAACATAATGAACTTCCACAAAAGTTGCTCTGCTATAAATCTTTTCATAGTGATTCTTAAACTTGGGATATGGCTAAAAGTTCCCATTGTTTTTTCATATGAGCAAAGTTTCTCAAGGTTCTGAAGAGCTATTTTTAGAAATTGGTATGCTTTGTACGTGTTTATATTGCTTACTGAATGCATAGTGCACTTTTTCTGATTGTGTGCAGTCTACTCTTTCATGATATAGCTAATTAATCACTATTTGAAAGCATAACTAAGCAGTGTTCGTTTGTATGTTGACAGCGGTTTTGCTGTTGTGTTATTGAAATTGTGTGCATTTCTGACAGTGTAATCTGACTTCTTGGTCAGTGCAGTGGAATGAAGAAATGAACTTGGGGCAACAATTTGAGCTGCTAGAAAAGATAATAACCAGTTAACACAACAGAGTCACAAAGAGAAAGAAATACACAGGGAGATTTTACTGTCCAGACACTACAGAGTCTGGGAACTAATAATTAATGATGAAATAATTGGAAATGTTATCTGAGGGAAAAAAATCAGAATACTGGTGTAGAGGTAGGGAATGTCACCATACAAAAGTGTTTGAATAAAAAAGATTTAATTAAACAGATCAACTATTTTATGTGCGTGTAACTTTTTTTCTCTGTATCCTTTCTGGTGTGTGTTATTTCCTCATCTGTTTGCTCAGCACATTTTGTCAAATCGTGTAATGTTTCCTTATGCCACTGAATAAGCCTTCATTCCCAAGGTATCTATAAACTAATTCTATTAATTGCTTCTTGGTTGCAAAATACAGTACTTAATTTGTCACTTAAACACTTTCCCTGCTTTTCTCTTTCCCCTCACTTGGTGACTGTCAGGCTGCACAGCAGGATGGCGAAAAATAACCATGTAGTTTATGTGGCTTTTTAATAAGCTGGCTCTGAATCTACTAGTTTGCACTTCAGCAAAGTGGAAGGATAATTATCCCTTTGAAGGGAAGCTCTGTAACGTTTTGATTCAACTTTTGGGGTTTTTTTATATATGGTCTGTTGTCCCTGTCATTGAATGAGAAATAATCCAGCAGTGCATCTGCAAACATAGTACCTACCTTGCTCAGGAGAGACTGTGGACTGATACAGTAGACTTGTTGTAGTGGTTATTTTTCACTAGTGCCACTGTAAAAGACAGAAAGGAGCAGCTGGGGGTACCTTGTGGTTTGTCATCCCCATCATTCAATTTCACAATGGTATGTGTTGGGGAGGACAGAATGAGGTCTGGGCCTTATTTTGCAGACTCTATAGAGAAAGTGAGTGTATAGAGCAGAAAAACTTCAGAGTCGTTTTGATAATGGTCCTGACTTAAATAGGTGGGTAGTCTTGCCTTCAGATTTTATTGCTGCTTTCTGTATGAACTCAAGCCAAGCCACAAAACCATGCTTGGGCTCTCTGCCCATTTCAAACTTCAGCTTAGTGATGTTAAATTTAAAGAAAATTTTGTAGATGCCAAACAGATTGTGCTTTGTAAGTAGAATGGGAAAGTGAAAATATATAAAACATGTTTTAAATACATTAAATCAGAAGTTAAAATTTTATTTAAAATGACAGGTAAAGCTATCAAGGGCAGACTCAACTGTTACCAAAAACCTGAAGCTTTTTAAGCAAATAGGTGGGGAAAGATCCAAGTTATGTGAACGATGCATTGTGTTAGCGTCAGACCAACAATAATTATTTCATGTACTGAGGAGTCTTTGGCAAATGCATAAGCATTTACTTCAGCCACAGCAAAAGTAGTTTCCATGAAGTTATGGACTGGAAAGTGTGGTAAAGCTTGCACAGAAAGTATCAGAACTTCACCTTTTCTCAAATCACAATGCAAATACCAGTGGTGTGGTCTGGCTCAAACAGCTGGAATGATGTCTTTTTGTTTTCTAGCTGATGCTTTCTGATAGGTAGAGAAGGGGCCTGGAACCTGGGTTTTCAGTTTCCATCTAGTTTTGTATCAACCTCTTGGACCACTTTGGGTAAACTGACTTTGTCTTCAGTTGCTCAGTTTCCTCTTCGTAAAATAAGGATCCTGGAAGGGGCACATTGTGAGTTCTACAGAAGTTACTGACAGAAAGAACTAGCTCTTCATAGTTTGATTTTGATCTGTTGAGTATGCCCATGGTATAGATAATCATGGAACATAGCATGCATCATGCTAGTAGATTTGTATGTAGAGGGTGTGATTTCCATTTGCTTCATTTGCAGTACGTAATTTACAAATTGTAATATGTGCTTTTTTTTTTTAAAGCAGCTAAGTGAGATGCATCTTTTTAGGGTTGAATGGAATTTAAAAGGGCTTCATGAGCTTGTCTGTACAGAACACATACAGTAGTACTTTACTACTTTATTTTTATTATAGGAATGAGGACCTATAAAATGTATCTCTTTAAGTATTCCATCTCCTATGGCAAATTGAAAATGTATTTAGAATTGTTTATCAGCTCCAAAGGTAAAATGTCTGCTTATTAAAGTAAACCCAAATAAAACTGCCTTCTGTATCGTGTGGTGTATGATAACGTTGTACCACTTTGGCAAAATCATTCTGCTTCTGATGATGATGACTTAATTCCTGTTCAGGAATGAAGAAGTTGAAGAGATGTGTAAACTATTGCTTAATAGGGAGTAGGGCAAGATGGAATGTTGAACCCTTTGGTTTTGTTTCCAGACAGGAAGAGAAGGCAGTGGGAAATGACAGTCAGGTGGAGACTGTGTTTTCAGTACCTCTTTTTCAGTGACGAGATGAAGCTTCCAAGGATTTGTCTATTTGTTGTGGCTTTTTAAAAAATGGTTAAACTTCATACCCAGTTGACGAATTACATCCAAAATTTTGTAACTAAGATTTTCAGTTTGATTAGAAATCTTAGTCAGTTTGTCTCTACTCTAAGCTCTTTATGAAAGGTAAAAACAATAATTAACCACCTCCCAACATTCTCAACATATTTACTGCTTAATGAAGATGAACTCTGGAACTTTCTTGTTTGCTGCATAACTACTCAGTTGTTTCTGTAAGACAAGCACTAATTCCTTCTTTACTCAGAGTCTAAATAACTCACCTTAAGATGCACAAGAATACATAAATCATGTTAGAGGAACTCAAGTCTTGATTTATTAAAATTGAAAAGACAGCTAGGTATTCTTTATTTCGATTTTAATGATATAGAGAAAAAAAGTTAGCTTTCCACTGTACTTGATAGTTACAAAATTTAATTATAGGCAAATATTGTACTATTGCAATGCAAGAATTGTGGAAAAATAGGAAAATAACCAAGAACTTTTTCATCGGAATATAAGCAGAATAAGATTTGTTTTCTGTGACTTGCTATCTCCCAAAAAACATTTGAAGCACAATTCTGCTTTTGGCACCTAGGAAGTGTCTGTATAGGTCTATATGTCATGCGGCTTTAGACTGGCCGACTAGTTATTGTTTGCAAGCCCTTCTCCATTACTTCAAATAGCTATTTACATATGTCCTCTGTGGTTTCTGCATACAATTTTCACTAGCCATTTTGACTTGGCAGTGTTTCTCATGGACTGGATGCAAAGCAATTAAGTGCAAAACATCTGACTTTTCTTAGCTGTAAGAAAACACATTCGATTTCCCTCCCCAATCGTCCACATTTCAACAACCTCTGTAAGGCAGGAGCACATCAGTGATTTTAAATAGAGAGGAAAAAGTCATCCCAAATATAGAATTCTACAGGAAAATCTCTCACATATGGAAAAGGGAAGACCTTACATAAACCAGCACTGGCTACAGTGGCTCTAACTTAACATGTCAAAATCTCCATTAGATACATCTGTTTTGAGAGGTTTCGCAACTTTGTATTGAAATTGCAGAGGTAGAGAAAGTATTCATATTTTAGCTGAAAAGGTGAAAACAATTTGGTATTCTTACACTGAAAAAAACCAACCCAACAACAAAAGCCCAAATCAACATCCCCTCTTTTTAACATCTGTTACCCTACTCCCCCCCCCAATCAACCAGCAACCCCAACCAACCACTTCAAAGGCTAAACTTTTATTTCTGGTAAGATCTGTGTTTGGACTGTCACCTCATTGCCTAACCTCTCCTGCTCTGTTGGAAGTTTAGGGGAGGAGGAGGAGAAGAGAAATTATGATTTGACTGAAGAAATTAATCCTTGTGCATGCACCACCACCTTCTTGTGTCCCCCTCCTTCCCCTCTTCTTTGCTGAATCACCTGGTTTCCTGTGTGACAGTACATGGTTATGGGAGGGGCAGCATTGGTTGAAGGGGACTCTGAGCAAAGGAAGGGTGTGGCGCATGTGAGGAACACCAGGATGCAACCTGTTTAGCATCAGCTCCTACTTCAGAGGAGCTGAATTATGAAACTGCACCTCAAAGGATAATTACATTAAATAACATGCAGTGTGGCACATGCAAAAAGAAAGCTACCGTAGATTTTAACTTCTGTTTGGAAACTTGAGTAACACTACTTGATAAATCATGTCTGGAGTAATTGTTATATGGAGTTTTGGTGCATTTTCTGGAGGATTTATGAAGTTTTTCCATGCAGAAAACTGCCTAGCAATTGTGTGCTTACTTTTCATTAAGGTTGTTTCCAACCAGCTCAAATTCTGGCCTGATTGAACTGGATAGAAATTGCTGTGCATTCACTGGGGTGACTGATTTTCATTATGGAAACTGCTGTTGAATTTAAGATAGGAAAATTTGGAACAGGATGTTCACAAGTCAGGAAATTTAACAAAACTTTCACTTTTGAGAAATTATTTGGTTTTGTCACTTTCAGAGACAAAAAATGATGTGAGAGAGTTCAGTCGAAGTAGCTAACAAGAAAATCCACAGTTTAAAATAGGAAGAGGTTTTCTGAGTTTTTTTAAAACAGAATAAGCAACAAACAATCCTTAAGGTTGCTTTCATCCTGTAAGTAATCTTAGAGTATGTAGCATTGTTCCTTAATATTTGGGTTATGTTCTTTTTTTAAAAAGAAATAGTGACTTTGATAGTAAACAAAATACACAACTTTGAGTATAGGCAAGGAAGATATCCCTTCATGCAAACTCCTATGATTTTACACGTGACTGTATAGTACCACTTTTCCTTTAAAAACAGTGGAAGTGCTTGAAATTCAAGTGGAAATTCATAAAGTTTGACAGTTCTCCCATTTTAGGCTAGGAACAAGTCTGTCTCTATTTAGAGCAAAGTTTATTGCCATATAAATCCTATAGTATCTCAACTTTCATCAAAACCTGATGTTTTCCTTCTGGTTTTGATATTATCATGCGTAACATCTGTTTACTGTAGATAAAAACTACAGATGTAACTGTATTTATAGTTCTGTACATTTGTGTCGTAGTTACGTTCTGAGATAATGTGGTGTTTTCAACAGATGCTGAAATGGCTTTGTGCTTTTGAGAGGTTTTTACACTGTAAAATTTCTAGTACATTTTTATTAGAAAAGGTGCATGCCAAATCATTTCCTGCTTTCTATTTAGAAACACAAGCTGTTCTTCCCTTACTCTTTTTTCTTCCTTTCAGTTGCTGGCATTCACAAATACAGTCATTTCTTCAGCTGAAACAATTGTTACAGAAGTTTGGGTTGAATCACTACTCACTTTTTTTTATAGGTTGGTTGAAATGCCTTTAAAGCTTTCTTTGTAATTGATCAGGCACTTAAACATCAGCAGAGGTTTGCTGTTGTCCAGGTGAACCTTAAGTATGTTCCTGAGTTAGGTCTCTGGTTACCAGTTCTACCTAGACGTAATTTCCATTCTATAACTGATGGTCATTTTTGTGCTTATGAATAAAATGGGCTAACACTCAATGATTGATCTTTAGGAATAATGGTGTGGTATGATGTATATGTCTGGAACGTACCTTTCTCCAGACAGGGAGACCTGATCCACACAGCCCACTGGCAGCAGTCCTTAGTGGGAGCTGTCATCTGTATGATACTTAGGTGTTGCGTGTCAAAACATTAGTTTTCCTGGGCCAGAGTCATACCAAAGCACCTGAGAAACTGAGGGATCTGCAGTAGGAGCACTCGTGCCCTGGTGGCCGTTTTTGATTTCCTAATACCTATAGCCAGTGCAGTCAGGACTGCTGAAAACTTGTTAAAGTGTATATTCTTCACTTCTCCCTAAAATCAAGGAAAGCGAACATTAACCATGTATCTGCTACAGGATACAGCAAAAACTCTGTTTAAATCGTTCATTTTAAAACTGTTTAACACAAATTTAGTCACCCTGTTGTGTCCCGTTGCAGAGCAGAGGCTCATTAGCTCCTTAGTTATGTCCATAATAACCATCTTTTGTGATAGAAGGAGCAAAGCCTCTTTGACTTTAGGACTTAGGTGGAGCTGACTGTTCCCAGAATGGATGGAGTACTCCCTAGACAGTGACCCTCGTTGCAGGTGTCTGCATTGACAGAACCAGTCCCTGGTCCTGCGTGGTAGCACAGAGTGGGAGAATTGACTTCAGGATTAGGCAAAGGAAGATGTTTCATTCTTCAGGGGACAAGATGTGCAATCTGAGACAAGGTAGACAAGTGTATTACTGGTGTCTGATTGTATTGCGTTGTGCACCTAAGAAGTCTTAACTGCAACTATGAATGTGAAAGAGAAGCATGGGTCTGGGAGGAACACTCAATAAAAATGTTTTGCCCCTGGAATCTGAACAAACCCATGTCTAATTCAGATTTTTTTTTACAGTGTTGGAGAGGAAGTGGCCTACTGTTGTAGTTTTCAGCCTCTTCAACTAACTGTACATATATAGATATGAAGAAGGTGTATACACATTCCCTCTGATAAATATATATGTATTTCTGTATATCACAATACCCTCTGATACCAAAAAGCATACAGGAAAGAACTAGTTTATTGGTTATCTGGAAAGCTGATATATACCTCACTCCCACTTGCTGCTGAAAAATACATTTCAACTGAATAAATGTTAAAAAGAATGCAAGTAATCTAAAGAAAATACAGAAGGGCAGAGATGAATACATTAGGCTAGGAAGATCATATAAAGTTAGAAACAGAAGAAAATATTATGTTATGTTTTATATAATGTGCTAATGTGCCATTTACCACACAGTTTACCACATAAAACCAGCATGCTGTTTCTATGACATTTGTGGGTAAATCTCACCATTTATTGTATGTATTCTTGGTATTATGATTTGTATGGATTTGGTAATCACCTCCTCCTGTGTAATGAAGGACAACCAACAATAGTCTTTTGTTCTCTGTTGAGAGACAGAGAGAACTAATGCTTTGAACTGCATATGAGTAGTGAAGGATTGGATGAGGAAATCTTAAGTTGAAGAAATGAATTTTTTTATGGTCTGAAGGGATGGCACAGAGACAGATTATATCTTGAGATCATTCCCTAGTGGTCCTTTCTGGAGAATGTTGCAAGAAATATACCAAATCTCTGCTGTTGGCTTTTGTTTGTTTAGTAGTCTTGCACCTGAGCAACCCATCTGTATGGAGACATCCACTTAGAATCAAGATCTTACACATTTTTGGCTCTCCTGTTGTTATCTATAAAGGGACCTTGTTACTCTTCCAGTTGCTTATAATCAAAGCTAATAATTAGAAAAGTCAGTCGTTAAGGATTAGTAATTGGGGTAAGGATTTGTTACTTGTTGTCAGAAGGCAGATAATAAACTGTGGAGTGATACTTAGTGCCACCTCTTTATTTTTAATCCATACTGTGTAAGAGATTCATTTGGGCAGGAATTCAGTAGGTAGTGCTGGGTGCCACAGTTTGTAGCCATCCATGAAAAGGAATTTCTGGTTTTTATTTGAATCTAGATATATAGCATTGCTGTTGAGAGAGATGGTAGAGGGTGCTACTGAAACTGATGGAAAATGGATGTGAGATAATTTCTTCATGTAAAGCTCTAGTAGAGGCAGAGTACCTGTAAATAAGTTCTTTGTTAGACAAAATCAGCATTATATCCGTTGCCTGAGGTTAACTCATAATTCATCTCAGTAAGATTAGAGATCTCTTTGGATTGGGAGTTCGCAGTATAAGAAATAATGCAAATTAGCTTATGGATACAAGGCACGCTTTTAGTATTGCAGATACAACCTTTGTCCCTTAACACTTAACCTGCTAGTCCTACAGCTCTCTTAAATGTCCAATTATATTTTGACTAATGCTTCAGTGACATAAATTGATATTTGTAAGATGTTATTACAGCAAGCATATAGTGGTTTATCTTCAGTGCCTTTCCAGTATTTCAGTATTTTCCTGAATTTGTAGGTTGAAAGAGTCTTTTTGATTAATGTGGAGAGAACTGAAGTGTATGGTGTCAAGTATAAGTCGCATTCTATAAGTTTTTAAAAAGATCCCTTTCTGGTGATTTTCTTCCAAGTATTTGACCTGAAACTTTAGCAAATATTTTATTTTTGAGAAAGAAATAAAGTTGGTTTTGGCCAAGCAGAGTCAGTTGCCGTGGAAGCAGAGGAAAATATCTTTTTGATCCTAAGCGGAAATACTTGTAGTTGTGTAGGACTGCAAGATAGTCTTCATCAACATGTATTATTAAAAAAGTACTCTGATAATTCTGGAAACAAAGCATAGATGCCTGATTTTGCAATTTTTTTAAAATGAGAATTATTTTTTAGTGGTATTTCTAATGTCTGGGAGAGGCATCATTTTATATCAAAGGAATTTCAGATAGGATTACATGCCACATTTAAACCTACTTTTTTAGTTATGGATTCTTCAGTGAGACTTACTTCATCAGTTTGCAAAAATAAACATGCATAGCAAGCTATGTGAAATTTAGGCCATCTGAATATATCACCAGAATCCATTGAGCTCTATGAATTGACTGTGAAATTACTTCAGTACAGCTTGAAAATGGGTTTAAGTTTCCCATGTAGAACTGGGATGGATGTTTTCATTGAATGCTTCCTGGATCTTCTCCTCCAGCTCCCCTACCACGGCCTTGATGATAAAAATAACCATTGTAAGTATTCAAATACCCATTGTAGAGGGTTGGCTGTGGACTGCATAAGGAAGAAATGATGGTATGAGGTCATGGCATTAAACATGTTTGTTCTGAGACACAGGGAAGCTGCACCTGTGTACGTACTTGCAGCTGAACAAAACTGGAACTGATGATATTACACTTATTGGTGCTGAATTTCCACAGGTGCAAGTGTGGAAAGCTAGAACCTCCCATGAAGTCCCCAGTCCTGCAGAAAGATGTCTGTGACCTTCCAGCATCTGCTCAGAGGGTCACAACCTGTTTTAGAGAAGTCCTCTGCATTTGTCATGCTCTCTGTTTTGAGTGATTTAGCTTTGTCATTGGGAACTAAACTTTCTTCCGCAGGAAAAGCAATACCTCTTTTAAACATATTCTTATCACTTCATCTGCAATTAAAATTAGTATTAACTAAGAGTTCAGATTAGCTATGGTTTATTTAGAATTACTTTTTCTTCGAAAAGAAGTTACGTTATCGTGATGGCATTTTGCTTAAATGTTTAAGTGAAGCCAGAATAGACTGTTCCGAATTATATACTTTGAAGACACCTTATTTCCACAGTTGTGATTCTTAGAGTAAATATGGGACATTGAAACTGCTGCTTCGTACAGTCTCAATTCAAAATTATTTACATTGTTCTGACATGTACTAAGTACTTGCTTTTGGAAATATATAGTTTTCATATTCTCTAAGAGTTATGTACGGGTAACTGAATTGATGAACTGCTCAGTGTTAGTGCATTATTACTGTTACTACTAGACTGCTTGAAGCCAGACCATAGAAACACCAAGAAATGGAAAAGATCAGATAGATATTTATTGCTCACATACTTCTATGTTTTGACTGAAATAAATTCTTAAAATATGCTGAGGTCTTACTTAGCTATAGAAATCAAAACTTACTCTGCCTTGTTACTGATGTATCTTCCCTGACTAGCAAATAAGTCTGTTGTGAATCATATGTGCAATAAAGGTGACAAAACTTGGAGGAATATGAAGTTCTTGAGGAGTAATCAGAAACATATTTCCTACTTTTCATTTCTGACTTACTATCCTTCACTCATTTTTAAGCTTTGAAAGTGTTTTATAGTATCCTCCTTTACTCCCCACCTTTATTAAAAATATTTTTTCTAATAATTTTTTATGTACTTTTCAATTCTTTTTTCTACTGTTTTTCTCACAGTGCCCATTCTAGATGTCTTTTCTTTACCTTTTAACTAACATCGCTGATGCAAAAGAAGGTTCTTCTGACTGGCAAATCTTTTAGTGCTGTGGACTTAAACTGTGATTCACTGTGACATACCAGCCAGGCTTTTCAATTCTCTAGGTCTTTGAGAAGCATTTGGGGATTTTATATGTTTAGGACTTTAACATAAAGCATGGTTCTCTCCCTTATCAAATATTTACTGTGGTCTGATGGGATTTAGACCAGTATGAAAGCATGTGAATGCAACACACTAGATGTTTCATGTTTTCTTCAGTCTTTTTCTGTGGAAGAGCGTTTTGTAAGAGAACATTCTATGTTAGATACTAGTTCATCTTCCATACTGAAAAAGGGGTTCTCCCTTGTGGAGCTGTGGAATGTGGCTTGGTGGGTGGGAAACAAGAATCCCCAGGAAAACTATTTGGCCTTTGCCTCCTCTGTTACCCCTTTCCTGTCTGTCTGTCACCTTCTTTCCTCTTTCTTCTCTGGGAGCCAGATGAAAAAAATTACTTTTAGCCATTGGGGAATAGGAGGAATGAAGTAGTTCTGTGGGACTTTTGGTGGAAATTGATGTACAGGGCCTTGCTTTTTTTTTCTGGGAAACCAGCCAGAGACAGGGCAGGCTATGTGGGGACTTGGGGCACAAAAACTTCTCTACAGATTGCTGTCTCTTTGCTGATACAAACTGAGATGTTTTTGCAGATGGCTGCATAATCTTCTTTAGTATATACCTGTTGTAAGAAGCCGTAATGTTTCTTATTTTGGTAATGATTTTTTCAATCTCTTTAGCAGATAGAGGCTTGTAATTTGCTTGACTGTAAGATTGAACGATAGCTGTTGTTCACAAGTATTTGTTATAGTAACCTAAATATGACTTAAAAGGGCAGTAGCATTAGATGTCAGACAGTTCATATTAGATGTCAGGATGAAAACTGCTGGTATGAGTGAAAGTGGTTTCCAACACCAAATATGCCACAAGTGTTGCTCTTTGTCTTGGGTATTTCAAATCAAGCCAAACCTCAGCAGGCCATCTGCCATGGTGGCTGGTGCTCTGAGCTTCCCAGACATGACAGGAATGCACTTCTATTTTTTTTAATTCTGTTTTCCTTCATGTCAGATCTAGACAGTCTTCATAGTATTCATAGTTTAAAGCGCAGTTAGACACATGGTATGCTTTGGGAATTAATGTTCCTTTCCTATTCCAAGATTACTATCTGAAAACCAGAAGTGGGAATATGGTTTTGATATGAATGTTTTAGCCTGGTGTTTCTTTACAATATATGCTTTATTATTATTTAGCTCTAGAATTCAGGTCATTAGAGGAATGGATGTGTTGGTTCCACAAACTAAATAAAACTAAAGATAGTCTATACAATTTTATATAATCTCAATACAAGTATTTTCAGGTCAAGATAATTTTTCAGAATATGTAGTGCGGTGATTTTAAGATGATTCGTGAAAAAAAGAGTTATTAGAAATTTACATCTAGATTTCTTAGTACCCACATGTGTGTTTGTTTACTTCAGCTTAAGATGTGAATTTTGTATCTGCTCTTTTGTCTGTTCTCACTTGCTTTGGTAGCAAGAGCCAGCATGTTTTGGTGTTTGATAGGAAACAACTTGCTCTTAGTTTTACGCTCCTGTTTCAAAGCAATTTGTCTTCAGAGGCTGATTGATAGTTCCAAGAATCCATAATCACAGAAGTGTTTACTTTTGGAAGTAGTAAACTAAACTACATTTTGAGGCAAACTACACAAGTGTTTAGTCTTAGGGGAATAAAAATCATGCCTAACTCTTAGAACCTTCATTCCTTAAAAATAACATTTCTACTGGAAGGAATTTTAGTTGGTTGTGTTTTTTTTTCATTTGTGTTTTTATCCATTTGTATTATTTTGATAGAATTTGATAAGATTTAGCAGTGAGTAAACCATACAGGTTTTCATGTTGTGACTCAAAATGTTGGTATTTCCACCTTAGCTGTGCTGTAGTAACTTTTTCTCATCTTCTCTGGATTCTTGCCATCTATGAGCCTCCTCTTCTAATTTTAGGAATACTATCATACTATCTTACTTGGATCCACTATTAGAGTTCATTATTTTGGAAGACATCTGTGATCTGACTATGCCATCAACTGGCTTAACACTACTTAATTCTCCAAGGTCAGCAAGTACCCTTCTAGGTTCTTGTTGCATCTATCCCCTTAAAGCACAGCATAGCGCTCTGTTCCTGAATGATACTGGTACATCTCTTGCCCTTTACCTAATGCAATGTTGCAGCATCACCTGCCCTTTCCTACTGCCAGACTTTGCCAGACCACCTTCCCAGTGGGGGACACAGCCACACTTGAGGTACAGTCTGCATTTTGGGCAATTTCAGCTGTTCAAACACAATTGTAGAATAATAGAATGGTTTTGATTGTAAGGGACCTTAAACATCACCTAGATCCATCCATGCTGCTGTGGGGCAGGAGCATCTTCCACTGGATCAGGTGAATCAGGTTGCTCTAAGCCCCATTCAGTCTGGTCTTGAACACGTTCAGGGACAGGGCTTCTGTGACTACTCTGGGCAACCTGTTCCAGTGCCTTTCCACTCTCACAGTAAAAAATGTCTTCCTAATATCTAATCTAATTCTTCCTTCTTTCAGTTAAAACAGTTAGCTCTTGTCCTATCACTGCACTCCCTGATAAGGGGTCCCTCTCTAGCTCTCCTGTAGGCTCACATTAAGTACTGGAAGGCTACTATAAGTTATCCCCAGAGCCTTCTCTTCTCTAGACTAAAAAAGACCAATTCTCTCAACCTGTCCTTGTATGGGAGTTGCTCCATCCCTCTGATCACCTTTGTAGCCCTCCTCAGGATTCACTCTTAACAGGTCCATGCCCTTCCAGAACTGCAAGCAGTACTCTAGGTGAGATCTCGCAAGAACAGAATAGAGGGAGAGAATCGCCTCCCTCAACCTATTGGGAACACTTCTTTTGATGCAACTCCAGATACGTTTGACTTTCTGGGCTGCAAACGCACGTTGCTGGCTATGTTGAGCTTCTCATCCACCACAACCTGCAAGTCTGTCTCCTCAGGGCTGCTCCCAATACATTCTTTGCCCAGCCTCTCATTGTGCTTGGGATTGCCCTGACCTGGGTGCAGGACCTTGCACTTGGCCTTACTGAACTTAATGAGGTTTGCATAGGCCCACTTCTCAAACCTATTGAGGTCCCTCTGGGGACCTTTGCCTCTCTTATGTGGGTTAAAAAGAATGATTATCAAGTTGTAGGACAGTTCAGCTTGCCAAGACATCCAAAAGTAATTTAAAAGGTATTAAAATTTTTGTGTAATCAAATTGTACGAGAAACAAAGTCAATTTAAGAATGTGGACTACAGCATCCTTAAGACAGACTCTTAATCTGTATCAGTATAATCATTCTTGTTTTCTGTGGTGAAGGTAATCGGATACCTAAGGAAGAATAAATGGGGCAAACATGCATAATATAGTACATTTCCTTCGTACTCTGCTAGCCTTTGGCCATTTTTAGCTCAGTGATTTCCTGAGCGTGTTGTGCTTTATTACTCTAGTAATCTTCAGTGAAGCCGCTCTTAGTGTTTTTTCAGTCTCCTCTCAAGCCTATTTAAACTTGCCTCCACAGTATCCTTAGGTAACAACTACTGTGGATGGGGGTTTTTTTGAGCTTGCTTCCTGTCAGCTTCATTTAGTATTCTAGTTACTGTCAGTCCCCACCTGTCTTCCTTATGCCAACTTGCAATTTGTAGACCTCTGTCAGATTTCCTCTGTGGTTATTTGTCTAAGGTGAAGAGTCCCAGCATGCTCAGTTCCTCCTCAGTTTAAAGTCATTTCTTAGCTTTGATAAACCTTGTTATCTTTTGATGTGTTTCTTAGATATATGATTCTTACACCTGTTCTTACATATCTGATTTGATAAGAGCTGATTGTGATTCTATGTAGTGGCATAATTGTTTTCTGTTTTGTTCTCTGTTCTTTTGCTAATAATTTAGAATATTTAATTTGGTTTTTTTCTTGCTGATGAGCACTGAGATCATATTGTCATAGAATTACCTGTCATAATCCAACGTCTTGCTTCTGAATGTCAATGATCAGCTCGGAGCATGCCTTTTTGTACATGAGGTCAAGATTATATTTTCAAGTACATAGTTTTGCCTTAAAATATATGAACTTTATCTCTCATTTTTGTTGTTCAGTTACTCTGCAGCTATTCACACTTACCTGTCAGCCATATAGCCTTTGAATAGCTTTATGTAATCAGCAGACTTTGTCACTTTGCTGCTTGCTGCTTTCCTGTGAATGTGCTGAATAGAGAAAGTGTCTGTGTAACTCAGGTGGCAGTTCCATTTCGAGCACAAACTTTAATGCCTACCCTCTCTTTGGAATTTTTTTAGCCCAATTATTATTCATGCCAGACCTTCACTCTTAGGCCATGACTTCCCTTAAAACCTTTTATTGTCTCCCATATTGAAGTGTCCACATATGTCATTATCACCACTGGTTGAAAGTAGTAGTGGATGACCCATGGTTGTGAGTGTTCTTATGGCAATAGGATAAGCTTATTAATGTTGAAAGGAGGGAGAAAAACATCTAGTAAGCAGATCAGGGTATAAAATTCTTCATTGGTAGCTGTACTTTAAACCAAAGAAAGATAGTTTTAACAAAGAACTCTTTTTAGTCTTGCTCATTTCATCCTCTTCCCTTGCTTCTTATGGGAGATGGATAGTGAAGAAGCAAAAAGCTTTATTTTCATTTGTACAGACAGCTTCTGTTCTGAAACTCCAGCATGAGTACATCCTAAAGGTAAAGATTCTGTGTCAGTTTTTGTGAAAAATACTGCTGTCTGTCTAGATATATTTCTGCATTTTTAGCAGCTGTTTTTACTTAATTCAAGTTCTTGATGATATTTCAACCTGTTCTATTTGCTCTAGTTAGTATAAAATCAAACAACTTGTTATAGAGAGGAAATCTGTTAGACTTTTCCCAAGATCTGTGCTGTGCTCCCAGTCGGTGCTTGATTGTTTTGAATTATCCTATTGGATGTCTACTGACCTGATCTTCATGGGCGGTAAGTAGGTACAACATCATGAAACTATTTCAAGTAACGATTTGGAACCAAGTATTTGATTTTTCTTCTCTTGCTATTCTGCACAGATAAAGTTCCTAACACAATCTGGCAGCAGTGTGTCTCATTTTAAATGGTTCAGAGGCATTTCTGATATGCAGGAGGACAGGAGGCCGGTTGCTTCAGGGCATATATGAAAGTAAAGAGGGTAGATTTATATTGTTTACTGCTTGGGCCAGAGAATTGTAAATTTCTTCTTTGAATGAAAGTCACTTTATATTCTCTCAAAAAATAAACACAATGGATATTCTAAGACCTACAAATGTTTTCAGTACTTCATATATCTTATTCTGTATGGGTTTGCGCCATATTCATTTGTGTCACCCTGCTTAGCTATGTGACACAGGTTTTTGTTAACTGTTTTTTGCAAACAAGCTGCATCTCAGGGCTAGGTAACGCTTAAATCATTTTCAGGGGATGATTTCAGTAGATTTGATTAAAGTGCATCTGAGGAAATTGGAATTTTTATATGTGTGATAGGAATGCAATAAATTTTAGCTCTAGGAATTGAGACGTGGTTTGAAGGCTGATTATTGTATTTTGATAAGTTATTTAGCTCTCACTTGGACTTTCCTATTCTGGTAAATATAATGTGTTTTAGACGACAACACAAAGACAGTTTTTAGACTGCCTTAATGAGAGTGGCTACTTATGTGGACTTAGGAGTAAAAATTCTTACATTGACATGTTTGAAGTTCTGTGAAAAAATATGTTTGTGAAGAGATAGGGTTGGAGAGTTCCTCCTCTTATTTAATGATGGCAGGTATTTTTAGCAGGAAAACATGTGGTATGAAAAGGTGTAGTCTTTGTAAAATGATTAACTACTTTTTATGAGGGGCTCCCAGCACTGCCACAGAAAAAAAATATGTAGAAAGTGATGATGTATAAGAGTCTCAAAAAGTAAAATCCAAGGACTTTAGAGGATTTCTAAGGCAAAACATGCAGCTTTGCCTAGTCTCTCAGAAACAGCTCAGCTAGGAAAATTCCTTTTAGGCTAGTCTCTTAGGTATGTTAGAACAGCCGGTTGACTTGTGATAATGTTGATTTGCACTCTGTGGAAATCATGAGTGATACAGAAGGTAATAAGTGTCTCGATAGGTTATGGTACATTATTTTAAAATCTTGGGGGAAAAAAAAAGCAGAAGTCTTGATATTTATTCATACTCCTAATGGAAGAAAGTGAATGCTAGGTGATTTTAAAAATTCTATTCAGATCCCTTATATGTAGCTGAAAATCTGACTGGTAAAGATACTATTAAGCTTTTTATGGAAGTTAGGGTAATGATTTAGTGGTGGACTTGGCAGTGTTAGGTTAACCGTTGTACTTGATGCTCTTGAAAGTCTTTTCCAACTTGAACAGTTCAGTGATACCATGACTCAAACAAACCCTTTCAAATTTTAATGTTTCAAAATTGAAAAGGTAAGAACTCAAAAAAATTGCCAGAAATAAGATTTTGTGTGACCATGGTTGGTTATCTTGACATTTCTAAGTTGTGATTAGTCTCTGAACACAGTATGTGTTATTCTGTGTGGTAGTTGCCTGGGTAGACCTGAATGCACAGTGTAGATATTCACTTAGCAAGTAACCATAAAATATATGTTTGCTCCTAGTGTTTAATGTATATTGTTATGGTTTATTTTTTTCATGCTGTTCAGATTCTTCTGTAAAAGCAATGGCATTTTCTTATGGTCTGTCTTATGCTGCTCTGCATTATCATACATTTAAATTCAGTTTTCACAAAGCTCGATACTGCCGTGTATTTCTTTCCATCTCCCTTCTCTAGCTTCTGTTTTTCTTTGCTCTTGAATCAACCAGCCTTACTTCCTTTCTGTATTTGTTGTGGGAATTGGTGAAGGATTTTATCCTGTCCTCTGTGGTACTGAAAGCGCACTACTTACAGTTTTGCCCCACAGCTGCAAACTAGCTCATGCTGAGTTGTAGTCCGTGTATTTTTCATATGTAGTTTAGTCAACCATAGGAGCTAAGAATTTTGAATTTTGTTTTGGACCATCTCAGACAAGATTTCCCTCAGTTTCACTGTTGGGATAGTGTAAATTTTCCCAAGAGTTCTTGGAGACACATGATCCAAAGACCATTTTCTGTTAAATACCAGTTGTGTTTATGTACTTAAGAATGTTATATTTGGGGAAAAAAAAAAAAGCATGTTAGCTTGACAAAACTACTTAATGTCAGCAAAAACTAATAGTCCTGCTTTTAGAAATGGCTAGATTTTGTTGCAGATTTTTTTTCCTGCAGTCAGAGTTTAACAAGAGCACTAAGCCTGAAAAAATTCAGATTCAGTGTTCAAAAAAGATATCTAGACAAGTAACTACACGGTTACAAAGTTCAATAGGTTTTGAATTTAAAATTAAGCAATCTATATTGCCTACCCCGACAATTCTAATTTCTATGGATTGTTCTTTCAATTTCTTAACTGAAATTAAGACAAACTGTTAAAAAGTAGCAAATAAAACTGAATAAACCAGTGTCCAGCTCTATACAGATCAGATTATATATATTAAATCATGTGTTTTGTAGGGATGAGATATTAGCTCAATTAAAAAGTTAGGTAGTAAAATCAGTAAATCTGTTAGCCTTTATTTTATGTTCCTATTTATAATGTCACTGGGTTGACCATCCTTTACGAAGTATTTATACTTATAAATATTCATATCAGGTTTATTCTAATTTCTTTCCGTACCATTCTCTAGAGGTTTTTTTCCTTTATCTCTGTCCTTTTGCATAAGTAAGTAGAGATAATAGCTACTTATGGAGAAAATTATTTGATCTTTTGCCCACACACCTTTTTTCATTTTTGATAACACACATTCTGCTTTAGGCAGACTGTATTTCCCTTGTTGCTTTAATTCCTGCTAACGCTCTTTGGATCTGTTACTTCCTATACCTGGGAACTAACAAGAAACTAGATTACATTGCATTAGGAGTACCTCGAGACGCTCATCTGTGCTGGACAACTGTCGTTAGGACAGAACTGGATGTAATGAAGTTTTCAAAACATATGCTGTAAAGCTCAGCTGATGATAACTATTCATGCTTGCTGATGTATAGAGTGTTTAGCAAAATCCCAAATATAATCTTTGAATAGCACTTTGCCAAAGAGATATTGGTAGGCACAATGCCAGACCAGTTCATAAATGAAAGATCAAAGAGTAGTGAGTGGGCAGACTCAGCAGTTTGGAGAATGTCTTAGATTTGGAGAAACCCTGTCTATCTTCCTTCCTTTCTATTTATATTCCATTTTCTTCACTGAGCAATTGTATACTATATTCATTCTTTATTTGTGCATAAATGGGGCAACCTACTACAGAAGCACTAACAGCTGATAAGCAGTTTTGAAAGAGGGAATGAAATTTGGAGTTCATCCAGCATTACCACCTTCTGTTTTGATACTCTTCTGGTCTTTAAAATATGAGAACTGAAGGAACCAGACTGCTGATGGAAGTTAGTGTATCAATGTAAAATGATTTTTAATCAAAAGAAAAGGTGGTGGAAAATTGAAGGTGACATTGTGATAAACTTTTTGTTTGTTTGTTTTCACAGGCATCCTTGCCCGATTCTTACCCAAAATCTGCCATTTTTTTCTTTTTAGTATCCATAATGAATAGCACATCTGTGATAGACTTGCATGATAGTCATTATACCTGCCAGAAAAGCTGATGGAGAGACATTCAGGGACTGGTATTGCTTTCTTACTCATACGCACAACTCCTGCAGAATTTAAAGAATAGAAGTAGTTGCCTCCAGCTAGTGTCTTACAGTTTTATACTTGATTTTCATGTTTATTATGGGATGAGTTTAATTTTTGGCTGAACCTTGCCATGTTTAAGGCTTTTTTTTTTTTTTCCCCCTTGGGCTTCCAGATGAGGAATAAAAAAGCACAACAAAATCATTTTTCTTTGTTCCTTCCATGAGTCAGCAGCTCAAGTATGAAATAGAGCTCATATGTATTCTTAATCCCAGGAATGTTTCATCCCAAAATTAGGTCCATATACTTTGGTCCCTGAACAATACTCTGCTTATATGGCTTTTAAAAATTGTTGTTGCTCAGATCCAGAGTTTAGCTTATTGCTAGGTATGATGCTAGGCAGTTTGGGTTTTTTCCTCTGCAGACATGTTGACAGGAACCTTTGGTTTCCTCTGAAGTGTTAAGGAGAGTTCCATTGTTAAGACTGTCTGATTATATTATACACCTGCATTTTTCCAAACAGCAGCATTGTGGTTTGTTTTGGTTTTTTTTTAATGTTGTTGGGGTTTTCTGGTTTTTTGGGTTTTTTTTTTCTATTATTCCAGTGTTTACTGCCTGTGAAAGGTGAAATTCTGGAGGAGGAAGGGGGATAAATGTGTCAGGGTTTTACTGAATTATCAAGAGTGAACTGCTAGCAGCATGTATCACTTTTAGTCGTGTTCCTGTGCCTTCTGGACATTTGGAAATGTTTCTTCAGAAATACTTCATTTTTTCTCATAATTTGTACTGAACTTAATGTATTCCTGTCTCTGTCACTTGTCTGTAGTTAATGGTAGAAATATAATCTGTCAAAGGGCTTTATGATTAGCTATTATGTTCCTCATGATGGCAAAATACAAATAGGAAATAACTTGGAAAGGGCTTTTTTCACAGAATGGAAGCTTGGGCACAAATGTAAATGCTGAGCTCCTGGAGAGCAAAGGGGAAGAAATGCTCAGAACATGGGTCTCTGCTTCCCTCTTTTGTAACTGAGTTAAAAGGCTCTATTTGGTGCCCTCAAATTAGTGGCATTTATTTTGTAGGATCCCCATGTTTCATTGCAACTTGAGCATATGGACCAGAAATCTGTTTTGAATATTACTGATTATGTGAAATGAGCTCTGTACATATGCTTTGGATTTTGAAGCTTTACTGTTCAGGGGAGATGGATTTTTAAAAGTTAAAATCTATAGTCCACCTTATGAAGGCATTTTCAGCTTCCTTATATCTTGGATCATAAGCAGGTATGACTTGCAGTTTTTTCCAGCCAGCAGCTGTCTTTGTACAATTATTCTAAATAAAGATTGTAGAGGAATTATCTGTTTAGTAATACACTTTTGTGTCAGATCTATGTGGAAGTTATTCTTAGCTGCCAAATGGATTTTATTCTAGCTCTAAAGACTTTTTTCTGTGCCAGGGGATGAAGTTATATATTATGAGCTTGGAAAGTTGATATATTTATTAAACAACAACTTGCTGTAATAAACAAATACATCTATGTGGATGCAGAAAGATTAAATGCTTGGTGGAAGCAACAGAGAAGGAAGCCCAGCAGTAACCTGATTTTTGGAATGACCTAACTGCATAACAATATCACTTTTTTTACACTATGGGGTTTTTTTCCTAGAAATATGCATACTTGTAAAATAAAAATAATTATTTTTCATGGGAGACAGTAATATACAAGCATGAAAATAGAGGTCATATACACATACTGTAAGTAAGCAGGTTTACTTGTTTTCAAATTGTTGCATGAGATGTAAGTACATATTGCTAAAATGACTTTGTCTTGGTTATCTGTGAAATCCAGTAATTATGAAGGATCGGGGCACAGAGGTATGCTTTGCTTTGTATATTTATGTATAAACTGATTCTGCCAAGTGTATTTGGCACTTTCCAAGTTTAGAGCTCTCTGAATGTTTTTGTGTTCATCCACATTATGCAGACAGTAAATACAGGACACTGGTGTGCCTCCCACCTCATTTATCAGGCCAGTGGCAGAAAGGAAGTGACACCATCTAATTCCCCATCCAGTTCTGCTTGATAGACCATATTGCCTTCCATAAAGTAAAACTTGCTTTCATGCAGTGATTATAAAGTTGACACAGCCACAACTTATCTGTGTTATTGTAGGACAGTCACCCTTCACTTTCCTGTTGAATAGATCTAGGAAGGCAGGACTGCCTCAGACCTTCTGCTACTGGCTGCCACTGCTCTGGTTATGGCAGGGATATTGTAATATTTCCATTATTAAGCCCTGTTTTCTGATTACATATGACTGGGTATTTGAGAAGTCCTTCAGTTATGAAATTTTTGCAGTATTCTCTAGCCTGAACCCCCTTCCTGGAGTTCAAGAGAAAATTGATTCATGCTATGGTCAGTTACTGAAAATTGAACTGACTCATGGTTCTTGTTGTCAGGCTTTACTGTTTCTATTTTAGAAAACTCACAGATGAATTACAACTTCAAAAGACAGATTAATTTTGAAATAAAGAAAACTCATCTTTCTTCTAATTAAACCTTAGATCTTACTGTTATATTGTGGAGAATGATCATCTCAGTTAAATTTGGTATAAAGAGGCAGCGTTGTTTGATTTTGATTTCTGAATGATAAGGTTTTGCACATCAACATGAAACCCATTCTCTCTACAGAAGTAAAAGGACATGCTTGTGCTCTGTACTAGGCATAATGCAGCTGAGGAAAGAAATACTACCTCTAACCTGCTGGTAGTTTCAAGTGAAAGTATATTGTCATTATTCACCAAAAGAGTAAAGCTGATAGTGTTGTTGTTTTTCAAATTAATATGATTTGAATGCATTTTGTTACACTTATAAATGGAAAAGAAGACTGAAAATCTTTGACGCTGCTCCATCTTTCTGTGGGGGAAGAAAAGGGAGTCTCACAAGTGACTCCATTTCCTACCAAGTGGAGTGTGTACTTCCTTCTCAAGGCAGCAAAAGTACATGTGCTAAAAAGGGAGAGACATTGTCAGAAGACTAAAATACACAGCTAGGGAGATTCAGTGGCCCACTCTGATGCACATCATCTCTGCATCTTGCATAATTCTTGAAAACCATTTCTGAAGTCATTGAACTTTTTCATCTCTGCCTCACTAAGTTACTGAGATTTGATATAATGTAAGCCTATGTAAGCAAAAATGATTGCTATATGTACTTTACAATCCTAATGAAAAACTGTACAATTTAAAAGTTAAGACATAAATTATTATGATTATTTGACACCAAAGAAGGATACACAATAGCCAGCTGGTAAAGCAAGAAACAAAACCAGGGAGGAAACAGAGCCACCATATATACAAATGATGAAGAATTTGGTATTTTCTGCTCTGTGTACATGCTGTGATAAATGATCAGACACAAATAAGGTTCCAGTTAATTTAGAGTATCAGCTTTGCAGTCACATAGAAAGAAGGTGTCTTAGTGTGATATTAAAAGAATTTTTTTTCTTGTCTGTACAAATACCAAATATAAATTGACTTTCTTCTTTGTTTTAAAAAAAACTTTATAACAAAACCTAAGTATTTTGATGCACTTAGTGACGTGTGCACTAAGACTTAAGGAACAGGCTTTGTGATTTAGGTATAGTCATTTGGATGCATGTCTGTAGTGTGCATTTACTGGCCAGTTGTTGGTTCAGAGCACATACTGTGCAGCTGTATCTGATAGACAATGAGTGGCCATGGATGCTTCCTTACAGACACCTCCACTCTCCTTCCAGCAAGTAAATGCCCCAGGTGGCACCCGTGCATGACTTCATCCTTTAATTCACTACACAGCGCAAGCTTCATGAATCCAAGTTTTGTAATAACTTCACCAGCTAAATTTGTATCTGAAAAGTACCTCTGTAACATGGTGCATTGCTAATGTAGATAGCTGTATTGTGCACCAGGCAAGGAAAGTTCTGTTTAAACTTGCACCAAACCATGTTTGCATCTGTCTTGTGTATAGAAGGCTTCTTGCTTAATCTTGAGTCTAGGACAGGCTGAGAAAGCCACATTAAAATAGCTGTTGCTAGCTCTCTGCATCAGGATTGAGTTCTGAGGAGTAAAATAATAAAGAACACATGTCTGTAGTTACAGTACAAAGGTTATAGAAAGAAGGGATAGCAAGAAACAAATCCAGAAAATAAGGAACAGTTGTGCATCATAATCATAGACATGTGATTATAGTAGAGGAATTAAAGGGCTCCAAAATAATTAGCCCTACAGCCATTCTGAATTTTGAGGAAAGAGAGAGAGAGTATCCATCAGGTTGAGTGGTTTGTTTGTTTTAAATAGTTCTTTTGAAAATATAGAGTAATCTTTAGCATTGTTTTCCTGGTAGCAAAACCTATAGTAAAATCTGCAACCTGTAGTAAAATCTGTAACATGATTGCTGTTTCAGTACTAAGTTGAATAATCTTTTAGGAAGGCCCAGTGAAATCTGTTTTATTGGGATGGGGTGTTTTTTGACATGTTAAGCATGAGAAATTCTAATATTTATGTTCTGAAAGCTGTTAGGTGTTTTAGCACATGCATACCGATGAGATGTGTCTTTTCATGTATCTAGGGACTTATGAATTATGTTTGAATTTATTTAAAATACTGTCTATAAGCAGTTATAAATTAGATGACTGGTAAGTGTTTTATTATATTTTTCATTAAATTTTTTAGAGACACTGTGAAATAGCACCTGAGATTGTGCAAGGTGAATGGGCTTGACGTAAGACATTTCTAACTCATTAAAGTACTTCATTAAAATACTTAAGAGTACAAATTCTTCATCAGAAACTGCCGCATCTCCTCTATTTCATGTGTCGGGGGGAAAATGCCCCTTTTTCACTGCTAGGATGATCTAATTTTTGATTAACTGATTTATGTCTGGAAAGCTTATGGAAGTGAATTGATAGCAGAGAAGCTTGATTTTGTTTCTGATATGCCACTGAAAACGGGCTTAACTCTTTAGTTAAGGTGTGTAAAGGATAATAGGAAGTGGCTACAGTAGGGGAAAGCTGGAAAGAAGGAAAAGAATAAAATTGTTGTAGGATAGATGAGTAAGAAGAATAAGCCTAGTCCTGTCCTGTGTTTACATTTCTAGAAACTTGGAGTGAAGAAGGTTTGTCACATATAAAAATATATTTTGATTTTTCTCCTGTGGTTTTGGGTTTTTTGTGTCTTTGTTGTTTTTTTAAAATGTATTACTGTCTAGTTAGTATAAATTCTTACTTTTATGATGGTTAAATTAAGGAGAAATGCACAAGCTTTAATCTTTATGAGTATCAGAAAGGTGTCTGGAAAATGCAGTCAAATCTATTCTGTTGCTAAACAAATTATTTTATATTCATGGAAACACAAACAACTGATTTGTATTTCTTTGTGTTTTCAGCTGAAGGTTCAGTGTTTTTCTTGTGCCACACAGTGATTATCACACAAATATACATGATGTATGAGATTTTGAAAGACTGATTGAATTTGTTAAATTTGAAGGATTTGATCCAATAATTATTTTTTTCCTTTTATATCCACAGGAGAAACCTAACAAAGTTGTCCCTCATCTTCAGCCACATGCTAGCAGAAATCAAGGCTATTTTTCCAAATGGCCAATTCCAGGGTGATAACTTCCGTATCACCAAAGCCGATGCTGCAGATTTCTGGAGAAAATTCTTTGGAGATAAGTAAGTACTAACATTTTACAAAAAACCTTGATTCTGTGTAGTTATAAGTGTGATTGGGTGATATTTAAAAAAAAAAGAGCAAATACTAGTCTGAAGTATGATGGTGGCCGTTTTAAATGTAATTTCTTGACTAAGTCTTTAAATTGGATGAAACTGCTGAATTCATTATTAACAATTTTTTTTTTGCTATGTTGTAATTTACTCAGAGGATGAGTAGAAGTGTATGGTAGTTCTGTAACAGGCTCTTACACTCCTTCATTACTTAGACTACATTGCATGAAGTATATTTTTTCCATTTTTGGCTGAAGATATACATTGTTTTCATAAAGTATATGGCAAATCATGTTCTTCAGTGTTATATATATATACACACTATAGAAATGATAAGTCTGAATTAGTAGCTCAATATTGGACGCGTTAAAAGTATGTTTCCTTATCCTATCTTTAACTTTCCAACTACCACATTTTGGTTTTATACCCTGTTATGGAAACATTTTTTTCCACAACTGCGCTACCTGTAGTGCAGTGACAAGGGACTGCTACATCATTATGTTCAAATTCTGTTACAGAAAGAGATGGAATAACTGGAGATATGTCAGAAGTTTTAATCAAAAGCAATTTTTGGAGAAACATAGCATTCCAGAATGGGTCATAAAATGAATACTAAGTGTGACTTGTAGATATGTGACTAAATCCTTAAAGAAAATGTACTATTGAAAATGTAAAAGTGGAAGATGTAGAAATGTGAAATGTAGAAGATACATGGCTTGATCACTTTCTGATATGTGCTACAGTGACATGAGAGGGAGTAAGCCAGAGATTTGCATATTTTACAGTATAATGGAGCAGTCATTATGGTCATCAAGTCTGATAACTTGCCCGATACAGGTCATAGCAAGTCACAGAACAATTTGTGCAACAATATTTGATGAGCAAGAGCAGTTCTTTAAAATAAGTCTTTAATTCTTTGTTTAGAATACCAGTGTAGTAGGTTGACAGTTTTGCAAATTGAATCTCTTTCAGTGTGAGGTGGCAACACTTTCACTTCCTTTTTTTTTTTGCTAGTCTAAACACATCTACTGCTAGCTTCCAGCCTTTTGGTTTCATTATAGTGTGATCTGGTAACTTGAGTTGTCTAGCAAATTTATTTTCCCTATAGGTAATGTCGGAGACTTAGGAATTCATTGTACCAATCTCATTTTGGTTACAGGAAAGGAGTCTGACCATGTTTTGTGTAATGTGTTTGAATGTGAAGATGATTCAAAATTACCACACAAGTTCAGAGAAAATTACTTGAAGGATTAATTTGTGTGATGTATAGGGGGTCTCTCAGATGAGGCTTTTAAAAATGTCAGTCAAAAAAGAAAAACAGGAGCTTTGAAAAAATTACTTAACCATGAACATCTTGTTCAGTGTTCCTCCCTTTTTCACTTTGCTTAGCAACTCTCAGAATTTAAATCTCCTCACAGTCCTTCTCTTCCTCTTGAGGTCTGTACTTGAATAACCTTTACCAAATGTCTTAATTGCATATTGCATTTTTGTCATTGTAATTTAGAGGTCTCATCTTCTGTGAGCTGCAGTTTCTTTATCATCTGATCTTAAATCAGTTCTACCAGCTTTCATATTCACTGTCATGTTCTTTGTATTTCTGTACTAACTTGTACTTTCTGTGTGAGATTCAAGTGCTTCCCTTCAAGCTTCCTTCCAATGGTCCTGCCAGTTTCCTTTGACAGGTGGTAGAATAGATAGGTAGTTGAGGTGTCAGAAAGTAGAATACTGTAACACTTAAATTTTTATCAGAACCAGGTTGGTAAGAAGCATTTTTCAGATACATCGGTCCATCTGAGCAACATTGTTCTACCTTTGCCTTTCTCTGTGTTTGCATTTGACTCCTCTTTTTTTCTGAATCATCTGCTGGAGCAGTTCTTTCTAGTCCTTTTCAGGATCCCAGAGTTCTTACTGTGCCTTTTTTGTTTCAAGTTTTTTCCTGCTTACATAAATTTCTTCAGAAAACGCAACTTTAAATACCAATTCTCAGTGTTAACCCTCTGACTTCCTTTCTTCCCTCCATGTGTGTTCCTTGATAGGGCTTGGGTTATTTGGGGTTTTTATTATTGGGATGGTTTGGGGCTTTTTCCGTTTTTTGAGGGGATGGGGACATACAGTTCATTACATGTGTAATCTTGAAAAACTGGAATAGCCTGAAAGCTTTTTGAATTCTGTTTTGTCAGGTGCTTTACTATAAGACTAGGTGAATAACCACTGCTATTAGCGTTCCGAGCTCTAATAAAGGAAGCTGGTTTAGTCACCTGCTTTCTAAGTAGTTAACAGTTGAACTCTTTTTGGCAGCCTTGCCATTATCTCAGATTTAGCTAATAGTGCTTAAGTAATCGTAAAGCATGTAACAGCAGGTACCCTCAAATAGGTGATAAAAAGGGTTATTTGGCATTAGACTTAATCTGCTCATTAAACAAAATACCTCAAGCTTTTTGTCTTCTAATCCATTCAGAAATATGCAGCAGGTATGCCTGTGAGCCATGTCTTTTACAGTGGCTGTGTTATAATAAATAAGTTTGCAAATATGCTAGTATCACTTCCCTAGCACAACTTATGTAAAGATTTTGGGTATTGCAAACAACTGATAAAATCTGTTTCTAAACTGACCACCTATAGGTACATCCTGAGGACTATCTGAAACATCCAACTTTGCTTAGATATACAGCACAAGTGAAGGAGGACAGGGAGGAACTATGTTGTCTTCTGGGGCTGCACCCCTCTTTTACAGGGCAAGGTTGTGCTCTTCACTTTTTTTTTTTTTTTGCAAAAAGCAGCCCTTGTTTTAGGTCAGTAAGTAGTTCTGTGCAAGAATAGAGCGTACATGAAAAGCTGCTCTGGATCTGGGCTTCTAATGAGTAAACTGTAGCACAAGAAATCATTCTGATGTATTGTTTCATCTTCTTGGAAGGAGGGAGTTGAACTGTTAGATTAATTGGGGGGGGTCAGCATAATATTATCATAAAATAATCTGCCTGTTTCTAAACATATGAATTGGAAGCTTTTCTGAAATCCTTTTTCTGCCTTGATATCTTTCTGAATTGTTGTCGTTTTTTAATCTAAAATATTCTATGTAACAAGAAAGAGGTCAGTAGTCATTTATGTTTTTAAGTTGACCCGTATGCTTCTGTTTATACAAAAGCAATATATTGTAATTTGCTGAGAAATAAAATCCAAAAGATAAAATTTACAAGAGTCTAGTTTGTCTTTTAAAAAATAATTTCTGTATCTGATTTCTTTTACTGCTCTTCCCCAATGAATAGAAAACTTAGAATCATAGAATCACCAGGTTGGAAGAGACCCACTGGATCATCGAGTCCAACCATACCTATCAAACACTAAACCATGTCCCTCAGGACCTCGTCTACTCATGCCTTAAACACCTCCAGGGAAGGGGAATCAACCACCTCCCTGGGTANACTTAAAACTCATTAACAAAAATAAATGGCTAGGATAACTGTTTCAAAACTTTGATCATACATCTGGCAGTTCTTTGAGTTTTCTGTAGAAAACACAGAAGTAGAGTTTAGATAGTAGAGCTGTTTGAATGGCTCCATCAGACCAGTATGCTAAAATGACTTCACACATTCTTGTCCTTGAGGTGCCTCCAACTTCTGCATTTTTGATATGCTTCTACAAAACATCTAGGTAAAGGCAATAGTTAGAGAAGCTTGGATAGGAGAGAATGCTGTGGTACTTGTGAGAGCAACAGACACAATGACCATGGAAATCATTAGTCCTCACATAGGAAGAGAGTGCAAAAGGAGAACATGGAGGTTTTCCAGTATCATGTGTTTCAAAGGAGGAAGGAAAAACTTGTGACGTTATGTTTGGAAAGGGTCTGGAGAGATTAATGTGGAGTTCAGGAATATGTAAGAATTGATAAATCAAGGTGGGAAATAGTGAGATTTTTATTGTCTAGGTGCAGAAAAAACGTGGACAGCAGTATGGTGAAGGAAGAAATGAGAGAAATTATTTTCTGCCAGGGCGAAGTAGAATACATATCCAAATTAGGGGTGGGTAAGGAGGTCAGCAGTGTCCAAATAGAAGGCCCAGGATTATTTTGGTGTATTGTCTTTGTCAAGGGAGCTGACTGAGAAAGGCTATCAGGGAGATGAGGGAATAGAGAGAATGTTGTATTAGCTTTGTGAAAACTTTCCCAGGGCTGAATGACTGGAGTAGGCTGAGAATGATGCTCTTTGGCATATGAACAGGCTACAGGGAGAAAGAGAACTTCTTAAAGGAGCAGTTTGAAAAATAACTAAGGACTAAATTAACATGAGCCTTGCAATACAGTCAGGGTCAAGATTTTAGGTTAAGTGCTATACCAACAAAGAGCTTGTCTAAAGCAGGAAAGTGGTGCAGTTGAGAAGATATGATTTTTGAATTTGTACTGATTACTAGAATACAGTTATTGGAGCAAGTGGTTTTAGTGGAGTGAGTCTTCACCCATCATTTACCATTACAATTGCACTGAAGCAAATGACAGCTAAAAAGTAATGTTAAATGGAACTGTGAAATTGTAAGGCATGTAGTCAGCAGTTGCATTTGTTTACAGATACCTCAGTAACCCACGATAGGTTGAAACATTGCATATAAAACATAACCTGATAGATTCTTCGTTATCTGCATTTCATCCCTCTGTAGTGCTTGATGTTAATTTCTCTCTGTTCCTTGCTTGTTTTAATAGCTCTGTACATCTTATACAAAAATGTGCAAAATACCTCTGGGAGAAACAATCCTGAACTGAGGGGGAGAGTGGGTGAGAAGACCTAACAGATCTTTCCAGCCTCTGAATTTGAAAGCTGCAGTGAAATCATGTGTGGCTTCAGCTACTGAAATTTGTGATTTGTGTCTGTCTTCGTGTTGCAGAATGAATCAGCAGCAAAATGTCACTGTTCTTAGATTTTTGGTTCTCCATAGTTCTGCCATTTATTTTAACTTTTAAGGTTTTACTCTTCATTGTGAAACCTTAAAAAACTGAAAGCATTTCTGTTGTTGACAGATAAATTGATTTCCTCTTACCTTTTTTTTAATTTCTGAGGAAATGGAAGTTCTTTCACTGTTAGGGTCAAACACACTAGTATTTTAAAACTGTGATACTTTTTTTTTTTAATCTCCCTGCCAGCTCAGGCCTAAAATGTATTTATTTTTTTTTTTTTTTATCTCCCTGCCAACTCAGGCCTAAAATGTATTTATTTTTCATTGAAATTTATGGAAAAAGGTGGCTATTGATTTTTCAGTAGCAGTCAAACACAGTATTTTAGATTGATATTCTAAATTTTGAGTAGTTGTGGTTCTGCTGTGGTCAGTGCTTTTTGGCTTTGAATAGAACAGACATAGCCTCTGTGACTTGGTTTCAGACAATAGTCACTAGAACAGGCAGACCACACTGCACAACTTAACTTGAAAACATGTAGCTGTCAGAAAGTGAGACCTCAGATGAGCTAGGTTTTAATACCTTGTTGATCCCCTTAATTTATTACTTCATTGCCTGTTCTTGCTGCTGATAGTGCCAAAGAAGACTACTGATGTGTGAACACTGTGAAAATATGGACTGAAGAGGCAGTCCTGGTGCAGGTTGCTTCAAATCTAAGTATGAATTGAAGTGTAAAGGGAAGTCAAATTATAGAGAGATGAAGGAGGAAGGGGCAGTGATCCTATTACCATAGTCTTCGTCACCACATCAAGACAGGTGTTTTGGCAACAGGAACTTTTAAAGAGGAGGAAGTAAATGGGAAATGAAGCTTTTAGAGGGCAGATCCTCTCTTGACTGATCAGCAGCCTGGGAAATAGGTTTATTGGTGCCCTTATTTAAAAATCCAAGCTAGAGGCAAGAGGTACAATTCCCCAGGTGCTTGTGAGACACGAATCTTTTTAGATGTTTTTCATACAAATGCAAGATAAACAAGTTTGGACGAGAAGATGGATAATACTATAGAGAAGAGCTAGTTAATCGAAAATTACAAAATATGATTAAAAACCAGAAAAGGATAACAGTCTTCACAGCTATTGTGGGAGGCTTAGAATAAGGTAAAATGGCATGTAGAAAGGCCATAGCAGAGATAGTTGTAATAGTTGGTACACAAGATTGTGAGACAGGTGAACAGATTCTCCAGTTATGCAACTTTGAAAGTGGATATTTTTGGTATATTTTCCCCATTTCATAAGGCTCATTTTCTCTCTTTTACCTTCTGATTTCTCATGTTAACTTCATCTATATTGGTTCTGCATGATGTCACTATTTAATGATTGTACTGGCATGATATGGCAGGATTCCTTTTTTCTCTTGGGAGTGAATTTCTCAAGCCTTCTGTGTCAATTTGTTTGCTCTGCAGTTCAGAAGCAATGAAAACATGTGGCCTCTCACTTAAAACTGAAGCAGCAGTCGTTAAGAAAATGCACTGTTCAGTGATGATAAACTAAAATCCACATTGCTCACTGTAGACTTGCAAAGAATGTTGGTTCTATCTGGGTCAGTATTTGCTTAATTTTTTTTTAGTTTGCTCTGGATATTGTAATGCCCTTTTCATGTTATGTTTTCTGGCAGCATTTGAGAGTGTCTCTTGCAGACAAAAATGTTCACTGTAATAAGGGTGGATGTTTACCTTCCAAGACATACTTGTGGTCTGCTCTGGTTCAAATGAGAGCAGTGTTGCTTGACATTCCTGTATGGCTGCATCTCCAGAGTTCTAGTGATGTACTGTGCTCCACAGGCTCAGAAAACATTTGCTCTCCAGGTTTATTTTAATGTCTTTTTCTTTTTACTATTGCAGCAACGTGCAGGGACTTTAAGAAAGTCCTGTGTACACGTGATCAGGGCAGGAGGGAAGAAGTGAGAACCTAAATTCCTTTGCTAAATTGCTTGAAAATTACATGCTGGACACTAATCCTTCTCCTCTAGTCACATGGAAGTGGTGTTTAAAACACTGCTTGGGACTACAGAGTGAACTTCCTTTGATGTGTGTCAGTAACAGTAAATAGATAATGTACTATATAAAAGCATTTTTTAAAAGGTAGAAGTGATGTCATTTTGTGAGGTTTGGAGGGCAGATAACTTATTGTATGGTTTTTGACAGGATTCAGGTAAGAAGACAAGCTCAAGGTAAATGTGAGGAGTTGTGGTTTTTTGGGGTTTTTTGTGTTTTTTTTTAGGAAAGAAATAAGATGTGTGCAGAAAGACTTTTCAGGAAATATTATTCAGGATAGTTTGTTTTATTTTATTTTGTGTTTTCTTTGCTTACATTGGCATGGACTTCCTTCGACTCTAACAATGAGGTCATAATAAAGTAATACACACAACACAATAACAGTTTGCACACGTAATGTGGTCAGATATTTTTTTATTACTTCAGTGTCTTATTTTTTTCCCAAAAATTGCATAAGAGAAGCCGTGGGCATATGTCTGTTCATAATATTCACATGTGCTTGTGTAGTAGGACTCTTAACTTTGGGCATCAAACGTTTTGAGATGTACAAGTCACTATGTAGTATCATTCTCTTACGAGATACTCCCCAGAATATTTCCTCAACTGGGGCCATGTGTGCTCTGTTGCAAGGGATAGCTTGTAACTACAATGAAATACCTCAAATACCGAGCCACTGTACTTCTGTAATCTAATTCTGTAGAGAACTAGTGTTACCGGAATGTCATATCACATCTTTCTGTTGAGCCGTTGCAGAGTTGACTCACTCATCTCTTCCGACAAGTGTCCATGGGTCAGCCTAATAGTACGAGGCATGTGCAGAATACCTGCCAGACTGTAGCGCAGGCTATCTTTAGGGTATGATGCAACAAACATTACAAGTATAAAGATCAGTGAAAGTATTTATAGAAGATTTCAGGAGTTCAACACTGCAGTCATTATTTCATTATGAACAGGTTCCTATTTTTTTTTCTGCCTATAAAGGCAATATCATATATTGTTTAAAGAGCAATCTATGCATGGTCATAACTAGGACGGTCCTAGTCTCAACTTTGATTTCATTTGTCCTTTTCGCTTCCCTTTCTCACTGCCCAGGCCGCCTCCTCAAACGATTAAAATAACTCTTTACATATGAATAAGGAAAGGGTGCCTTCAAAGGCTCTATATCCCCTAAAACACAATAGAACAGTAGCAGTGAAATGTTAATTCAAACAGAAATTCAACTTGCCAGCCATCTGCAAAAAAAGCTTTCAAGCCCTCATCACTGGGGAAGCATTCCGCATGACCCCGTGTTAGATCTCTGCTGGAAGGGAGGGTATTTCTTAGTGTGCTTTGAAAGGTCATCAGATTTCCGTGCTGTAGCAGCAGGAGGAGAGGATGTTGCAGTATCCTTCGCCTTGTGAAGGCACGGTAACATCCTCCTTTTGAGTGTGTGTGTGCTGTCTGCAAAGTCTCAAAAGAGTGCAGCAATTTGTAAATGTAAACTGGAGAGACACTCTTGGGGAGAAATAATCCCTAGCTGGTGCTCTTTCAAAGTGTTTAGGAATTATGTTTGTATAAAAGTAGCTGGTGAGAAATAGGACATAATGTGTTACAACAACTAATTCTCAGCTTTATTTAAGCTGAAGATAAAAGACCTCTTCCATAAAGCTGCAGGAAAAAAATATGCTGAATTTAGTGAATTTTAAATTGGGGCCACCACTTTTCCAGACACTTGTTCTTGGAGCGGTCTCACTAAGTAACTTTAGGTGTTATTTCTTTAGCTAATCACTCATTTCCCAACATCTGTTTTCTGTCTTTAGCCAAAGTACTAGCTAACTAGAGCTCTAAAAGCATATGCTCCTAAAGGCTTTTGGTTTTCTCCTTTTTTTTTTGAGGGGGGGGAGGGTGTGGCGGAGGGAGAGTGTTGAGAAGTGCAGGATGTTAGTGAATATATGGCAAAAGCGTCCTATTTATTAATCGCATCTAATATGATTCTGCGGTTCTGTTTTTGAGAAACTGTCTCTGGTGAGGCATGAAGAAGTGGTTCTAAAGGTGTAGTATTGCTGTAGTCATTCCTTATAGATTCTCTATTGTTTTTCATTTGAGGATAATTGTCTTGACTCTTTAAAATAAAGAAAGGGTAAATCAAACAAACAAAACCCCCAAACAACTTTGACCCCCTAGAAATCTCCCACAAGCTTTTTTTAACCCCGTATCAGAATGATTCCAGAGCTGTAGTACTATTTAGGGTGGCTCACAAAAGAATAAGAAAACACTTGAGAGCCACAGTTACAGGAACTAAATAAGCAATAAGCATTTGGACTAAGACAACTTTAACACCACAAAAGCACTGACTTCCAACTTTGGTCTCTGAACTTAGCGCAACATTTCATGCTCTTTGCCATAATCAAAATTTCATGTGCATTCTTTTTTAAATGACGTCTGATGTGGTATCTCTCTTCAGCTCTTTGTGGTTTCCTGTTTTTCATACACAGATGAAAGTATCTGCTGAGATCTATTAAACTTCACATTTTATCATTTATGACTTTCTCAGTATAAGCCTCCAAGTAACAAGTAGTTTTCATTGCACTTAATGTAGTGAATGCCTGATGCAGTAGGAATAATAGGAAAATGTCTTTAGTGTTTTACTTCAAATTGCTAGTTGTTTTAATTTAACTGCAGATTATTTATTATGCAGGACCAACTTAATACAATCGGTCTTCAGAAGCCCCCAGTACTGTACTTTACTATGCAAATATACATTTCTGCTTAAGAAAATAACTAGAAGAACTGGAATAAAATATTTCAGTGCTTATAAAAATAAGGCAATGTGAAGTAATAAAAATTGCAAGAAATTGATGAAGTTTTGAGGCTGGTGTCTTTTGTCTTTTTAGCAGTTATTAACACACTATGACTGTGAATGTGTGAGGTCTTATCCTGAAAACAGTTTTATGTTGTCTAATAGTTGGTTATATTTTTGCTTAATCAAAATGTTTTTGAAGTATTATATAGTCTGCTTTCAATGTGAGACAGAACTTTTCTAAGAGGTGTTGTGGCTTAACATTTAATTCTAACATGAGTAGAATGACTATCATTGAACAATTTCTTGTAAATTTGTGAGTGAAAAAATAGAGCACTTTTAAGCCTTGTGTCAAACTCCAAATATCAACACATAGTTGGCAAAGTAACTAACCTGTATTATCTCCTACTGTGCAAACAGAAAATGGATTTGATAGAACATGGCTTTCGTAGAATCATAGAATCACCAGGTTGGAAGAGACCCACCGGATCATTGAGTCCAACCGTTCCTACCAGTCTCTAAACCATGCCCCTCAGTACCTCATCCACCCACACCTAAAACACCTCCAGGGAAGGCGAGTCAACCACGTCCCTGGGCAGCCCATTCCAGTGCCAAACGACCCTTTCTGTGAAAAATGTGTTCCTAATGTCCGGCCTGAACCTCCTCTGGCAAAGCTTGAGGCCATTCCCTCTTGTCCTGTCCCCTGTCACGTGGGAGAAGAGGCCAGCTCTCTCCTCTCCACAACCTTCCTTCAGGTAGTTGTAGAGAGCAAGAAGGTCTCCCCTCAGCCTCCTCTTCTCCAGGCTAAACAACCCCAGCTCTCTCAGATGCTCCTCATAAGGCCTGTTCTCCAGCCCCTTCACCAGCTTTGTCACTCTTCTCTGGACACTCTCCAGAGCCTCAACAACCTCTCTTTGTATCAAAGAGGATAATATTACTTTCTATCCTACTTCCCACTTATTCTCTCATTCTCTACTGTCTGAAAATATTCCCCATCCTGCGAGAATGTGTGAAGGTGGGCATGTGGGAAGATGTCTTCTAATATGCATGTAACCATTATGGGCTATGACAGACCTTGGATAAGTGGTATCTGGCTGATGCTATCAGTTTACTTGACCACTGTTTATGAGCTTAAGCTATTAAAGTTTCATCACAGTAGATACTACATTGATGCTTATCATTCTGAAAAGAGAGGCTGTGAAGAAAGGAGTTCTTTACCAAGCAGAGATTGGTCCTTTATATTGTCTTTGAGGGATTGTGATCTTGGTTATTACATGTGCTTAGTAGTATATATCAGTTTGCGCAGTGTTCTTTTTGTTGTCATCCAAAGGAAGCTTGATATTTAGCATCGTAAATTAAATGATGCTTTGTTTGACTGCATTTAAAGGAAGTTAAGCCATTATTTCATTTGCTTAGGCTGCTTTCAGGAAACTTGATTTTTAGTAAGCAATATTCTTGTTGTCTGTAGAGAAACCAAATTAATGTTCCAATTCTTTACAAGTCACTTCTGATGTCTAAATAATTTATTAAATCTTAAATATGTAGGTTTATTAAATGTATTATTTCTACTTTCTNACTGCATTTAAAGGAAGTTAAGCCATTATTTCATTTGTTTAGGCTGCTTTCAGAAAACTTGATTTTTAGTAAGAAATATTCTTGTTGTCTGTAGAGAAACCAAATTAACGTTCCAATTCTTTACAAGTCACTTCTGATGTCTAAATAATTTATTAAATCTTAAATATGTAGGTTTATTAAATGTATTATTTCTTTCTCACAGAACTATAGTGCCATGGAAAGTGTTCAGACAGTGCCTTCATGAAGTTCATCAGATAAGCTCTGGTTTGGAAGCAATGGCTCTTAAATCAACTATTGACTTGACCTGCAATGACTACATTTCAATTTTTGAATTTGATATCTTCACTAGATTATTTCAGGTAAGATTTGAATATTTCGGGTGTTTATATGAATTTGAGAAGCTTAGTGTCATGAGACAACTAACCTATCAAGGAAGTGGATTTTTTTGAAAAAATGGAAATAACTGAAACAGTAGAATTCAGAAGTAAATGGTAGTTGGTTGTTTTGTTTTTTTAAGTCCTTCAGAGCTGTTTGGGAATCAGCATCGAAATCTCATTACAATAGATCTATATTTGCTGCTTACTTGATTTTCACTATTCTTAAATGCATTCCTAGAAGTGTAGACCTTCAGGTGCTTATCTAAGTTTTACTTGTGGTTTCGTTGTGCTTTTGTATCCATATATACTTACGTGAAGTGTTTTTACAGATACATAGGGAAAGCTTTTTTTTTAGGCTAAAAGTAGGCCTAAGTTTTTCTTTAGGAATATATTTTGCCATTAATAGTCTGCTGTTTATTTAGAATAAGGGCCTATCTTTGGGAATATCATTGTTGTATTGATGTTGATAGGTAACGTTTATCTGAAATGAGCATGTTGGGGTACCTCTGTTAATATTGTATCCCTTCTACAGAATGTACTTCAAGTATTTTACTGAATATAGAAGGCTGTGCTGGTTTGCACCCATATTAGATATATTAATTCTGAATTTGTCACTTGGATTTTTTTTTTTTTTTGCATATAGGAGTATTTGAGGTATATATCCATTTATTTGGTAACTTTCTTTAGACCATACAGCAATAAACTGGGGCATTATTATTCAGCCTGTTGCAAATATATTCAATGTATGTGTGTTTTGTCTTCTGTGTTGTTCTTGGATAACCTCTATTTAGCTTTTTTGTGTTTGCTGCTGTGGGAAGGGGTACCATTACAAAATTGATATTAAGATTTGGCAGGAGATGAGTAATGGTTTTAATTTACAGAGTTTTGATTTTGATCAACTCTTCTCCATTCCAAGTCAAAACTATATCAAAGCTGAAAATGTTATAGTGTAAGTAATCTTTGTTTAGTTTAACCACAAACATTGGTCATTTATTAAAGTACACACAGATTAGGGAGGTTTGAACAAATCTTTAGGAGTCCTCTTTGATTAAATAATAAACTAGAGTCTGTAGATCATTTTACTTTATGCAGCTTTAGCAAAATCCCCCCTATCCTTTGCCCTTTATGTGGAGTGTGATATGATCAAGCATTCCTCTCTGAATGTTGCTGCCTTGGGATCAGTTTCTGCTTTGTCAAAGTTTCTCATTTATGGCAAAGTAATATGGTGTTATGGTGTTCTTATCACAAGCCTAAATCTTGATCTCAGACCTGTCTGCAAAATTTCTGAGGCCCATTGGCTTCAACATGCATCACTATGAAATACATTCTAAGGTTTCTTTATGTAGAATGTTTTCCCCTAAGCATTCTGCTTATGACTGATAACATGGTTTGGTATTTTTTTCTTTGTTTTGTTTTAGTCTGCAAACTGACTTGTCATTTAAGTTCGTATTTGATGATCAGATAAGAAACAGTTTGTTCTGATCCTGTATGGTATCCTATAGATAGCATTAAACTTAAGGACGGAAGCCTCAAGTGAGATTTGTTTTCCTTGTTCTGTAAGGCAACAAAATGTTTTTGGTTTTGGTGGGGGGTTTTTTTGGGTTTTTTTTGCATTAGTTGGTCATTGCTCAGTGCTCAATGGAGTCATTACCATGCCTGGTACTGGAAAAAGGGGATCAACAGTACTGATAATGTATGGAGAGAAGGCTAGTAAGGCTAGTTAGGATTAATGTTTAAGTTAATAGAGAAGCAGAGAGATATTTTTTGCCAAACAGATTACCAGCTGGTGCAATAGCTGTGTAACTGTTGAAGTGAACTTGCATTGAACTTGGTCTAAGAACCAATCCCAGAGGTTACATTTTACTTCTCTAGTTTTTAAACAGCTTCTGTAACTATGTGTGCGTACACCCACGGAGAGAAAATCCCAATTGTTTAAATAATCAAAATAGTGTTTTGCCAACTGTGGGTGTATTACAGAAAAGCTACATCTATAATGATGATTACTCACAGAGGAAAGCAAGATTGCTTTTTGTGGTGATCCTGTAAAAGTAAAGTTGCTCCCCCTGCCTCCCCATTGTATGCATGCACAGTTCGGAGTGCTGTGTTCTCTGACCAGCAGTAAATTTAGCAGAGCAGAACACCTAGATGCTTTGAAGGAATTTGTTCTGTCCCTGTTAAAATGTTAAGTTGTCCTTCTATGTAAGCTCTCTCTTTGATGGAAATATTTTTGCAATTTTTTTCCTATTTAATATTTCCGCTTCCGTAATACTCTGTGTGTGTACAAGGTAAGCTCTGAGTTCTTGCCCCTTGATTTTTAGTTGTACTGTCACATCATTTTCCAGATAGAGCAGTGTTGCGATACTCTGTAGACTCTAGACATTTGAGGAAGGCACTGCCTACTGTCAACTTGGAAGCTTGGTTGCAATAAAGCAGTGAATTTGTGTGCTGCTTGAATTTGGTTTATAATGTACTGTAGCCTTTATAAGCCACAGTCCCACAAAACATCTAAGTACTCAGTGTTTGATCGGGGTTTTTGATTTATGTGCTTGCGCTTGTGTCATACAACAGGAGAAGGAATGTTGTGTTTTAGTGAAGGAAGTGTCAGTGCTGGTGTGGTGAAGGAGGAAAGGTCGACTCCTTTTCTGGTTAGGGGAACTAACACTTTTCATGGGATGAAGCCTCCTGGCATTCATCTATGCATGAGGTAGCAGAGAGGAGCTGTCAAGACGTGGTATTGCACGTAGGATTGTGAAATTTTCCTTCTTGCTTCTGTACAGATTTGAACACCTGGGGTTACTCACTGCCTCTGTGCTAAAACCTTAATGTTTAATTTTGTTTCTGTGTGTTGTTGATATTTGGGGATTTTTTTCTGGCTGTAATACTATCATGGTAACTGAAAAAATCAAGAAGTAGAGAGTATAAAAAGGTATGACAGCTAAAATTACTGGCTTTATTAAGCTTCATTTGTTAGTTTCACTTATCATTAACTATGAGAGTGTCTCAGGACCACTCAAGAATAGGCTTAATTGGGTTTTTATTAAATCATCTTGGAACCGTACTCTGCAGGTTCTCACTGAATTTCGGGCTACTATTTTAATGTAGCTACAAACAGGAGCTCCCTTAAATATAAGATTTTAAAAATATTCATCAAAAAATTACATTTAACATACTTGGAATAATTCTTTCAAAGGAATCCTTTTAGCAAAACTAGGTCTGTAGAAGAGTCTTTTGTGTTATTTTGACCTTAACCAAAACTGTGTATTAGCTGAAGTTAAATCAAAGTAAGTTTCTCTGATAAATTAACTTGAATTTTGTTAGAAACTACCTGACTGGGTAACTACCTGACTGCATCTGTTTAATTGTTTTTCTTCTCTTTTAGCCATGGGGTTCAATCTTAAGGAATTGGAACTTCTTAGCTGTAACGCATCCTGGATATATGGCATTCCTGACATATGATGAAGTGAAGGCAAGATTACAAAAATACAGCACTAAGCCTGGGAGGTGAGAGGCTTTGATTGTTGCTTTCCAGATAAATGTGCTGTGTCAGAAGCTATATAATTATTTTAGGTTCTGTTTTTCTATATTGCATGATACTTACACTCACTGCAGTATTGAAGATATGAATTTTTGGCTTTTTCTTTTAACAGTGTGAATCAGAGAAGTAGTAGGTTTTGGGGTTTTTATATTTGTCATTTTATTTATATCTAACTGTATTTTTAAAAAAATGTTTAATACTAAAGCTCACAACTTCAGATTCACACAATGCTGACCTTTTAGATTTTAAGACAGGAATTTTGTAACCATTGTGGTTTTTACGCTGTAATTCCTCTACTGTGATATGAAGCAAAAAAAATTGTATTAGCACATGAAATTCTAAATGAGTACAAACAAAAAAAATCTTGTACATTGTGTTTCCTTTTTTTTCCTGGCTTAGGTACAGCAAACAATGCATTCTTGAAAAGCATGTTTGAAAATATAATTTGCTTTTCAGAATTTGCATTGAATTATGGCTTAATTGTAAAGTAAAAATCATCTTAACGTTTTCATGGTGGCACATTTAAGCACTGCTTAAATTGATAATCCAGATGTTCTTTTATGTTCATATTTTTTTTCTTTGCCAGTAATGATTCTGTATCACAGACTCTGCACCTAGAAAAGGAGTCTTTCAGATTAAATACCATGACACATAGAGTTTTTAAAATAATTTCTGTTGTGCTATACGTACTGAATTGTCATCATTTTAACATTTAACTTCTGTCATTTATGCCACTTCTGCTGTCTTGTTTTTTTTCTTCTTAACTCAATTGGGAAAATAAAATTTCGTTAATGGATTTAATCCTAGTTTACTTAACTTTTATTTTGCTATGTCTTTCAGTTGTGAAGATTTTTTTGTAATTTCTAGTTGTCTAGCTTTGCTGCAGGATCACATATATGCATAGTTAAAATTAAAGTTACATCATTTTGAAACTTGTTAGAAAAGTCTAGCAATGGTTATACCCGTATACCTGTACCTGGTTTGTTTTGATTTTTAGCAAACAATGTGTTGGATCTTATTAAGCTAGCTGAATGGTCAACTGCATATATAAAAATCTTGTGGATCCAGTGCAATAACATTGATTTTCTTTTTCTTTGTTAACTTGGCACTCAGGAACACTATTACAGAAATCAGATAACTAGTTTTATTTTGAGAGGGATTGCTATACTTACTATTTTCTGTTATTGATTATGATTCTGTGAAGATGAAAAAGAAGTAATAGAGAAATTACTGAATTTGCCTTTATGTTCTCTGTAAATAGAATATTAGCGTTAAGATAACTTTCTATTGCATATCAGAAAATTACTTTCTCAATTGCTGAGGTGAAATGTTTAAGTGTGGAAGAGGAGATATGAAGTGGAATTACTTCTTTAATCAGTCTAAAACATCCTGGAAATTACAAGATCTTGTTCAAATGAATAGTTACTACTTCAACGTAATGTTGGCCCTACTCAAGTTTGGAAAAGCTGTGCCAAACTTTAAGAAGGCCAAGATCCTCATTTTTAAACAGCGCAGAATGGAATAAAATATTGATTTATTATTAGGAGAAGCTCACAGCATTATAGAATGACCTGAGTTGGACGGGTTCCATAAGGTCTTCCTCCAAATGCTCTACAGTAGCTTGAGATCCTTTTTATACTCTGGTGCCCAAAACTGCACTCAGTACTTGAGATGGGGCTGCAGCAGTGCCAAGCAGAACGGGACAACCACTTCCCTCAACCAGCTAGCACTGCTGTGCTTGATACACCCAGGGACTTGGTTGGCCCCCTTAGCTGCCAGGACACACTGCTGGTTCATGTTCAACTTGCTGTCAACTAGAACCCACAGATCCCTTCCCGCAGGGCTGCTTTCCAGCCTATCATTCCCCAGACTGTATTTGCATCCAGGGTTGCTGTGTCCGAGGTGCAAAATCTGGTGCTTGCCCTTTTTAAGCTTCATGTGATTGGCAATTGCCTTGCTCTCCAATTTGTCTAGGTGCCTCTGCAGGGTGCCTCTGCCCTCAAGAGTGCTAATGGCTCCCCTGAGTTTCATGTCATCAGCAAACTTGATTAGTAAACCTTCAAGTCCTGCATCCAGGTCATTTATGAAGAAATTAGAGAGTACTGACCCAAGGATGGATCGCTGTGGAACCCTACTAGTGACTGGTTGCCAGCCTGATGTAACCCCATTTACTAGGACACTTTGAGCCCGACTTACCATCCAGTTGTTCACCCATTGCATTATGAGTTTGACCATCTGTATGCTGGACATTTTGTTTAGGAGGATACAGTAAAAGACAATATCAAAGGCCTTACTGAAATAAAAAAAATTACATAACTAGTTTCTCTTAGTCATCTAGGTGGGTAACCTTGTCAAAGAAAGAAATTAAGTTTGTCAGGCAGAACTTACCCTTTATAAACCCCCTACAAAGCTATTCCATAATACAAAATTGAGTTGGTAAGAAGAGCTGAACAGGCCTGATGACTATTGCCTGTTGTCTTTCTTTTTCTTTTCACGTGCTCTCTGTCTGCACTGTGTATACTCCTGCTATCACCTGTAACACACAAGTATTTAAATCTGAAGTCCAGTTGTATTTGTATTATCTGGTATTTTCTGAAGTAGAACTGATTTTTTTTGAATGCTCACCTCCTCTGGTACACACAAAATTAACATTGCCAGAGGAGGTTTAGGCTGAACATTAAGAATTTTTTTTTCATGGAAAGGGTCATTGGGCACTGGCAGAGGCTGCCCAGGGAGGTGGTTGAGTCACCTTCCCTGGAGGTATTTAAGGGACAGGTGGACAAGGCACTGAGGGGCATGATTTACTATTTGATAGGAATAGTTGGACTAGATGATCCAGTGGGTCTTTTCCAACCTGGTGATTCTATGATTCTACTCATCATTCACATTTCTGTTCTATCTTAAGATGTTTTGTATTTCTCTTTCCATTGAATTCTGGCTGTTGGCCTGTGTATGCACAAAAAGCATGTGTTGTAGTGATGGGGACTTTTAAGTATAATACATGTTTCCTGAATATTTTTAAGGGAATGTTTTAAGTGTGAACACGCAGCTTTCCCTTCGAGAACTGAAAAGCAAGCAAATGAAAACGTAAGTGTAGGATGCCACTGTGACTTTATTTTGCCCAAGGTGAACTGACAGTGTAAAAGATGCAGGTTTATTTAAGGTTATATGAAGAATTCATGATAGAATTGGGAATCTAAACCAAATCTTCAGAGACCTAATTCAGTGTCTTAACCAGAAGCTATAGTTGCTCTCTTCGCTTGTTTTGCTGAACTGTGATTAACACTGATTTTTTTTTTTAAATTCAGCTATATTTTCAGACTGAGTTGCACTCGTTTGGGACAGTGGGCCATTGGATATGTGACTGGTGATGGGAACATATTGCAAACCATACCTCACAATAAGCCTCTGTTTCAAGCTTTGATTGATGGCAGCCGTGAGGGATTGTAAGTACAAATTACTATAGACACCATAGGTATGAAATCATGCTTTCCTTGTTCTTCTAGTGCTCTTCTAGTGCTTATATAGGTTGCTCTTAAATATCTTTAAACACAAAATCTGGATATGGTGTTTAGCATTCCTTTGGAGTTGAACAACTATCCCTTTTAGTAATTTGAGAAAACCTTGTTTCCAGGTAATTCAATTAACCAAAGTTAACCAAAGCCATATCTCATAGCAGATAAATTCTAGGAGAAAATAAAATTGGGCAGATCTGTCACATTGATTTCTCCCCCACCCAACAAGAGTCCCAAATGCACTAAAGCTTATTGAACAATTACTACTGCCAGTTACTCATGTGTTGAACTCTGGACAATGATTTGAAAGCTATGTAATTGCTTTTTTATATATTGTGCAGCCAGAACATTTTCCAGGTTCTAATAGCTTACTGAAAAGATTTATAATTGTAAGAGAATTTAAGTTTGTAGGGAGTGTACATTTTTTACTTGGTTGGTTGAAATAACAGGCAAATCCTTGGTGCCAGAATCTTTACACTGGAATATGTGTTTTGATATGTCCACCTGATAACAATGAAAAAAAAATAAAATGAGGGAAAATCAATGCATTCTCAAAAAAAGATTGAGAAATCCTTAATGGTCTTGCAAGTTTGCCCAGTCCTCCACAGTCTGGTAATTTTTTTCCAGGTATGATTTGATATTTGTATTAGAAAAAACACATTTACAATGGTAGTGTTTCTCCTTGAGAAAAACTGAGCAAACACAAACTAGAGCTGAGGATATTTAATGCAGAGTTAAGTTATTCAGATGCAGCTTTCTCACAGCATGACTAAATAATGTGACTTTCAAGAAGCTCATTCCAAGTTAGAGGTAATATTAATCTGGATATAGAACAACTTAGGGTCTCTGTAATATCATTTAACCTATTACTAATTTCCCACAAGATTGAAATGCCCCCACCAATTATTGCTTAAATCCAGTCTGCATTTTTTATTTTCTGTGTAGATTCTTGTCATAATGTACACAGATCTATATAGGTCACAATATACACAGATATACGTATATATAATATAATGATTTGTATATTGGAATATGTATATCATAATATACACATGTATACACAAATTTATGTTACCTGCTGTTCTGCTGCATTACTTGAAATAGTCTACAGAGTCACTTAGCATGGTGCTTGCTGTGCAGAAATCACTAGGAATGTATGCAAACATAAGCTTGCATTGAAATGAAGATTTAAAATAATGTTCTGTTGAGCTACTTATGTGAAGTTACCTGCTAACCAAACCTCAGAGGCATTCTAGTAGTATCTGTGCACGTGATTTCAAAATTGTTCCTGTGTTTTTGTAAATGGATTTAAGTGTGTGTCAGAATGCATATGTAGCAATTCAGTTGTACCTAAAGATGAGAAATACATCTGAGGAAGGATAATGCATTTTAGTTAATAGAACTTATTCTGCCCCTTTGAAATGTCATAGGCATTATTTAACTAATAAAGCTAAAGAAATATTCATAATAACCTTCTTGTGATGCAGCTATCTGTTCCCAGATGGACGAAGTTATAATCCTGATTTGACAGGATTATGTGAACCCACACCACATGATCACATAAAAGTCACACAGGTATGTTGCAGATTTTGTCACTTGTTTTGTTATTTGCACTTCAGTTAGCATTTGATCTAGCAGTGATAATAAGCTTTTATTAAAATGTGAGATATAAATTCCTAAGAGTGAAAAATACACTGTTGATAGAAGGACTTAGATGAAAAACAAGATAATAGACCTTGAAAGTCTAGAGCTGCTCACAATGCAGACAGCATATCTAGGCAAGTTTTCTGTATTCTAAGCCTCTTGTAAGTGAGAAATGTGTTAACAGTTACTAAAGATTTATCTGATATTTATGTTACAGGTTTATGTAGCTTGGTGTTTCCTTGCTAATAGCAGATGGGAATGCAAAAATAAAATCAAGATCAGATGATAGTTTTGAAACCTGAATAGGTATGGTTCAATATGTGGTCAGATCCAGGAGGAGCAAACTAGTTCGTGTATTATAAAGATACTCATTCTAGGGTCTCTCTTGTTTGCCTATTGTGCAAATGAAAAGAGAGATCAGGGAAAAGCAACAGAATTAATTGTCCAAAGGGACTCATTTTGCAAAGAAAATCAGATAATCTAGATGTCATTGTAATCTTGTTAAGTTGTGATGTGGTAAACTAATGTGCAGGTGTTGGATAGTCAATTAATAGGAAATAGCCACCACAAGAAAATTCCACCTCCAAAAATGTTATAGAAAAGGAAATATTCATTAACATCTGTGGTATTATCAGGAATACCATTATAAAAATATGTGTTTACCAAGTAAATGAATTGTAAAACCAATTACCTGAAGAAAGTTCGAGTACTTCTACTTCTCTCACTTTCTTCTTTTCTCTGGAATCTTAAAATACTAATAAGAGAATAGTGCAGAGATGTCAGATACTTGTGTTGCACAGGAAGGTTTCCTAGTCTCGGATCTTTACTTTTTCTCAAGAAAATGAACAACAGCTTAGATATTCTTAGTGCTTACCTTGTTCTTCACAAGCCAGTTGTGTTGTATTTTAAATTCACTCAGTGAATCTGATTGCTTCTGAACTTGTAGTTTTGAGTACACTATTAGTTAATTCTGATGGCAGATAATTCAACAGAGTCTGAACTATGTTAATGCTGCCTTAAGTAATATATAACAGTAGTAGTTTAAAGCTGTCACTAGAGCTTCTTAAACTGTGAAAAGATGGTATAACAGTGGCTACACGAGCTAGGTTGCTGCAGATGGATTCTTTGCAAGAGCTCCACCATAAGCATCTTTAATACATACTGATTACAGCTGCAGATATGAGATGACTCTAATTTTCTAGTTTTGTTAGCCCCATCCCCTGTCCCTTTACACAGCAGTAGCTGCTTATTTTCCTGTGACCTAGATTGTGGTTACTTCAAACTTTTAGATTTTGGTTTTCCAAGACTAAAAAAAGCTGTACTTCTACAAAAATACTTTTGATTGTTAGTTCCCGAACAACACTTAATTGTAGAAAACTGGATTTTATCTATTTATTCCTCCTGAAGGTGATCTTATACCTGTCATGTAAGCCATGTTATCCCAAGCGTACTCTTGCCACGCTTCCTTCACAAGGGGGGTTTACCACAGTTAACCTTCCTACCATGCTAAATCCTTGCTGTGAGTAGAAAGCCCTCTAACTTGTCAGTTGTTAATCCAGTAACTTTTATTAGACCTAAACTCATACCTATAAAAAGAAATCCTGATTTTGTTGCCATTCATCATTGAATTTCTCACTTATGTTTACATGTTCATTATCTTCCTCTTAGCTGCAGCCAAGAAAAAGCATAATGTATGCATTGCATAGTAGTTAAATGTGAGAAGTCTGTAGGAAACCTAATAGGCACAGATATTTTAAACTGCTTGCAACATTTATTGTATTATATCATAGGTTTGAAGAAGTAAAGAAGTAAACTATTTCAGTAACCTTCACATGGCTTTTCAATAGATCAGTAACAATAGTTTTCTTGACTAATAAGTAAAATGGGTTGGAAAATAGGGGACTCAAACATTTCTCTGTTGCTACTGGTGCTTAAGTGTATTCTTATGAGCAAATCACGCTAAAGAAATAATAGCTTGACTCTCTTTTGTTACAGGAGCAATATGAATTGTATTGTGAAATGGGTTCCACTTTTCAGCTGTGTAAAATCTGTGCAGAGAATGACAAGGATGTGAAGATAGAGCCTTGTGGACACCTCATGTGCACTTCTTGTCTTACAGCATGGCAGGTACTGTAAGTTCATTTAGTGGAGAAGAGCATGGATTTTCTCTGTTGCATCCCTGTTTATGGTGTGGGTATATGTTTACTTTTCCAGATGCTTGGTAAGAGGGCTTGGGGTCAAGGACATACCTATTTAAAATGACAATTTTTTTCATTTTATGCACTAAAATGTGTGAAAAAAAGTTCCAGGAGTCATTAAAATCTGGACTTGGGTTGCCAAGGCCATTCGTAGGCTGCCAAGTGGAAGCTGTTTTATAGGTATAATATCTACTGAGACATGAAAACTGAGCATTTGGTGTCGAAACAGCTGCCCAGGTCACTTCAAGTTGTATTCAAAAGACATGAAGGCAACAAAAAGCAGCTCAGAGTAGATAACTGACAAGACAGCATTTTATAGGGAGGTAGGATATCTTTGATTGGAGAAAGATTCAATCAGTAGTAGAAGTCATGAGATGACTTGTGGAAGAATAGGCTTTAGAATTCCTGTATTTCCTGTTGATCATACATAAAGCTCTAAACCATGTAGCTTTAGCCAGTTGCTCAGGTAAGTGATTGAATGTCATTTACAAAATATTCCCCAAACCAGAGACTTCCTGATTACGCATGTTGGTGTTTTTCATGGACTTACCAGTCTGTGGGAAAAGAGAACTTTCTTCTTTCATACCTGTTTTCCCTGGGGAGAAGGAAGTATGGGTCGTCACATTCTCAGGCAGGACTCTTGTGCCACAGTTAGTCATCAGCCTTTGGTTAGAAGCGTAGTGAGAAGAGTAAAAAGAATCCTTGATTCTAGTCTGGTTTTGACCTGGTTTTAAATGAGTTGTTCTCAGATTGAGTTTTCATTCTTGTGTTTGGGATATGACTTAAAGTGCTATAGTTTTTCTTTTCAAACTCCTAATTAAGAAATGATCATTGGCAAGCCAACACGATGTATCAGGATTTCCATTTGAGTTTTCTTCCATTAGCAATAAAGCTTGCTGAAAAAGGAGTATTCTCAGTTTCGGATTTGTGTTCTTTCTGAAATTGGAGTTGTTTGCTCCAAACAAATCTTTCAAATTGCCCGCAGAGCAGAAATTCTGAGAAAACTCCCTTTTAGACTTACCCAAATATTTGTTTCACTACTAAGCAGCTGCTGAGCTGGAACAATATTTCTCATTTCAGGAGTAACCTTTCTCTGTTCTTAGCAGTTTCATTCTCAATTCCAGACATACAGGTCTGACTATGTTAGTCTTTGACTAAAAAAAATTCTGATGTCTGTAGGTTTGGGGTTTTGTTTGGTGGTTTTTTTTCACTTATCTAAAAGAACTAGGGAAAAGGACTGCAGAATGTACTTTTGTTTGCGTTGTGTCTCATGGGAGTGTGTTCCAGTGTTGTGCCAGTGATGTGTACTGATTTGAGGGACTTGAGAATCTAAGGTCCGTAGTATTTTGGCCAACTGGCTACGGATTCAGGAAGAGGACAAAAAAGCATTTTAGACCTGGAGAACTGTCATGTTCAAAAACATCAACCTTCATCAGAACTTTGCAATTGCCCATAATTGGCCAGATACGTTACAGTCCTCATTACAAATCTAACTTTTTTTGTAATTAGTGGGGCAATAAAGAGGCTGTAACAGTGTTAGGCTATAACAGTGTCAACTGTTGTGAGCTTCTGGCAGATTAGTATTTAACTGGTAGCATAATGACTCATTAGACATGCCTGAAGAGGTCCAGTACAGATGTTTTCACTAAGCAGAAAATATTAAGTAAGCAACATCATATCTGCATAGAATGCTAAGGGTGATTCTGAGTGGTTCACCTCTATGGAGCTCAGTATCAAATAAGTTTTGGGTTGTTTCCTTTTTTTATTATGCAACAGGAGTAAAGTGTCATTTTCTTCCATGGAAACTCATTCTTCTCTAAAAACTACATGTCTAGTCTTGATTCTAAAAGCATATGGGCATATATGTTACATTGCAATCTACTGTGGGTTATAAATGACCTTCCTGTGGACAAAGAGAAACATGAATTCCTATAGATAACTTAGATCTCTGTTTTAATTTCTCAGTTGTATTCGTAATGTTGAATACTAGTCTCTGCTGCTGTGAATGGTTACCCAGTATATTTTGGTGAACTTAGTGCTTTTGAAAAGAAAGGAGGGAAACTGCTAGTACAGAACTATTTGACAACACAGATAAAAGGAAGCCTTGAAAATTTAATCTCTGTACCTTTATCGTAAGGCTGTTCTTAGAAAATGAAGCTGTAAAGAACTCTGTTAGTAAGGGAGGACCTCTGTTCGCTTGACAGTTATTACTTTAGCAGTTCCACATGATTTGGAGGTGCTCTGGTGTGATAAGTGATGTTGGGTAGTACATTGCAATTAGGATGCAAGACTGCTTAAAGCGGGTTATGTATATCTTTCAATTCAAAATGAAGATCCAGTAGTGACCATACAAATAGACATGAATGTTGTCAGGAGATATCCTTCATAATTATATCGTCTTGGGATGCAGTTTTACAAACTATAAAAGCATATGTCAGTTTAGTAAGATTGACAGGTGTCAAGATAAAAGTAATACTAGAGAAGAGTTAAAGCTGTCCTTACATCTGAAAAGTCAAAACGCTGTGCTTGCTTGATGATACTTCAGAAACATTGTTTAGAATTAGATTTGGTGTTTGTATCTTTTTAGCTGTTTATCTAACGGACTGCAAATACAACACAATGTGATTTCTGAATTCAGATTGAATTATCTTGGTCTTGAAGCTTTGGGACTCTTTATGTTGTGGGTTTGGTTTTTTGTTTGCTTGCTTGTTTGTTTGTTTTTTAATTCAAGTCTACGTAGTGCCTCTTGATGAGAAATTTTTTTTATAAGTGCTTGAAAGACTTCTCTCTGATATTTTTATTGATTATTAGTCTGAAATGTACTCTAAAGGCTTTTTGATTACTTGTGGTGAGAAGAGTATTTCTGAAAAGAGTCAAGTGAATGGATATACAGCTACTTGTTTAGCACATTATGTCACTTAGAAATTGAAATTCCTTTAATTCATGTGATTTTTTTTTCTTATTTTACATAATTTATTGAAAATGTAGTAGTCCTGTTCTGTTATTAAGCAAGTCAAAAAATGTTTGTAGCTTTAGATGTTCTGTATGCCTATCGTTGAATGATGGTATTGTTACAACCATGATGGACCATGCATGCATTCCTCACAGAATAAGAGTTGTGGCCCTAAAGCTCATTTGCATTATTTAACTTAAAAGAAAAATTTCATATGAAAACATGCAATAAAATGCATTATCTTTGTCAACACACCTTGCCTTTTTTCCTCTGAAGAAACAAGAAAATTGTAATCCTGAAAGGTGAGGTGTTACTTCCTGACCTGTACTGCTAAGGCAGTTAAGATTTTGGTGCTTTGTCCATACAAAGCACCAAAATAATAGTTGCATTTTGATTATTTATTTTTAAGTGAAGCCTATTTTTTAAGGAGAGAGAGCTTAAAAAGTGCTGCCATTTTAGTATTTACTATAGTTAAATATCTATGAATTGGTTTCCTGTTTATTCTAGTGCTACTTTACGAGCTCTTAAGAGACCTGTTAAGGGCGTTTTTGTGTAGAAATATGTAAGACCTACTTTTAAAATTACTTCTATTTTTAGTTTTAAGAATCTGGTTTTGGGGTTTTTTTTTGTCTTCTGTAGGAATCTGATGGCCAGGGCTGTCCTTTCTGCCGCTGTGAAATTAAGGGAACTGAACCAATCATTGTGGATCCCTTTGATCCAAGGGATGAAAACTCCAGGTGCTGCAGTATTATTGATAGCTTTAGTATGCCCATGTTGGACTTGGATGATGATGATGATAGAGAAGAGTCTTTAATGATGAATCGTTTGGCTTCAGTCCGCAAGGTAAGTTATGAAATACTATACAACGCATAAAGCTATATGTCTGTAAATGAAGCTGCCTGTAACTTTAAACAGTGAGAGGTTGCTTTTAGTACTCAACATTTCAGCAACTCACTGAACAGTTCTCAGTTTGAAAATACAAAATACAAAATCAGTATTGCAGCAATAATATGGAAGCTGGAAAGAAGAGGAAAAAAACCTTCCAGATTCTCAGCTGATATGAACTGAATTAACTCTGTTTATAGGGCAGCTTGCACCAGCTGAGACTCTTACCCAAAATATTCTGTATGGAGAATTCCCTGAACTTTTATTTTTGAGGAGCAAAAGGTTTCATATATACAGAACATATTATTAATTTTTTTGTGCATGTGTATACACATACACAGAGGGTGTTATAGGATTAAACTCAAGTCTCCAAATAGGATATAAATGTTACTACTTGGTAAAGGTGACTTGGAACCCAATTCATATTGCACACAAGTAGCTGTTAATCATGTTCCATGTGAGTTGTCTGTGACTTCCCATCCCCCCCTGTATTTTTAGTATTAGGTAATGCTAACAGGAAAAGTGTATCTGAGATTATCCTCAGTGACTTTGTGGTTTGGTATGTTTTCCATCCTGGAAGTGCTCCATGTTAAATTCTCAGATCTTTCTTGGTAACAAGAGATTTTATCACTGATTAAAAAATCACTATCATTAACAAAAGCTTATTTTATGATGCTAGTTTTCACTACTGTATTTTAGTCTGGAATAGATATTGTCATAGGCCATGCAACACTGAATTTTACAATGCGTTTTCTATATTTTACCTTTTTACTGAGGTCATCTAGATTGCGTAATTGGCTTGGAATTAATTATCTAACATCTCACAATGATAAGGAGCTAGAAGAGTATTTGCTTAAAAAAAATGCAAAAAACCTACCAAAAAGTATTTTACTCTCATCTGAGAGTACTGTCAGTTAATATACTTCTGATATCCTTCTTAACCTCCTAAGTCATATGAATCATTCTTGTATTGTGTAATACAGCATGGCCTGCTCTTGGGAACAGTTTATCCTTCCTGCCTGGACTTAAATTGCAGTCTGCAGCCTGACCTCTGCAAGATAGCTGTGAATTGATGGGCTTTTATAGCACTATCACTTCCGTGATAAGGCAAAAATGCTTTTATCAAAAGAAGGAACAATAGGCTTTACTATAAGAAGTCTTGTTTTCAGGATCCACCAAGTGCTTGAGTGCTTTGGTGCTTGCTATTTTTATGTCATTAATTTAATTGTTCAGTGAATGAAATCTACTGATTATCCTTGAAGTTCAGGAACTGTGTTTTTTGACTTGGTTAGCCACTTATTTATGAAAGTATTCAATTATCAGGTCATTTGGTGATTTATCAGCTGCTGTTTTCTTCTTAAAACTGTTAACAGTGATTGCACAGTGATACTGTTTACCACACCTTACAGTTAAACTTAGTAATGCCTTTATCAACCTTGTCTGTTTCTTTTCCCTGCCAAATAGTATTTCTTCACAGCCTGCTGGAAGAAATTCCTCCCCCCTCCTTCTGTGGCATTATGTAGGATTTTAGCCTTCTTGATCTTTTTTTTTGGTTTCTTGTTAATGCTGTTAATATGAATATGGTGCTGCATAATGGCTGTGTTGTTGTCACTTGATTTGTTGAAACAGTGGAAGTTAGACGACAATGACAGTTTTCTTCTTCAGCCAGCCTGCTGATAACTGTTTTTACTTTTTGATCCCAATGAACAATTTTTTTTAGTTCTTATTTTATTAGAAGGATTGTCATAAGTTTTCTCAACATAGTGGTTAATTCTTGGAAATAAAACGGACCAACTTTGTTTCAAATCATCTGGTTAGACTGAGAAAATCTTGTGGCATATATGGTTAGTAGCGAGCTGGGATGTTATACTTGCTAGAAGAGGAAAATTTCAGGAACATTATGTCTTGATGAAAGTGGCTGTAGAGCTTCATGATATGTTGCAGATTTATTCAAATGAATCCTTATTGTCCTTAAAACCTTGTGTGAGGTGTACTATTAAAACGTTTCTAAGCTGTTAGTAACAGTTTTCACTATGTCTGGGGCTTGAACTTGGACATATATTCATAATGCAAAGAAGAGTTGCGGTAAGTTTATTTTAGAAGTACACAGTCAGGTTCATCCCTGATTAGGGGGCCTGGGTGGGTTTTAAGTGAGCTCTCTTTGGCAAAATTAAAAGCTGAACCACACTTTTTTGAATTATCATTAAAGTTTATATGAAGAACTTATTTTTTTATCACCTGCTCTACTTGTATGAATTATGAATATAAGTTGGATATCAGAAAAATACCAGTTCTGCAGTTTATCACTCTCTTTTTGAAGTGTACTCGTAAACTGTAAGAGGTATCTGAATTAAGTCCCGGAGGGACCTCAGACTTGAAATCACTTTAAGGGAAAGAGTAATCATAAAACTACTTACTCCTTCTTTAATGCAACGAGTAAATGGATCCACTTCAAGAAAAATGAATCATTCTTGCTAGGTGTTGTGTATGAGTCAGCAGCAGCTGTAACAGAGGCTTTAGCGAAACCCACTGCAATTAGTGTGTTTATCTGCCTCATCAAGCATCTTATTTTTTTAGTTTCCAAATTGTCCTCTGATATTTCTTTATGAAAGAAAGATGAAGATTGGTGCCAAAAACTCTGTTAATTGTCTCATCACTGAGAAATTTCCAGCCCTGTGGTATCAGATTAGCTAATGTAGTTGTTGCCTGAAGTGTTCCTTCTCTTAGCTCTGTAACGCTTGTGCTAGCCAGGTACAATGTTATGAAATGCACATTAAAAAATACGCAGATTACAGGCGCAGGTAAATATTAAAAATGGCTTTTTTTTTTATTTTTAAGAGAGCATCCGAGTGTCTAGTAGACTGTTTTTATTATTCTGTAATGTTTAATATTCTGTTGTCCCAATGAATTAAGAAATAACTGTCACATTACCTTGTACAAGATGTAACTTGACACGCTTCTTTTAAGAAGGAAGAAAGAAAATATGGAAAATGCATAGTGCAGGACTTCTTGTTAAGAGCAAATAACTTTTAATTTATAAGTGCTAAGATAATTGTTTGATCCAAATAATATTACATGAAAACATAGAGGAAGACTGTAGTAATATAAGAGACTATGAGGTTTTTAATAGTGTAAGGTGAATTAGCATTCTCTAAAACACTTTCTTATAAAACTAGATTAAGTTACCTTGTCTAGAGAGTTAATATCTTCTCTGGAATTAATTTCCTAGCGGTTTGAAGGCAGCAAACTTGACTTTGATTCACACGGTTACTTTAAAATAGTTATAGGAAAGCCACTGTTTGTCATGATTAGACTTTTTCCACCAGATGAAACACTTAACAAATTGTGACAAAATACCGTGGCTCTCACGTAGGAGACTATAGGCTTGCATCCTCCTCCTCATTTCCATATTATTTAATAACTTTTTTTTTGTGGCAATGGAAAAAGACAGGTACTACATAATGGTAATGTTTTTAATGTCATCATAAAAATAAAGGAATATGTTAAAAAAAGACTTCAAATAGATATCCAGGCATTCTCTTCACTGTATGTTCTTGACTCATGCATACATATAGCTTCTTTCTTAATTATACGTCTTATTTGTGGGAATTTATTAAACAAGACAATCCTTAGCTGCTCAGTTATTAGTATTTGAAAGAGGTTTAAATGCTGTAAGGCAGTGTAGTTCCCTTATTTAAAATGTATTTTACTTTCATGTGATTCCAAATGAAGAAACTTCAGGGGACTAGTTGCAAATGAATAGACCACTTATAGCGTAGGTCTGCTTGGATCTTCTTATGGGTCTTATTATGCATCTTTTAAATTACTGAGTTTACTCCAGCAGAACATTAACAATCAGGATAATATTCCTCAGTCAGTCGATTGTTAAGATTTGAGTTCACAATGCTTTTCGTATGTGCCTATCTGGCAGAAAGACATTTGAAGTTAAATCAGTTCAATAGTCTGAGTGTTAATATCTTCATCAGATAAACCTTCTATAGAAATTGTAATCAATGTCAGAAGCAGGCTTATTCTTGAATTCATTACAACTAGGGGCAAACTGATACCAGTATATCCCAGTTATACATACATACATACATATTTAATAACACAAATGTGATTTACTCTGCAGTACAATTGCAAAGTAAGTCTCAGATGCTTTTCCCTTGACAGCAATCATGCCAGTCAGAAGATGTCTGTGTTCTTATGAAGGAGCCTGTGTTCTTTCCCTTAATTACATCTTTATTGCACAAGTCTGTGTGTTGTAGCAGAGCCCCTTTGTACATTGGAGGTCTGTTTTCTGTCGATGCCAGTTCGTTTGTATTAGTTTCTGTCTTAATTGCTTGCTTGTTTTATCTTTTTGTCACTGTGCTGCTCTCATTGCTCTTTTATTTCTAGTGAATAGAAAATACATAGAAATCTCCAGTAGGTAACAAACAGAAAAATTTTAAATCTATTTCTTCTTATTCTACCAATGAGTAGTTGATATGTACATCTGTAGTGCCCTGGCATCCACAACAGATGCAGTCATCTTGTTGGCCTTACTGTCTACAAACATCAAATGATACAGCCTTCTAGTGGGATGGGGGTGCAAAGGAAAAATGTTTTTCTTATAATGAAAATGTGATGGAAATCTGGTATTGAATGCTGAGGAAAACCTGTTTGTTACTGTGGAATATCTTCTTCTGTTTTATTTTAAGTATCAGTAGATCTAAACAAGGAATCATAATTTTTAGGTTCTTCCAGCAAAGTGTTCTCTCTTCAGCACCAAGTGATGATACAGATTAAGCTTCCTTATAGGGGAGAAAAACTGCAGGTGTTTGCAGCTGTTTTCCTTTTAAACCTGATAAGTTTTTTTTTAACCTGTTAGTCATCAGCGGTTCCCTTTTTGAAATCTCTGAAGCTGCAGCATGTTGTGATAGCATTGTGGCTGCAGGCTATAGTAGTTCAGAGGACTGAAAGATTATTTTGCTATTTTGAAGCAAGACATTGATTTAAACTTAACTTGAAGTCCTTTCACACACTTACTACAGAAAATCTCCTTTTCATTTTGGCAGAATGACTGTCCATGGAATGTGGTGGGTAGAGACAGCTAAATACCAAATACATATTGAACCAGAAGTTTATAGCATAAATTAAATCTCTTGTTTCAGCAGTGTTAAAAATATGTCAGGTTTTAAGAATCTTGAACTTTGAAACAATTTTTTCATATTATTTTGTGTTCCACTACTGCCTGCTACATATTAGATGCTTTTTGGCAACTTGTTTCCATAAATCTGAAAACAGCATCAGCCCCCACTGGGTTTTAAATATGAATATTGCCATCATTTTTGTCTTTGCCTTGTCTGGACTGTTCTTGTGGCAGGGGAGAACAAGTCTGACATGGATAGCGGGCTCATTGAGGGATGAGCGTATCATTTTGCCTAGTGATTCTTCAGAGCAGAACTGTGGAAGAGAAAGTTGCCAAAGAGAAACAGTGATGAGTGTTCTTAAAATGCTATCACTACAATATTGTTTACTTAGCTGTGGGTTCGTGTAACTGCATATAGTATGACATTTGAGACTGTCAGGTTGCTCTCTCAGAAAGTTCTGTGAATTAATGTGATTGTACGGCAAGTAGAACAACTTAAATACCAGACGTCTTTCCTGTCCAGTACTCTGTTTTCAGTATTTTGTATTTTTCTTGTTGTTTCCAACTCCCGTTACGTGCAGAATTGTTTCTTAGTTCTGGAGGAATTCCCTGCTAATGGAGAGAGTGTGTTGTGCAACACCATAATATGTAGAGGCTTTCTGCAATGCTTTCATTTATTTTTAATAATTATATCTTTTTGGAGGTATGACGTGCTTATTTGATTCTCTTTCAAATAATTTGGGAAATAAATTTCTCTTCTGTCTGCTGAAGCCCAGGCACTGAATATATTATATAATGTGGCTCTTGGTTTTCAGAAAGTTGAGTGGAAGTGCAACAACTTTGAAAACTAGTGCTATCAAATGATGCAGTGTTTATTATGGTACTTAACTGATAGATGCTTTCTGCTAAGGAAAATGAATTGACATTCAGTTTGTAGGGATCTTATAATTATAGGCGTGCTTGCGAGAAACATACCTAGTTTAGTTATTCAGCTAGTTCCCATTCCATGATGTTCAGAGAGGCTAAACACCTTGCAAGCATTCATGTGTTTATTCTCGTGGTCTTCCAGTTCAGGTCATGACATACACTAGTTAATACAAACAGAAAATGTAAGGACTATGTTCATACTGTTTAATATGAACACTAAGACCACGTCTTCATTGAAAAGAGAAAGTGGGTTGCATCTGGTAGTCATGAAGAGTATGAGTCCTGACTTGTCTAATCTCTTGAAATTGAATACTTAGTTGTGACACTAAGTCTATACATGTACACCAAGTGGTAAGACCCAAAATATGACCAAAAAAACCAAAACCCTTAAAAAATTTAAAATTAATTCTGGTAAGGGAATTAAACTTCAGCTTTCTAGGTCTTTAAAACCTCCTCAACCTTCTCCTTTTTGTTTTAACTTGCAATGTTATCCAGTAATAATGTGGTGGCAGCTATTTCTAAAGGAAATCTGGTAGCAGTTGCAATTGTATTGAACAGAATATTAAACTAAACTGTAGTACACAAAGCACCGAGTAAGGAGTCAATATACTAGATCCTTTTCCTAAATCTATGTTTGAATTTATTACGTTTTCAGATTGTTTAGCCTTATAGTCACTATATGTAAAGAAAGGTAATGCTTTTTATTCATTTACCTTGTTAAAGAACTTCCCAGGATGATGACAAGGATCAGACTAGGATGTATAATGTTGATGAGAAGAAGCTTATGCAAAGAGGGGAAAAGTTTTCATCAATGTGATGTATCTAAGAGATGGATGCATTTTTGTGAGCGATTCTATATGGTACCGTTAGGAAAATGACAGATTGTTAGCCTCTTTAAGCAAGTTATATAGTGAGAATAGTAGGATGCCTCAGTGCACAAGTGTCCTGAGACTGATGCTTGGTGTGCCTGTCTTCCAGCTACTCGTCTATACTATCAGGGAAACCACTGAACAGCATCAACATCCAGGTTTACTTACAGTGGACTGATAGAAATATAATGGGTTGAAAGAAATAACTTTGACTTATGCGTGCAACTAAACTGTGTTTGTCAGAACTTGGCCAGGTGAGGTTCAGGAACAAGTTGCAAAAAATGGGTGAGGTTTATACTGAGGATTTAAGTCTTTGGTTCTGATGAATTCAAAAGGACAAGTCAGGAAAGAAAACTCTATTTGTCACTTGGGAGAGATGTTATGCATGTGTGTGTTGTTGAGTAAATATTGCATAAATGATAAACTGAATTGTCCTAAAAAGATATATTGTAAATCAGCAAATAAATGAGGAAAGAAGGAACTGCTTTGCCGTCTGGCCTGCTGATGATTTTGATTGTTAAGTTTTTGGAAGACACATACACTCCATTTTCCATGGATGTATGATTTAAAAATGGGTTCAGCCCAACAGGCAATGTGATGGGCCAATCAGCTTTTAGAAGTCATATATACACTTTTAGGTTGAGTACTCTATTAATAAAAAGGCTGTCAAGAATAACAGTACTGCAGTAGAATCTTTGTCTCTGTTTGTGATTATTTCCTTTTGTATGGCAATGATTACTTGTCTTTTAAACAAATTACTAGAATATATATTCTCTTCTTTTCATCACAAATTAACATGGATTTTAGTTACTTTTGAGGTAGAATGACATGTAGCCTTCCCCTTAGGCTGAGCAACTAATTTAAGAGTAGCAGGGTGTCCATTATGATAAATGACTGTTAACTAGTATACCTGAAAAGGATCAAATATTTCACTCATGGAATGCAAGTTGTATGCTTGGTCATCAAGTAAATACTTAGTGATCTATTTTTTTTTCTCTATCTTGAAGTGCAATGAGAGACAAAACTCACCAGTGACTTCCCCAGGATCTTCCCCTCTTGCACAAAGAAGAAAACCGCTTCCAGACCCCCTGCAAATCCCACATCTTAGTCTTCCACCTGTACCCCCTCGTCTGGATCTTATTCAGAAGGGAGTAGCACGGTCACCATCTGCCAGCCCAACTGGATCTCCAAAGGTGAGTCTTACTGAACCATTAAAGCTTTATATATGAATGTTGAGAAATTGGTCTTGATTGCTTTCAAGGTGAGCTTGCCTGTTTATTTTGGAAGATTAACTGTTATGAAATGTTCCATGTATGTTTTCTTTTTCAGGAGTTGCCCTGTCCAAAAGAACTTGAATTCCTTGTAGCTTAGAAACACTTTAGATTAGATCTACATCGATTAATTCTCTTATCTCCTTCAGTTGACTTTGGCAGATGCCTGTCCCTTTGCATTATACCTTACGTACTCAGATATTTACAGCTACGTGTATTGGTCAAATGTGACTCCTGTTTTTCTGATGATTGTATATCACTTGATTATGGTCAGAATTTCAAAGATATTACTCTAATGGATCAGTTGTGTAATAAAGCTCAATTCATAAAAATAAATAGAAATGTAAGTTTCCTGAAGGTAAATGTAAAGGTCATTATCTCATTAAAATTATGTGCTGTGCTCTGATGATGATTTATGCTCAGTTTCCACAGTGGCCTTACAAGAAAAATATGTGTAGATACGCTTCTTTCAAAACTTTAAATGCCATATATTAGGACTGAATTTTAAAGGAAAAAAAAATTCTATAGCAATAAATTGTATGATGTATTTTGTGAAAAAAAGGATACTAAAGAGTTAATGATTTTTTTAATCGATAAGCATGAAGGAGAAAAAAAATATGTTAGTTGCTGTATATTACAAGTTGATAATTTGTTGTAATTGCCATATAGAGAGGGCAAAAGTGGTTTTTTAGGTGATGAATTCAAATTGGAAGTTAAAAACATGGCTTGAAACCTATTTGCTCATAATTATCCAGTATGAAGTACACTATTTTGTCAGGTTTTACTTAAAGCTTGAAAATCAACATCTTTTTAAGATACTAGTAGTTTGTAATTTAGAGGAAGAAATAGAAGTTAGAATAATTCTTTACTTGTCTTTTATTGCTTTTTATATTATACGAGGGAATTTATAACACATTGAGGATATATGCTAAGCATTTGGTGTGTCCATTATTGATTAATTTCGCAGTAGCATATTTTTACAAAGTTCATGTCTTCTAAAAAACAGAAAATCAGGAATACCATTAGTATTGCTTTAATTTTTTTGATTACATTGTTTTGAAAATGCTAGGGGTTTCCTTTAAACTTTCTCTGAAAAAAAATATATTTTGGAGGGAGTGCAAAGGAAATAAGAGAGAGGCAACAAGGAAATAAGTTAATTTAAAGATATATATATATGTGTATGTATTTAAAAAGGACGGTTTAGTTCTTCCAAGATTGCTGCTTCAGTTAAAAATAGTCTTCTCTTTTTCGACAGTGGAAAATTTTAAGTATAGTTGTAATTATAAGCTATTATAAAAATATTTGACTTAGCTGTTGTATTGCAGCATTGACAGTAAGAACAACTATTTTTTGTAACCAGCAGCTGAATTAAATATTACTTTATTTAATACACCGTCTTATTTATATGAATAGACTTGTAGGTAGAGTAACTTTCTTTTCAATCTAAGTATTGAGATGTTGCTTGAAGAATAATGGTGGGCAAAGCTGTGAAGTGAGAGCAAATACTGTTCTTACTTCAAAACTTTGTGACCTTTATCCCTTCAAGAGGTAAGAATATGCAACTAATCTTTCCTCTGTTTCTTACAGTAGATGATGGTAAGAGAAACATCTTTCATAAAGACCTGTCCTGAGCCTTATTTTGTAGTAATTACTAAAATTACTACTATTGTAGTAATTTTTTTTAATTGCTACAAAATAGTAATTACTGTTAGTATTTCTGTCTGAATTAGAATGGTTTAGTTTTTATCAGATTTGTGCTCTTGGAACTATATAGCTACCAATATAAGCTTTCCTTTTGGTAGCTTGGTTTTCACCTTTTTACTACTAGTGCTCATAATTTTAGAAAATATACCATAATTTCAGCATTTATAATACATTTAATTCTAACCAAGGAGGTTCTCTGGTGAAGGTTGTTTCCAGATGAGTTAATTTCAAACCTAACTACTTATTTAAGTATGTTACCAGAAAAACTGTACTGCAATTCAAACTAATTAGACACTTGTAACTATTTAACCTACTGGCCAGTACTTTTATTATGCCTTGAAAATATCTCGATTACAAATGGTAAAGTCATACTTGATCATAAGGCTTATGCATGCCTATATATAACTTTCTTTTTTAACTTACTATGTTGTTTAGTCTTCTCCTTGTATGGTGAGGAAACAAGACAAACCTTTGCCAGCACCTCCACCTCCCTTGCGTGATCCTCCACCACCCCCACCGGAAAGACCCCCTCCAATTCCACCGGACAATAGGATAAGCAGGCATCTGCATCATCCAGAAAGTGTGCCTTCTAGAGACCAGCCGATGCCACTTGAGGGCTGGTGTCCCAGGGATGTGTTTGGGACAAATCAGCTGGTAGGATGTCGAATAGGGAGTGATGCTTCTCCCAGACCAGGACTGACTGCAATTTCCAATATAAATGGAAGGCACAACCGCATAAGTTCTGATCCAGGATTTATGAGGAAACATAGACGTCATGAGCTGCCTGCGGAAGGTGCTAAGGTATGAAATGAGCTGAATGTGTTGAGTTCTAATTTGACACTGTACTGCAGCATTGTCTTCCATTGGCTAAAGTTGTGTTTATACTGGTCATTGTTTATCTACTGGTTTCAAATCTTTCCTGCTGGTACTTAATAATAAGCTCATCATAAATAAATGGTTTGTTAAATATTGTGATTTGTAAAGCAATAGTACATTAGGAAATAAGTTAAATTTTTTAAATAATGGNGAAGGCACAACCGCATAAGTTCTGATCCAGGATTTATGAGGAAACATAGACGTCATGAGCTGCCTGCGGAAGGTGCTAAGGTATGAAATGAGCTGAATGTGTTGAGTTCTAATTTGACACCGTACTGCAGCATTGTCTTCCATTGGCTAAAGTTGTGTTTATACTGGTCATTGTTTATCTACTGGTTTCAAATCTTTCCTGCTGGTACTTAATAATAAGCTCATCATAAATAAATGGTTTGTTAAATATTGTGATTTGTAAAGCAATAGTACATTAGGATATAAGTTAAATTTTTAAAATTATGGTTTGGAGAGCAAATTCTAGATCTCCTATATTCTTTCAGCAAATTATCCATGCAGTTACGTTGCATGATAATAATACAGCACTGTATTCTGTAAGGCATAGGTGAGGACTTGATAATTTCTTCAATATATAATGTATGTGATATGCAGAGATGATTTATACAAATATAATTAAATTGTCAGATATATTGTGTACATTACCATAAGAAGCTAATATTCTAAAGGTCAGTTGTCTTGTTAATCAGTAAACAAACTATTTTCAAAAAAGCATATAAATAAGACATGATGTTCATTATATTCTAGTGGAAAAGGTCTAACCTGCCTTGACCCTAAAAAAACAAGACAGATGCCCTCAATGCCGACCTAAATATAGACTCATTTATTATATCTTTAACGCCAGCTGTATGGGCAGTGTCTTTGATGGTAAAGTGTGGCACAACCACAGTATTGCATTGTTTGATTTGGTGTTATCATCAGTGCTCTAAACCTCACTGCACATGTTTAACATTGCAACTCCTCTTTTCTATGTCAGTCATTTACAGTATTATATGTTTCTTCAACCGAATTTCTCCTCCTCCATACTTAAATCAGAACTCCGGCTGTTGGCATAGTACATTGTTCTAATTTATCCATATCAGCTTTTGACTGCTTTTGGACAAATGTTCAGTGTAACGTCTGATAATCCATTTTCATTTCTGAGGATGTTCAGAGTTGTCACTTGCAACATTTCCACTGATTGTCTAGTTTGATTTGGCTAGGGAGCATCTGCTTGTCACCCACAGGAGAAATATGTTGTCCTTGGTTGCAGTATGAATAGTATGTCTGTAACAATCATAGAATCATAAAATGGTTTGAGTTAGAAGGTACCTTAAAATAGTCTAATTCCAAACCCTCTGCCATGGGCAGAGACACCTCCCACTAAATCAGGCTGCTCAAGGCCCCATCCGACCTAGCCTTGAACGCTTCCAGGGATGGAGCATCTACAACTTCCCTGGGCAACCTGTTCCAGTGCCGCAGCACCCTCATTGTATAGAATTTCCTCCTAATGTCTAGTCTAAATCTGGCTCTCTCCAGTTTATACCTGTTGGCCCTAGTCCTATCACTACAAGCCTTCTTAAACAGTCCTTCCCTAGCTTTTTTGTAGGCCCCTTCAGGTACTGGAGAGTCACTATAAGGTTTGCTCGATGCCTTCTCTTCTCCAGGCTGAACGAGTCCAACTTTCTCAGCCTGTCCTCATATGGAAGGTGCTCCAGCCCTCTGATCATCCTTGTAGCCCTCCTCTGGACCTGTTCCAGCAGTTCTGTATCTTGAGGGTTCCAGAATTGGACACAATACTCCAGATGGGGTCTCACAAGAGCAGAATGGAGAGGCAATATCACCTCCTTCAACCTGCTGGCCACACTTCTTTTGATGTAGCCCAGGATGCGGTTGGCCTGGACTGCAAGTGTACAAAACTGGCTCATGTTGAGCTTCTCATCAGTCAGCACCCCCAAATCCTTCTCCACAGGGCTGCTCTCAGTCACATCATCCACCACCCTGTACTGAAACCGGAGATTACCTTGACCCAGGTGTAGGACCTTGCACTTGGTCTTGTTGGACCTCACGAGGTTCACACGGGCCCACTTCTTCAGCTTGTCTAGCTCCCTCTGGATGACATCTCATCCTTCCAGTGTGGTAACTGCACCAAACGGCTTGGTGTCATCTCTAGACTTGCTGATCTCACTGTCTATACCGTTCGTGAAGATACTAAACAGCACTGGTCCCAGTATGGACCCTGGGGGGACACCAGTTGTCACAGATCTCCATCTGGACATTGAGCCATTGACCACTACTCTCTGAATACAACCATGCAACCATCAAACCAATTTCCTATCCACCAAACAGTCCACTCATCAAATCCGTTTCTCTCCAATCTAGAGAGAAAGGTGTGGGGGACCATGTCAGAGGCTTTATGGAAGTCCAGATAGATCACATGCATTGATTTTCCTGTGTCCACTGCTGTGATTACCCCATCATTAAAAGTTACTAGGTTGGACAGGCAGGACTTGCCCTTGGTGAAGCCGTGCTGGCTGCCATTAATCACCTCCCCATCCTCCATTTGCATTAGCATAGCTAAAACAACAATATTGTTTTTCTTTAAAAAAAACTGGAAAGATTGTGTCTTTATGTTAATTATTAAAATCTGGCGAGCAGAGCATTGAGGGAGTAGTCTTGGCATTAGGCAGAGTCAGATAACTTGCAAGACTATGTACAGTTGGGAGGCTTAGATTTGAAAGGAGGTGAAGTGGTTATGGCCTAAGAAAAAATTCCTTTATCTGCTCTAACCAGTTTTATTAAAGCAGCTAAATAATTTATTCATAGAGCAGATTATTAACTCAAAGGTGCTTTTCATTTTTGTTGCTTGAAGACTGCATAGCTTTTGCAAAGAAGAATAGATTTGTGGTTAAGTCACAGTAGTTAGAAATCATCACCTTTTCTTTCTGTTTGTTTTTCCCAAGGTCACAATTTATTTAACCTCTCTATCTGTGTTTTAATTTTTTTTTTAATATGAATGTTGTGGCTATTTTGAAAGTACATTACAGAAATTAGTGAAGAACATCTACATATATTATTAAAGGTGCTTAAGAAGTCCAAAATACTATATATAGTTAGAATGTAATTTTATCAGAATTGGGGCTAACCACCAAAATTTTACTTACAAGTATGCTGCTGATTAAAATGCTGTTGATTTTAATCTGATTTTAAAAGCATACTGGGTTTATGTTTTCTTCAGCTGTGCTTTTCTGTAGCATTGCAGTTATAGTCTGATGCAGTATTGAAGGTGTGGAAGTGACTACATTTCATATCAGAGTAACCACTTGTTGCAGAAGTGCTGTTGTCTGGAGGTTACATGTATAACTTTTTTAACCAAATCCTGTTTGAACTGTCATCTTCAGGTGACAGATCTGAGCTGTGTGGTTAAATGGAGCAACTGACACCTTTGAATTATCGTTTCAGGCATGCNGTGTGGTTAAATGGAGCAACTGACTTATCATTTCAGGCATGTGCACATTCACAAGGGAGACATTTATTCCCTGATTCATATATTAATTGTAAACCAATCTTATCGCTATTGGTAAAAGCCAAGAATTAGGAAGACAATCCTGAAGGTAGAATTCTGGCAAGGTGCTGAATGACAGAAATTATAAAAACATTAAAGCTTAGCATGCTGTACCTGCTGTACTGGACTTCATCTTTCTCACTTTAGTTAGTGTGCAAACTCAAAATCTTAATTTTCTCCCAAGCAATTCAGCTGTAACTAAGTAGTTCATCTAGAAAGTGTCCTGTGGAACTTCCTTCTTTGGTGAAGTTTAAAGCTAATATGTCCTACAGCTCTAGATGGGGGAGGGTCACTTCAGATAACAGCTCTGTAGTGTGAAAAGCTAGGAAAGCCTTTACCTATAGTCTTCGTAAGGTCTGTTTTGTAATATCTGGTTGATGAATATCTGTAGTAATAAGCAGCAGGAGAACACAAATTGTAACACTTGTGCAATTTTTAGATCTTTTCAAATGGTCATCTGGTAAATGAAGAATATGATGTCCCTCCACGGCTTTCACCTCCTCTTCCAGCTGCATCCATCGTCCCTAGCATGAAGTAAGTTAACTTGATTTGCAAAAAAATGTGTTAACTAATGTGAGATAATAGCACTGATTTTCTTGTGCTAAAAGAAAAGCAGGAAAAAGAAAGAAATAAAATTAATCCAATTTGATGATACAATTTCTGTGAACTTTAATGTGGTTTTATAGAGGAAACTTAACTTGTATTGGGTAAGTGGGAGCAGTTCAAATGTTAAATGAACATACAATGTTTGTATAGGAAGAGAAAATAAATTGTAGCAGATCTTGCTCACAGGCATTTGGCAGTGGAAGCAGACACTATCTGATTTTACTTCTACTGCTACAGGAGAAGTGTGGTCAGGGCCATTTATCACAGGAGATGAGAGATTCTAGGAAAAATGCTAAGAGTAAAATGCATTATTTCTGTGTGTGAGTTCTGCCCCTAATCTAGTCATGCTTTATACACATTTAACTTATTCAGGGTTCACACCAGTTTATCTTCTTTGTTGTGGCTGAAAACCAACCAACCAAATATATTTTATATCCGTTTTAAATGCAGTGAGCCTACCTGAGTTTCAGAATATGAACTATTTAGAAACTTTCAAGTTAAATAGTATTTGGTTTATTCCTGTGAGTAGGTCCTATTTTGCTGTGTCAATAGAAAATTTGCCACTTTATCTCAGAAGTACTTTATACCACAGTGATATTTTCTGTGAGAGAGCCATCTGTTTTCAGGTATGTAATGAGACATGCAATTTCAAGTACTTTTGTAGTCTGTAAATACATTTGGAATACCTACTTGATTTGAAGTAGTTAGGGAAAAGCAGCACCAAAAAGGTATTTCTCCTCTTGCTATCCCTTCTATCATGCAAACAAACTTGGAAGGTGAAATGATAGCTTCATTAAAGGCAACTGTGGCTTGAAAATCCTGACTCCCTTGAAATCAGTCTTTGGCATGGCACTTATCCTGTGATGATAGAGGGAGCACTGCTTACATGCAGGTTCCAGACATTTGAGAGGTGATGCTCTGGAGTACACAAGGTTTTCTTAGTTCATAGCTTAACAGGCCAGGAATTTGAATGCATCACCTGTTCTGTTCTAACTCTCATTGCTTTGCAGGCTTACCCTGTGACAAGCAGAAAATTGTGTCCTCTATGAATAAAGGTGAACTGCATTTAAAGTTTTCACCAATTAGAACACAGTAGGGACACAATTGGAATTTATCATGTATTGTAATCCAGTCTTAAAGGTATTCAAGTTGTGTACTCCACAGGGCAAATCAAAGTTGGCAGGTAGGGAGATTAACAGGATTCATTTCAAAAACATGGTCCTGATCCAAACTGAAATACGTGGACTGCAAGTTCATTGTGTCTGAATTCTCTGAATTAGATTAGCATTAACATGATGGAGGAACAACGTTTCTTTGAAATCCTTCTAAATAAGTGTGAGATGTTGTTTTCCCTGGACTTCTGTTTACGCCTAAACTGGATATTAAGTGGCTCGACAAAAACTAATTCTCACATCTTTTCCTGTTTTGCCTTTGGGCCTTGGTGCTCAGTAGAGTGAGAGAGATTGACATTGAGCCTTCTGTACAACAAACCAGAAAATACAAGGTCAATCACCTACTGGAATCTAATTCTGATTTCCAATTTTAAAATATTTCCAGTTAAGAAGTAGGAAGGGGAAACAAAGAATATAGAAATACAGTGTACTGGGCAGTTTTGTATTCCTCCATACCCAAGTCTTCTAAGGATGTAAGAGTAATGAAGTTGTTTAAAGTTGTTTAATTTCTGCAGCTTGATAAACAGATGCCTAAATGTATCATGTCTTCAGCTATAATGACAACGTTCATCTGTTTAGTTACAATAAAAACTCTAAAATGCTTGTTTACTTATCTTACTTGGTGGTTTTGTGTAGAAAACAGGAGTTAGTCTTAGAACAATAGAGAGTTAAAAAAACAGTTCTTAATCATTGAGAAAATTGGATAGACCTCTAGTGGAACAATGCAAAAGAGGTTTGAAGTCAAATATTACAATTGGAGTAAATTGGAAGAGCAATATATATTTTTTAAAATATATGGATTTGGAAATATTAACAAAATATAATGTAATATAGTACAACTTCAAGTCCCTAATGTAGAGTATATTAGCTATATTTTATTACTCTTAACTTTGCAAGTCCAGAGCACCTTTCAAATATTCGTCATATAATAATATTTACAACCTGGCAAACATTTTCCTTACTTGAACAGTAGAGAAAAAGAGGCATTACTAGTGTGAAGGACTTGTCTACAGTTACACAGTGTTCAGGAGCAGAAGACCTGGAACATGTCTCCAAACCACTATTTCTCAGCAGATAAGGGAGGTTTTGTTTGTTTGTAATAGCCTTTGAAAAGGACTTCAAACAATACTGCCAACCTGGTTTGGCCAGTATTGGACATTCGGTATTGACCAGAGTCGGACATTTCTGATCTAGATATTAATATTTCAAATGTTGCTGTCAGCAGAAGCTAGCAGTTCAATTTATGATTTTGTTCAAAAGCCACAGACTCAGATACATGCTTACATATATGCCTTCCTATACATATATATGTCTATGTATATGTAACATCTCCAGAACATGCTGGATATGTGAGAATGAGTGCACATTCACCAAAATGAGTGAGAAAATAGCATATTTTGTGGGCTTTTCAGTGGTTTACCTGAATATACTACAGCATTCTCATTGTCCTGATAAATTTTTACTTTCTGTTCTTTAAGTGACTGTACAGCAGTGACATAAACCTCTTATCCATCTAAGAAATCAAGGATGAAAAAAACAATTTCTCAAAAAGAAAAAAAAAGAAAAGGCAAATTCAGTGCCATAGATCTTTTTTCCCTGCCTTTGGCTTGTGTAATTTGCAAAAGAAGTTGAATTCCCATCTTTCATGATTTTTTTTTTCTGAAGTCAAAATATATAACTGGTTGAAGGAAAGAGTGTCTGAGAAGTTACAAGGAGCTAGGGAGCTCTAGACTTTGAATATATTCAACAAAACCAGCATATCTGTCCCCTTCATTCTCTGTTCACCTTTCCTCCTTTTTTTATTATTTATTGTGTTAGCAACTGGCTAGTACTAATGGTAGTTAGTTGTGCATTTTTATTCACAGAGTACCTGAATGTTCTGAAGTCATGTGGCATCATCTGCAGTAAATAAAGATGCGTTTTTCCTTTGTGAAGAAGTGTGCTGTGTGAATCAGGTGCTGCTTGCGTTAGAAAAATGAGGAGATAGGCTCACCCTGTCATTTCAGCTCTTGCCCTTAGGATAAAATCAAACTAATTAGACCACAGTAAGAGAAAGTGTGTCCACTTCCTTCTTATATTTCCCTAGAGTCCTTAAGAACCTCCCTAAATGATGTATGAAGTAGATATGTCATGTAATGCAGCATGTAGTTCATCTCAGGGGCCATTAGCCATACTTTCAAGCCACAAATCAAAATGAGTCTGCATGTATTGCAAGTCTTTATTCAAGGTGCTCCAGCTGTGTTGGCTTTTTTTGTGGCAAAGAATAAAGATGCTCTTCACTGCATAATGTAATATCCAAGTGATTTTTGAGGTTACACACTTATTGCTCTTCGTGTTCACCTAGTATTAGAATCAAACTTCTGTTCATGGTTTTCAAATGTGATCAAGCTAAAGTAGATGAAGTCTTTAATGTAATCTTTTGCATTTCTGATGCTTTGCGAGTTTCTTATTTATTGGAGTAATAAACTGAGATAGTCTGTGTAAAAGAGTAGATGATATTGATTGCTAGACCTATATCTTAGCTAGTTATATTTTATGAAGACCAAAAGAGATGTTGAACTTGTTGATATCTAACAAAATTACTTTCTTCAGAATGCTCACTAAAATGAAGTTTTTGCACATCATTTTTTTTATACTTACATAGCAGAAAACTGGATGGTAGGAGTGTTAGTTTTTAATTTTCAAAGAAATTTCATATCCCGCAGTATTCCTCACAATGGAACTTGTTACCTGTGGAGATTGTAAACTCCGCTTCTTTCCTGAGCTTCCACTCATTTCAAGAAGTGATGTAAACCACTGTCTTGGATGACAATTAAAGGCAATTCTTATTTGAAGTAAAAATAACTGAAAATACAGGCAAAGTCATGGATTTTGATAATGTTATAGCTGGAAGAAAACTTCACTGAAATGGTTAATGTCCACTGCCTCACTGAGCCATGAATTCAGGGCCATTGGCCTTGAATTAACTTTTGTTTAGTTCTTTTAGTAAGTGCAAATAAGTTAATTCTTGTAAATGCCTGTTTATTACTCTGTTTCTTTGCAGTTCTGTGCTGTGTTGTGCTTGCTTAAAGTAGCTGTTTGGAGGTCAACTGGCCATTTCTCTATGCATTCTCAGTGACCTTAGAAGTTTTAGTTTGAAATGGTGGTTTTGTTACCTTACATACAGAGACATATATGAAGTATGTTTAAGCTAAAGATGAGTATTTGCTATATTATACTGAGGTCAATTATGTAACCAGTAAAGCAAAATTGATCCTTTTCTGATCTCCTTAGGTGCCCTGCTCCTTCAGCAAATTCTTTGCCTGATAAATCAAGGGATCATCCGGATGATGATGATGATGAATACAAAATTCCTTCTTCGCATCCTGTAATACTGAGCTCACAACCACCTCATAGTCATAATACAAAACCTCTTGCTCGGTAAGGTCCTTTAGCAGCTTTGAAGGCAAATTATTTATTAAAAGCTCTTCTTTTTCCAAAATTTAACTGGATTCAACATTTATAATGAAGGTTAAGCCTATCTGCCTTTTCAAGCTTGGTTTACTTATGCCTCTGTTTCATTTGACCACCACCACAATCATACAATACAGTGAACTTCACAGGTTTATCTCTGTTCTGTCAGACTGGGATATTTTCTGCTTTTGAATGCCATTTCTGCATTTCATCATCATTCTGAAATAGGCTGCAGTTCTCAGAACTGACTGGGAGACTCAGCCCCAACAAATCTTGCCAATTTAATTTTCAGGACAATAGCGTGACTGAAATTCTCAAAGTCATCTTCGAAAATCTTTAAACGTTCACATTTTATATAATTCATTTTAGGAAGTAAAACGGTACTGAAAAATATGTGAATTGTCAGTTGCATGTACATACTTCTATTCCCTTTTTATATGTCTTTTGAGCCTGTTTCACAGCATGTTTTCTTTGGGCTTTTCAGTAAGGGAACCTTTTTTAAAAAAAAAAAAATCAGGTGGAATATTTCTCTTTTGCTTTAACTAAAATAATATCTCCAGACTAAAATAGTATCTCCAGACTGTCACAGTTCTGAATTATTAATGGATTATGGCAAAGAGATTTGGAGCCAAGGGACATGGCCACTGCAGTCTATGTCGTTCCTGGTGAAATTCTTTCTTTGACTTCTTTAAAAGAATAAGAATGCCTGGAATTAAGAGAGTGAGTCTTAGGAAAAAGAAGGACCTATTCTCTATTGGTCTTATAGGTCAAAGTATGATAGTAAAATCACATATTGATTTAAAAAGTTCAGACTCTTCTGCAGTTTGAAAAATGCAGTGGCATATTGCTATTTTTAATTCTTTCTGTCAGATTGTGATGTCAGGGACCTATCACCAATTGAACAGGTGGAAAAAAGGTCATAGTTTGATCACTCCTTGAATGCTGGTTAAAAGTTCTGTCATCATTAGAAATGCTGATCCAACCTTCACTGTGTAGATGCGAATATTACACGGTTGCCTGAGCTTTATGGTATAAAGTACTTAAATCTTGAGTACTTAAATTCCTCTAGTCTGAGGCTTAAAAAAAAATCAATTATGAATAAAACTCTCAATGTTGATTAAGCAAGAAAAAAGTGAAGAAGAAAAAATCCAAGGGCCAAATCCTTTTTACCTAGGCAATCTGTGTGTTGTGCTTCTGCATGGGGCTGTCTTTCTATGCCATGCAAAGTCATTTAAGAGAGACTTGGATGGTAGAGTTACACAGGATTTAACCTTTCTTAGACAAGAAGTAGACTACAAGAGAGCAGTATGTGGACAAATTACCTTGGTTTAGCAGTGTCTGAGAGTTATGCCTAGGTTAGTAAGTACGTAGGTGCCATAGGGAGTGAGTCCGTAAAGGGGACCAATTGACTCCAAGGACCCCACATCTACGCTGTATGTTTGGGGAATTTTTGGGTTTAGACTAGCCGTAACATGGTCTTGTGGCTGGAGTACCCTTTAGTAATTGCAGTACATTAGGTGACCTCCTGCAGGACAACTTTTGAGTTAAAATCATGGAGAAAAAATTGAGCCTGCATGCTCAGAGACTTCTCTGCAGTGTAAAGTGTAAGTGAGGATGTCTTTTGGAGACTTGTTTTGGTTCATACTCATGACTGAACTGAAACGCAAATGTAGATGCACTCTGAAAGATTCTTGAGAACATAACCAGTGAGAAAATTAGAAACTTCTGGTTTTCTGGTATGCTTATTTTGCAGGGGGGAAAAAAAATGCTTAGCGCTTTTAATGGTCTGCTACAGAATTTCACCATGCCCTTGGAATTATTAATAGAGGCTGTAGATGGAAAGATGCTTTCAAAGGTCTTTCTAATTTTTAGTTTATTTTTTACCTAGTATACTTGGTCTTGCACTTATGATGAGTTTTTTTGGCATTAATCCAGGACTTGCTACAGTGGAAATACCTCATTTTGCATTCAGGTACCTCTGTGATTTAAACCACTAAGTCTTATTATATAACTGAAAAGAATTTCAACTTGAAACAAATCATTCTCCTAAGCATTAAAAAAAAATCCTATTGAATATTTGAGTCTGCATAGTATATAAATATATATATACACGATGATACTTTAAATGTCTCCTTTTAGCTAATGCTACTACTTAGGCATGAAAACTGTTACAAAACTTCCAAAAAGAGTCTTGATTCTGGTTGATCGTGTATTCTTTTAATGCACTTTTTTTAATCTCATGGGGAGCGAAGTGTCAATAAACACTTAACTTTCCGTATGGTTTAGCAAAACAGTTAACTGTTTATTTATTTGTTTTGATTTTGTCATGAATTTTTAGCTTCTTTCAGTTCTGTCTCACCATGTCACCTTCTCTTATGTCTTTCCAAAGCAGTGTTACTCAGTTCTTGGATAGTACTTACAGATTTCAGTAGACTAAAGAGCCTACAAAAATTCTTATTGATGTTATGCTAATTTAGAAACTATGCAATTCTTCCATCCTACCTTCAATTTGTTATTTCTAAGACTTCCTGGGGTTTTTACCTGTAGATATGACAGTGCTAAAAATATTACAAGAACGGTACAAAAAAATATTCACAATCTTATTTTCTGGCAGATCAGTTAATTCTCCAGGCATGGGACAGTTCAGCAATAAGAAATGGAAGGATAGACTGTCAGCATTACTAATTAGGGTTCTTAGAAGAATGATACATTATTGCATTTTCTATCTTTCCTAATAAAGCTTTTTCCAAGAGGAAAATAAAAGGATAGAAGGCTTATTCATTCGTACTCATTTGCTGCCCTTTTTTCTGGTGTTTACCTTGATATAAACAGGTATTTTGGCACAATTTGTAAACTGATCACTTAACTTGGCTTATTATGACCTGGAGACTCTGAAGTGGTACCATGTGAAGTTATCTTGCTGCTGTTGCTGTTTAGATTGTTGAAAATGCAGAATAAATTCAAATTAAAGTAGGCAGTATACTTAGTTATTTAGTGTATAGACTTAGGAGTCTGTGTTGCATCTACTGTATTTGAGAGGTTGAACCAATCTAATTTCAAAGATAGAAGCAACACTTCCTCTACTACTTCCTTGGGGAAATTAATTAATAACAAAATAGCTCTTACCATTACGATTTTTTTATTTTAAGTCTTGTAATTATACTTGCATTTTTCATTACTCCTAGTTACAACTCTTGGGACTACAAACACAATTTTACTTCCTCTTTCCTGTTTATATATTTTAAATGATTCCAGACCTTCATTCATTCCTTCTTTCCATGTGGCCAAAGCTGATGGGTTTATTAATGTTCGTCCTGTTGGTAAAAAACCCGGATCTGAAATTTTAGCTGTATGTAGCTGTAGCAGATTTGCCAATATTTAGTAATAAGGGTGCATGTTGGCTTGGGATTTTTATTTTTAAGCTGGAATTGTTTAACGTAGTGGCCTTTTTCCAAAGAAACTCCCTGGTTCTTTCTGAATATGCAGTCCACAGTTCCAATAACAGGAGTAATTTCCAAGTTCTTTGACATTTATTTAAACATTTAATATTATGAAAAGGCTTTTGTTCTGTGTTTTTTTTCCCCTGCCATATTTGAACAGTATCGTCTTGCAAAATTAACTCCAATGTTTTTCTGACAAGACTGCAGGCAGCTGGGTGCTGTTTGGTTTAGATTATTTTCATGTTTAATTTGATACTGTTGTAATATGCTTCCATTTAAAAAAAAAATGTGGCAGAAGTATCAATGAGGGGGTTGGATGCAGAAATGAATAGGCCCCTGCAAAACTCCTTTGGCTTGCGTTATTTTTTTGTTTAATGGCTAAGAGTTATAGTTTAGTTGTAATTTGTTATTGCTGGTGAGGGGTGTGTTCTGTTTGGGTTTTCTGTTGTTGTGTTGTTTTGTTTAATGACTTTTCTGTGTACTTTAATGTGGATAGTTACCAAAATCCACATTTCCCTTTATCCTATTTCTGCTAGGGAAAAATCAACAGCCAAGAAGACAAAATAGGATTGAGTCTGTGATTTGACTGTGAATAAACTCATGACCTGAGCTCTAACCTGAGAACTGTTTAATGTTCCTCCTCTATTTTGTATTGCAGGCTTCCATAAGTTATGTATGCCATGTTAGTTTCCCCTCAAGAAAGTAGTATAATTCTTCAGAGGACTTCCATTGACAGTTTCTCAATATCTCTTCTCAATATAAAAAACATAAAGTTTAAAATTAGTGCAGCTTCTCTTTTCATTTTTTTCCATATAATGGACTTCCCGTTCAGGTACTTGATCATCTTAGAAATTAATTCTTGGGTAAGTGGTTGATTCCTTCCCGTTTAATGTATCTTTTCAGGGTGTGTGAGAATGGCCAGTGTGCTGGAGTAATGAACGGAACACACAGTACTACTTGCGAGATGAAGAAATCGAAACATCCAGAATTAGGTATGTTTTTTCTTTTCACTATTTAGCAAGTAAATTTACTTCGTGCTGTGCTAGGGGTACAGCAAGAAAACATTCACTTCTTGTGATTGTGTCATTCAGGAGATGCCTATGATGCACCTACTGTTCCGGTACCTTTGCCACCTGCACGACCTCCTCCTACCAGAGACAACCCAAAACACAACTCTTTGCTCAACAGGACACCATCCGATTATGATCTTCTGGTGCCCCCTTTAGGTTGCAGATTTTGCTGATCTCTTTAATGATTAACATTGCCTAGATGAAGCAAATGCCATATTTATTGAAAAACAACCAATTTTGAGTATATTAAGAGTACCAAACAAGCAATGGGCTAAATATTACAGCTGGAAGTCAATATTTGTGTCAATGTTCTGTACTTGGTATCTGTCTGTAAGCCTTCTTGCGGTACAGACAAAAAGACATACTAAATCTGTATTGGAGCTATGAAGAAAAGCAAAATCATTTTCCCTAAAATCAATTATGTCTCTTAATATGAAGCTTGATCACTCCAATTTAATGCAAGAGTGAAGGTGGGTTTCCATTGTAGCTTAAATAATTCATTTTTTTTTAATCAAATAGAGAGAACAATGCCAAAGAGGTGGTATTTAATTAGGTACACAAAATTAAATCAATACATTTATTTCTAGTTTTTTTCCCACTATCAAGGGACAGTTCAAAACTCACTGCTGCCTACAATCACTGAAAACTGTCTTTTCCAAACCTGATTTCTATTCTCCTACACAGAGCTCAGTAAGCTCGGCATATATACTGGAGCTGTGCTTAACCATTCCCCACACCTTCATTGACAGACTCAGCTGCAAGATTGTTACTGTGGTTTATGTGTCATTAGCCAATTTTTCTAAGTCCATGAAACCTTTTGAGCATGTTCTGGCACTGTATTCTGGTCCCTGAAGTATTCGTGAGTTGTGAGAGTACATAGAATTAAAGGCAGAAGAACACCTAAAAATCACACTACATGGTCACCCCGGTCCTATCTGTACTACCCTTATGTACAGAATACATTCTTTCATCAAGCTCTAGAAAATTCAATTTATATCTGAGGTCAGAGCTTTAGAACAGCAGATAAAGATAATAAGCAGTATAAATGCTGCAGATTCAATGTAGTCAGCATTGGTGTTTGAATATATTTTTATTTGCTTAGCCAGTGGATCGTAGCAGTTTTTCTACAATGATACTCAGTGAAGCTTTCATTATAATACACTCTCTGCAACAGAGGTACTGAAATAAATCTTTCACCCCATTGCAGAAAAGAAACCGAGTGCTGCAGATGGTCTTTCAGAGCATGTTTTAGAATAGGATTGTGCATAGTAAGAGTCGGGTTTACTCTTTCCTTACTGGAATCACTCTGCTGCTAGATGAACCCTAGGGGTAAAGGACTCAGCTGCCAGAGAAAAAAAAAAATTAAGCTTTCCTCTTTATTCTACAGCTCTTAATGAATTTTTGTTCATGGTATAATTCTTTTCTAAACTGCAGGTGAAGATGCATTTGATAGCTCACCTCCTTCACTCCCACCCCCACCACCTCCTGCTCGACACAGCATGATTGAACACACAAAACCTGCTGGCTCAGGTAGCAGACCTTCTTCAGGACATGAGCTGTTCCTTCATTCTGGTAGGAATACAAAGGAAAACTTTTTATTCAATTTTCCTTTACTTCAGAAGCATATATGTTCTGTGATAAAGTTGTCATCAGGCTTCAGAAGTCTGTTTTTTCTATACTTAGTTATAAAAAATATTTTAAAATAGAGGGGTTTTTAATGATGAGGAAGATACAATTCAGACTGCAAAAAGTCTTAACTGTTCATAATCACACAGCAATGAAATAAGGTCAATATTTCTATAGCATACAAAGACAATTTTGGTAACTTGTGCTTTCCTAGTAAGAGTTGTTACTTGTGAGGTACCAGCTTTTCTGTTGTAATCTGTGATACATGTTTATCTTTTTTGACAAATCCATTGTTTTCTGTAGCAAAAGATATCTCATGGGATTTATTTTCAAATTGCAACTTGGGGAAAAACTAGAATGTAAGGGAAAAGATCATCCTGCTTTAACTGTTGTAAAAAGCAGCAGCAAAATTATATTAATTGTGAACACAATTGCAGGTGCTTGTGGGTTCATAACCTTTTGGATAAGTCAGGTTTTCACTCATCTTTCCCCATGAATCACTGTTACACTGTTTCAGTCTAGTAATCTGCTCATAAAGGTTTAAAAGCTGTGTTCAAAATCTACAAATTTTGTCTTTGAGGTAAAAAGCATTCAGTTATCAGCTTAATCAAGTCAAATACGTTTGCTTTTGATGACAGAAATTACAACAGGATTAGTGTAGGTTACAGTGCATACCTGTAAAATGTATTTCTTTTTTCTACATGGAAGCATCTAACAGATGTTACTGTCTTAAGTTTTAGTGACTATCTGCCTTGTGGTGCGGCTATGTGTCTTCCTTCTCATATCTGTTTTTCTTTGAAACTGTATGGAGAAGGATGAATTTGAAATATTTTGCTGACGTCACAGGAATGCCAAAATGTAGATGACAAGCAGTTACATGCAAGGCCATAATGGCCTGATAGGTTGTCAGGTGTTTAGCTGACCCTAGTGAGTGATACTAGCTGTGGGATGAGAGTGAGCTAGTTTAGATTGAACTGGATTTACTTTTTATGGAATGTTTTTTTATGATGTACTTTCTGCCACCAGTCAAGACCTGACATGGAGCAGTTTGCCAAAACTGCATACATTCTATAATGCAAATTCAACTAATTGTATTACTTTATCATATAAGCCTCTAAATGTATCCTAGTAAAGAGACTTAGTACTTTAGCGGATGCAAGGGATGCAGGACCTGGAATTAATTTATCTTCTGCAATTCAAAACAAAAATAATGTAACCTTCAGCAGTACGGTCTCAATGGGTGCCTCAGCTGCTGCAGAAACACAGACTGCAGCGTTCAGTTCTAGTGGGGATTGAGAGGAAAAAGAGAAGTGCTCACACACAAATGCACTAACTCCATTGATCCCAGAAATGTGCAGGGTTGTAGGAGTTATTTCCAAATAATCTAAGAAATATGGCAGATAATGTTACAAAAATGTTTAATAGCTTCTAATTTGGAAAATGTATCTACGTTTGTGTTTTTTTCTTGATATTTGCAAAGTCAATACAATCTTACAGCAGCATTTCTTTATTCGTCTTGGAAGTGTATATATCTGCTTACGCATACGTGGTTATGTGGATTGCTTTTTTTTTTGTTCATTTCTAAAACCACATTACTCACTTTGCATCTTGTCAGATAAACTGCTGTAGTTGATTTATGATGAGGTTTTGATGATTGGTTTCCATACAAGTCTTAGGGATGATCTCTCAGCTATCCATCAGAACCTGTCAGATTAGAGTAATAATCTCATCATCAACCGCAGCAAAAAGTTGTACTCACACACAAATACTGCTGAGTCGAGAGCAGAAGGCAGGTCCAGGATGAAATTAACGCTTGTCAGGACTGTCTTTCTCTAATTTTTAAAATTCTGTTCCTGTAATCAGCAGTAAGAACTGAAAAGCCTAGTCACAATCTTTACCATGCCTGTAATATTTACCTGTAACTGAGACTATAAGAACAGGAAATATAATATAATAATTGTGCTACTTTGGGCTTTGCAGCCTCTTCCATGCCTTGCCAGCTGCAATCTTAGTAGTGCCGGGGTTGAGTAATTGAAAGATACCTCATGGATGTAAATTAAAGAGCCATAGTCAACACAGGATAGACTGCCTTTGAGCTGTGGCCTTGTTTTGGGCACTTTGAGATGTAGTTATGTGTCTGCTATGTAGGTGTTGAATTTGAGTGTATGTGTGTGTAAGCACATGCTGTAGGGGAACATCTCTGGATTCATGGCTATGTCTGAATGGAGTNACTGAGACTATAAGAACAGGAAATCTGCCCTGCAGTCTTTGTGAACTGCGAAGCATGGAGGTGGAATATCTGGCATGTTTCTATAATAATTGTGCTGCTTTGGGCTTTGCAGTCTCTTCCATGCCTTGCCAGCTGCAATCTTAGTAGTGTCGGGGTTGAGTAATTGAAAGATACCTCATGGATGTAAATTAAAGAGCCATAGTCAACACAGGATAGACTGCCTTTGAGCTGTGGCCTTGTTTTGGGCACTTTGAGACGTAGTTATGTGTCTGCTATGTAAGTGTTGAATTTGAGTGTATATGTGTGTAAGCACATGCTGTGGGGGAACATGTTTGGATTCATGGCTATGTTTGAATGGAGGTTTTTTTTAAGCCTAGGTTCTATGCATCGGTATCCTCCCTCTAAATAATAAATCTAATTATTCTAAGACACGTTTTTTTTTAATTGTTCTTACAGATCCTCATTTTGATCTGATGACTGGTCATGTTCCTTTGCCACCTGCTCGTAGAGTAACTGGAGAAAATGTCAAAGCTAATAGGTCATCTCAAGATTATGATCAACTTCCTCCCTCTTCAGGTAAGGTAGAAAACTGTTCTTGTAGAAAACTGCAACTTAATGCAACAAATAATATTCATCCATAAAGTCCAAGAATTTTTTTTTTTTTCGTTCTGGACAACAAACAGCAATGATAGTACTGCTTTACAAAAGTACTAAATCATCAAAGTATAAGAAAGATCAAAGTTTTGCAATAAAGGTAGAGGTGGCTACCTCTTCTATGTAGGTGTAGATATTATGACATCAATTACACCCACTGCCAGACCAAATGCTTATGTGGTGAGTTCTGGTGTTCCTTATTTTTAGAGAAAGGCAGAGATTTTCTTTTCCACCTTGAAAGCTCACAAGGGATCAGAAGCCCTGCAGGAACCACACACATCTTATATCTTTGTTTCATAACTCCTTAAAAAAAATAAAGTAAAGCAGCCTCACTCTCTAAAGTATTATTATTTCTGAACGCTTTTTGCTAAGTTCAAAGAAAATTTTAAAGTATTTTTAATAAAAGAACAAGAACCAAAACCAGCTATAATTCACTTTTCCATCTGCAATGGAACAAGTTTCAAGCCTTATTGCTCTCTACACTTGCCTGAAAGAAGGTTGTAATCAGGCAGATGTTGGTCTCTTCTCCCCAGTAACAAACGATAGGCCAAGAGATTAAATGGCCTCAAGTTGCACCAGAGTAGATTTAGATGGGATATTAGGAAACATTTCTTCACTAAAAGGATTGTCAAGCATTGGAACAGGTTACCCAGGGAAGTGTAGTCACCATCCCTGGAGGTATTTAAAAGATGTGTAGATGTGATGCTAAGGAACATAGTTTAGTGGTGGACTTGACATTGTTTGGTTTGCAGCTGACGATGATTTTAAAGGTCTTTGTCAACCAAAAGAGATCTGTGAAGTCCAGTAGAAGCAATACCTCTATCACTGAATTTTTGCTTATGTTTTTTAGGGAACACGAATAATATTTCAAGGAGAGCTACTCAAAATAATTATCAAAAATAAAATGCAGTATCACTTGTGATTCAAAGTACTTCACCAGTTTATAGACAAATTTTCCTTTTCTTAGATGTGCGTGGTTTGTTGGGAGGGGAGAAGAATGTACCACCTGCATCGTTTTGCTCTGTGGAGAAACCACACAAAAAAGAGCTGAGTGATGCCTTGAATCATTGTTCATTCTCCAGATGAGTGAATTGTGCATGAAAACTCTTTTCTAATGCATAAAGAAATGAAGGGATTTATTTCTCTACTGTTACAGTTGTGATGATCATAAGTGTTTAATTGCAACAATCCCAAGTGGAAAAACAATGTATTTTTTAATTGTAATTGTACGACTCCATCTTAGGAATACATAGTTTAGCTCTGCTGTGGTATAGGAATGAAGTACTTCATTTTTTTCCAACTTAAAGTACAGGGGAAATTAAGTAAGCCTGAAGAGTGCTACGGAATTTTTAATGAATAATGCTTTTGAAAATTAGTGTGATGCCTTTGGTAAATCATAGCACTTCAGGGAGGGTGCATTTACTGATATAACAGTTTTTCTTTTTTTTCCCATTGCAAAAATAGTTTATAATGCATGTTTTATATGTGCCAGTGAGAGATTTATTTATCTTACAATGTTAGCCTGATTTATTTAGGACATTTTAAATTCTTCCATAAAACAAGTTATGACAATGATATAACTACCTTTTAAAGTTTTCCTGCAATTCTTGCAGTTCTGTGGTAAAACAATTTTTAATTTTCCTAAATTGCTGCAAGTTGTTTACTACTTAAGATCTCAGAGCTTTCTGATGTTCCCACAATCTTCTTCTAAAACACCCACATGTGTCAAACTTTGCTATAAATATCATTTTAAAACAGCATGATGAACAGCAAGATATTCAATTTAATTTCAATTAAATGAAAACTATGTGATAGATCATGTCATACTCTTAATTGGAAAGTTGTTTTTACAGTGGCAGTAATTCCATAGTATGGAACTGATGAGCCTCGGGATGAGCCAGTTCACCTTCACCTATAATTTAAAAAGACGATATAGAGTTGTAACTGTATTCAGAACTCTTGGTTTAATATTTATTCTGAACTAATCAGTTCAGTTAGGAAATTCTTAATTTCAGCCCTTTTATATGATAATTCTTCGAAATGAAATGCAGTTCACTCCAAAATCTAATTACAATTTAACCACTAGCTCCCCATAGTAGCACGGGTAGTCCTTTAACTTCTGTTTTCAAGATTGCTGTCATGATGTTTAACTGAATCATTAGCATCTAATGAGAAATTTCTTCTAATTCAGCAACGTATTTTGTATTGAACACTTGAGCTTTCAACTATGATGTAACTACCCCAAAAATGTATTTTTTCAAACTTCTTAAATAGACCTTTTTAAAATTACTGTGATAAAAGCAAGAAAAGGAGATATTAATAATAGTATATTTTACCAAAGCACAACCAATGGCACATGGAAAAGGTAGAAGAAAATTAGGCCATTAATGTAAATGTCTGCTATCTATTACTGAATTTAGCTATTTCATAAGAAATGATTTAACTATATTTTTCTGCTGCCTATTCACTCACCTGGCGTTATTAAAGCTCTTGCATGCAAATCTAAATTTCTTTACGTGAAAATGTTGGAGGAGAGTGTCATATAATATTTCAGTGTGGATTTCACCTGTCCCTTGGGGCATTAACCTGCTGCAGTAATGTACATTGTCAAGATCATACCTAAGATCTTGATGGACCAGTATGAGCAGGTTACTCCTTTCTCACTTTCTCCCAGCTCTGTCAGTTCTTTAGTATAGATGTCCCCTGAGTATGCTTTGTTCCTGTACCCTGTTAGATTAAATGTAACTGGTTGCCACTGTTCCACAGAGGGCCTTACACAACAGACCTCTGTCAGCTGATTCTTGGATGCTTCTCAGTCTGTTGGTGCAAGACTGTGGAACATATATGACAAACAGCAAGGGATGAAGAGGGCTGTTTCACAGCAGGAGGCAGTTGGCATCATTACAAATATCCACCTCTCACTGTGCTGCAGAGCTCTTGTATTACAACTTTTTAAACACTTACTAAAGAATCCATCTCTGCCTTTATACTAACCCGTTACCTAAGGGTTAATTTTAGTGCTGAATTATAGAAATACAAGTGATAGAGGAAGCTCCTCGCTATAGAAACTGTTAATTTAATTACACAGTTAGAAAATCTATTTGAACTTCTAGTTATGCATCCATGGTGGCTGAAACATCAGAGGATGGGAGGTTGGGAAGGAATGTCCTGCTTAAATACCTCTATCTCAGTGTCCAGATGGACATGCAGCTTAGGCTTAGTATTTTTAAGCTCAGGATCCAATGTGATACCCAGCTTCAGCTAAAATTTTATTTGGATGTGAAGATATTGAAAGAGATGTCAGCACTTGAAAAAATAATAATGGAAATTGAGTTAAAGAGAGGGCTGAAGATCTTAAAGTATATGTGCTATAGAGAGATGTCACTGTAGTGAGAATAAAATGCCTGTGCTGCAAATCTGCTGACAGAATTAAAAATGACCTTTCTAAATGATGTGATTGCTTAAGAAAGTTTGTTCGGAAGCTTCAGCACAGTGAAGGTTTTACACAAGAAATAATTTTGGTTTTAAGCATATATTACACTGGGTAGAGAAAATGTACCTCGTATTATGCACACACAGAGAAGGATCTGATTTATTTATTAGGAATTCCTTCTTTGCTTCAAGTCCAAGAAAAAAATGTAAAGTTTGCAAATTCATTTTGTTACACCTTCTATAGAAATGAAATCTGTAACAAAACTTCCATATTAAAACAGTTTGAAATGTTTGCGAAAGAGAAATGACAGGTTTTGCCATGATATGCCTTCATTTTAAATATGAAGAACCTTCTGTAATAGCCTTGAATTTTCTAAAATCAGCAAAAGGAGAAATTTGACCTCATTTCTGATTTGGTTTTCAGTTATTAATTACATTTTCTGAGCTATAATTATTTTCTCAAACCAGTGTGTTTCATGGCTCTTTCGCACCTTCATAGGAGGTTTGTATCTGCTTCAGGTGTGTTGACTAGAATGTTTAGTGTTTATATAATTCTTTTCATCTTCAGAAAGAAAAAAAAATAGTAAATATGAAAGAGCCCTTACTATCTTGGGATGTGTCATAACTATTTGCAAGGAAAATAAGCAATGAAATTAGAACGTAATTAATCTTAGCCCCGTATTGTAAATTTTTAATCAAGTTACTCTCATCTATTTGTTATATGAGTATCCCCATTTGGCTAAAAGTACGGTTTGCTTATCATCCATGAATTAAAAAACTGAATTAAATTTTATACCAAGAGCCTCATCTGAATGCACGGAAGCTAAGTTGAGAGAAAAAAACACCTTGGTTAGAGGTGCACAATTGTGAACTATTTTCATTTATCTAAAGTGTTTGATTCACTCATTTGAATTACAGTTCTCTATCCAGTTTTATGATAAGGAAGCATGTTGTAACAGCAGTGCTAGAAACATGAAATGCAACATTCTTTCATCACTAAAAAACAGTCTCTGAAGTACTTAAGACTGCAAAATGCCATTGCTCTCAGTGCAACAGGAAATATTGCAGCCAGAAGTTCCTCTAATTTATCTGTTATCAAAGTCACTTTTGATGGAACTTTTTAGAACCCTTTTTGAAGGATTAGACTTTTAAAAAAAATGCTTTGCTCTTGGAAGTGTTTTCTGCTGTATGCCTGCTTGTATTTAAGCTTCTTATTGTGGAGTCAGTGAGGATAAAGATGTTTCAGTAAAGTACCAAGTTTACTTGAGCACGAAACTCTTGACTCTGAGTAGATTAGCAAGTGTGAATATTAGCTTTTTTCAACAGCCCATCATGATTCTTAGCAACAGTATTAACTGTGAAGGTAACTCTTCAATAGAAGAGAAGGAAGGGGGACATATTTCCAAGAGGGACATGTGAAGAAGGATTGTGTTCTGTTCTCACTGCTGAAAATAATTGGACTAGAGGCTTTTTTGAGAAACCTGTTCCTTCTGTATTTATGTGTAGCTGTTTGGCATGAAATGAACTGCAATTGACTGAACAAAATCTGCAAGACGTACCAATAAGTGACGGATTTTTCTCCCTCAGGCATATTTGACTGGAGACCTCTTTTGCACAGCTTATGGTCCTGAATAAAATTGTGATCAAATTTAGTTGTGATTTTAGGGTTGGTTTAGGTGTTTTGGTTTTTTTTTCTTTTTGTTTGGTTGTTTCAGTTCTTTTTTAAACAGACTCAGAAGTTGTTCCCAAACTCTGGGTTGGGAGTGGAGACTGTAAAATTTTGAGTGATTATTTTCACCCTTCTTGCTGTTTCATTGTATTTATTTTTCTTCCAACTCTGGATAATTCAGATTGTATCATATTATTAAAATAGCATTTCACTATGTTATTTCTGGTTTGGATGTTCTTGAGAAATTCAGCTTCTTTCTCAATTTTAAAATGAGATGTATCAGTAAATGAAAATATATCTTTGTGTATCTTTACAATTTTATTTTTAATGTGCTTCATGTGGTCTGACCTCCTTATGACACCATTGTAAGTCAATTTATAATCATTTCTGTCTCCTTTGTTTGAAACAGATGGTTCACAAGCACCAGCCAGGCCCCCTAAACCACTTCCTCGGAGGACTGCACCAGAAATACACCATAGGAAAGTATACAGCTCTGATAGTTCCATGGAAAATGTGGATGCAAAAATTGCAAAACTTATGGGAGAGGGCTATTCCTTTGAAGAAGTCAAGAGGGCACTTGAAATTGCCCAGAATAATGTCGACGTGGCCCGTAGTATTTTAAGAGAGTTTGTCTGTTTTCCTCCACCAGTCTCCCCACGCCTCAATCTATAGCAGCGTCAAGATTTTCTTGGAGCACGTGAATTCTACATGTACACACATGGATTGGGGAATGAGAGAAAGAAGAGAATGGAATATTTTTCTTTCATCCTTAATAGAAGGGTGTTTGTTTCCAGCCGTTTATCAAAGGCTCGTGGCTGCTCTGATCAAGACTTATAAATATGCTGAGGCTTATGTATTTTTGCTAGCCATACTTTTTTAAATCAGGGTTGAACTGACAAAATAATTTAAAGAAGTTTACTTCACTAGAACTTTTAATCTGTGAAATGCTTTTTCTTGTTTACAAGTTGGCAAGTTACGATTTTCTAGTTGATGCCTGTACTATGTTCCTGTTCATATTCCCTTGTTATTTCTGTGGTCGGTTCTGCTGTAGCATTCCCAACAGTTTCAATGCTGACCACTCCAACTACATCATCCATCATCACTTTCCAGAAGTTCCATGTTTTGGTTTATAGGTTGTTTGTGTTCTTTGTGTTTTGGTTTTTTTTTTTCTCTTTACAAAATGCTTTAATTGTTTTGGTGGTTTTGAGGTTTTTTTGTATTTCAGCTCATCAATTGCAAAAAAGTATGTGGCCTTCACTACTGATATTTTTTTTCTTCTTCTGAGATTCCTTTGCTTTTGAGAGAGGAAGTATCTGAATGTAAAACGTATTACTCTATGAACTGCCTTTTTAAAGGTTTTTTTCACAGTAATATTGGGCAGCTTTCTGTTTAACATGAATTCCATGACCTTGTAATCCTCAAGGTCTTTTATACACAGTTTCCACAAAAATATCCCAACCAACAAATAAGACACCTCATGCAGCAGCGATAGAGTTCTAACATGTAAAAGCTTTTGCAAATTTGAGTATTTAATTGCAAATGTTCAAAAAAGCCCAATGCTCATGATAATAGTGTTTTGATTACATGCTAATGGCATGCTAATTGCACCAGTTTTCTATGTAAACTGAGACATGCCACTCTAGAAGGTGTCTTTTGGAATTATATCAATGGTGTTCAGGTAAATTCCAGTTCTACCTTCTGTAAAGTAGACTGCGGTTAATTTTTTTGTTTGAGTGATTATCCTGTGGTTCATTGTGGCTTGGATCAGTTTGTATTAACATGGAAACATTAAGTCTTTGATGCACTGTTAATTCCTAATGCTACTGTAGCAATATTTTTTGCAAAATTCTTTAGTAACCACCTCCTCTGTACAGCTCTTTATTCTCAAATATGTGTTTGATATCCAAGTTCATTCACTCACTTTCCAGCTGCTTAGTTGGAAATACATTTTTGCTTTACGTTGTTAGCGATACTCCAGGCTTTGTTTCATTTTTGAGCCCAAATTGATGCAAGCCAAATTGAAAATCTTCCCAATTTTAGAAAAGAGAAGAAACAACACTTTTCTTAGTACACTCAAAGGTGAGAGTCCAAATTTTTCCAGAATAATTCTTAAGATTGCTGCTTTCTTAAGTTTTGATTTGGGGTTTTGGTTTTTTTAGGAATTTTCAAAATCATCTTTTCTTCTGTTACTATTGAAAAGATAAAATCATGTGGTCACATTTTGAGATGTGATCAGTATATGAGAATTTTCAGTGTGCTGAGCTGGGTGTTAGGCATATATTTTTATTGTTTCCTTTCAGTTATCAGTATTCTCCTTCACTCAGATCAAGGGGTAAAAGTTAAGTCACTTACAGGATCAGATCTCAGCAGCCAATGTATTTGTTTTAAAGATTTTTTTTTCTTTAAAGACAGCAAATAGCTGAATTGCAGGATTCAAAATAAACACACAGGAGAAATTACTGTGGTATCTCAAAGTTCATTGTTTCATCAAAGAACTTATTCTTGGAACTAGTTAAATTATTCTTGAAACCAATTCAGTAAATTATTTTGAAGCATCACAAAGCATAGCATGGATATCATTAATCTGCTTCATTAATAAAAAATGTTCAGGAAAATTCAGAGTATAGGGAAGAGCTGCTGTTCCATTTTGATTTATGCCAATTACTGAGTTTGTTCTAGAAAAGGGCATTTGCAACTTCCTTTAATGTTCAATCCTTGAATACAACTCATGAGAAGTTTTGGTTTAGGTTATATTCTGTGCTTTTTAGTTCAAGTAAATTTTCCTCTGTTTGAGGGAAAGTTTTGTGCAGTCTTGAACACTCTTGTTCATTTGGTTTGTTTACAACATCACTCTAGTATTTTAGCTAACTATAAATTCAAAATGATTCATGCTATTAAATCAAACACTCTGTACTGGAATTACTTAAATGAGGTTCTAGCCTAACTGCCAGCATAGGAATGATGACAGTTTAAAAAGATCGCTTTACAAGGATGAGGAGACATTCTGCAGATTGAGTTTTGAAAATTTGAATTGTAATGGAAACCTAATTTTCCCCTTTTTATGCAGAAGCTTAGTATAAATAGTCTTATATTTCAATTAAAGGCCAGAACTGCTGCATGATAGATTAAGGTTTTTTAAGTTTTTCCTTCTCCTTTGTGACTGTGTCCACCAGAGATGCTTTTTTTTTCCCCCCTCCACGTGTTTAAAAAAAAAAAAAAAAAAAGCTTGATGAGCAATATTCTGAGTGGTAACTTGAAAAGACTTCCATGAATATTTAAATGGGTGTGCTAATAACACTTCTAAATAGTGGAATGGGAAGACTATTTAAAACCTGTTTTGGTTAATAGTTTTAAAGTCAAATGGAGCGATTTTGCTTTGCTAGAGTGTTGATGTTTACTCTGCAGGAATTTATGGGCTTAAAATAAATTAATCTGGCTACAGTCTAGTTCTTTAAACACATTCTCTAAGCATATTTTAACCTTTGAAAGACAAAGGTTTAAGCCTGGCAGTGTTGTGTACAACTTTAAGGAAGACTGACTTCAGTGAGAGTGCTTGAATGAACAAAATTGCTTAAGCTGAGAAATACGCTATCGCATTTCTTCAAATTAAAAGTCATTGCAGGCTTTAGACCATCATTTTGATGTCCATTGGCCTCACCTCTTGTCTCCTTTTGGCCAGATTATTGCATTTTAAGCAAATTGGCAGGATCAGAAGTTGAACAGAGTAAGGAGGACATCGGCAGCATGGCTTTTCTCCAAAGACAATGAGTAGAAAAAAAAGGAATTGTGATAAAATAAATGAGTTTAGTATGAATGGCCATGTTAATGGCTTGGCTGGATCCTTAAAATTGCAACTGGTAAAATTTGTTAATGTTCAGTATCTCAAGAGCGCATCTGGCACAGTTTTATTTGTAATGTGAATTTAGGAAGTTTTGTACCGGGATCATTTCTTCTGTTATATTTCTCTCATTTTCAGCTTGAAGCTTTACTTTGCACTGATGACTCTGACCTGAAAGCATTTAAATTTATGTCTTAAAGCTTGACAGATTTTGAAACAAATGAACATCATATTCTAAGCCAAGTCAGATACTACCTGTTGACCTGGAATTTAGTGCTTTTAGGAATGACTTCTTGAAAACGGACTTCAGTAGTTTCCATTTTGAAGGGTTTTCTTTCAAATAACTGTTTTATCTGAAAATGCCTTTTGTAAACTTGTCTAACATGTGGCAAACTTAGTGATGTGTTCAATTAATTTATATTTTATTCAACATTCTTTTTAAATTTTGGTTATTATGTAAGCTCAAGTTCTTTATCTGTTCTTGTAAGGTATTTTATAAAATTAATGTTAACAGAATCTTGTGTTGGTCTGTAATTTTTCAAGACTCCGTCTGTTTTATTGAATAACATCACTTTTCACATGGTGATTTAGAAACAGCGTATTGTGCATAGGGGCCTTAGAAATCATTGTTTTGTAAGCCACAGAAATGATATCTTGCTTTAAAATAAGGTGAATCATTGCATTGAGACATTCACTTTACATCACTTCTAAATTCCAGTTATAAAAGCTTATAAAATGGCAGTAATTTTTCAATGCATATGGAATGATTGTATGGCAGAAAGATGGTAACCATTAAACACTTCAAATCTATATTTGTGAACATAAAGTCAGACTGTACATTAATTTACAGAATTTTTATCCTAAAGAAAATTACAATAAGCTCATACTGATATTTCTGTAACATCCTGTGCATTTGCTTTCTTAGGCATTGCACTCAATGTAAAAAAATATTTTAAGAGTGTAGAATTTTTTTTTTTTGTATTATTGTATTCCAGCATTCTAAAAATGCTTAGAAATTCTAACCCTCTGCTATGCATGATAATACATCTGTTACTATTTAAAGCTCAACACCATTCCCTGCAGGTCAGATTAGACTTTCAATTATGAGATTTTCCTGGTACTTTCTTCCGTCTATGTTAAATCCTTGTCCATTATATAGGTCACTAGCCACGTTACTAAGTACTGATATTAACTGTTTGGTATACTTGTCCATAGCTGCCCATTTTTTTCATTTTTACTCTTCTGATCTGGTAAGATTACTCCAGTCTTCAATTACTGTTCCTTCTCCAAGAAGTTTGTTAAAAGACATTGTTTTAGAGCAGGGTGCTAGGGGCTGAAATAGCACTGTACTCCATGTTTTTTGATGCTAGCAAAACAACCAAAAGCTTCATAAGGATTTAAGTGGGAACACTCCTGGTTTATAGGTCATAATCTTGTTTTTTTGAATGACATACGTATGTGTGTACTAGTCTGGTTAAGCATGGAAGAGAGTAACTGGAGCCACCCTGCAGAGTTCAGAACTAGGCATGTTATTTACCTGTGCAAAATATCATCTCCTTTTGGACAGCTGAACTGACTCTACAGAACACTCAAGCTACTGTAGTCATCCATGTTCTAAAAAGCAAATTCTTCTGCCAGGATGGTTGGGGAGGTGCACATACTTACCACAAACCAGATAACCTTCATCTGTTCATCTCTGTAATGATTAGGACACTGATAATAATAAATGCTGCCTACACAGCATAGCATGAATGCTAGTTTTCATTAACCCCGAATGCAACAAATGCCCTAAGGAGAACTTCTCTTTTGTTAATTTGCTGATTAAATATAACTGAATTTCAGATTCAGTACAAAGGTAAGTCTACATCATCAACCATTCAGAAATATCTCAAGGTAGTGGCTGGAATAGTTTTCTGAAGCTATTATCTTGCTTGAACATGTGATTTCCAGATGTTTCCTCTTGAAGTTTATATCTTTATTACCAATTCAATACAGTCCATATGAATTTCTTGGACCATTATTTCAAAATTTTTATTCTTTGTCTTTTATACTGTGGCTGTTATCAGTACTATTTTTATTAACGAGGCTCATACACTAAAATTCCTTGAAAAACAATACACTAAAATTCAATTTATATTCACTTACCTATTTCAGCTTGGGCCAAATTCAGCCCTGCTTATGTCCTACAACATACGTGTCATTTTGCATCTTAATCTGTTACCTCTAAGACTGTTCTTTCTCCAACTCTAAATATCTTCACAGCGACATCAACCTTCATCTACGTCCTTCATCTCAGTAACAACAGGCACTACAGTTTCCCATCTCAGCTTGTGACTACATCTATTTTTTTTGTAATCCTTTGTAAGTGGTCGGCTTGTCTTGTCTACCTCAGTCATGACACAGATTTTACGTGCAATATTCAAATGTGAACACAGTTGTCCAAATGGAGGCAGAATTCTGTGAGAAAGTATGTTTCCTTTGTTAATAACATTGGTGTTTTTTTCCTACTTTCTTTCAGCAAGGAAATAAACTCTCATGATTTGTTTGTCAGGGACAGAGATGAAGTCCACTCCTTATTTCAGCANCTCCAACTCTAAATATCTTCACAGTGGCATCAACCTTCATCTACATCCTTCATCTCAGTAACAACAGACACTACAGTTTCCCATCTCCGCTTGTGACTACATCTCTCTATTTTTTTTGTAATCCTTTGTAAGTGGTCTGCTTGTCTTGTCTCTCAGTCATGACACAGATTTTACGTGCAATATTCAAATGTGAACACAGTTGTCCAAATGGAGGCAGAATTCTGTGAGAAAGCATGTTTCCTTTGTTAATAACATTGGTGTTTTTTTCCTACTTTCTTTCAGCAAGGAAATAAACTCTCATGATTTGTTTGTCAGGGACAGAGATGAAGTCCACTCCTTATTTTAACCGATCCCTATTCTGTTTCTGAGATGCGAGAAAAAATAAAACAATGAAGACATCCTCTACTAATAGTCCTTGTGTTTGAGATAGCTCATGTCTTAATGTGAGAGCTAAGAAGTTTGTCCAAGAAATGTGGTTTGTAGCTTGGAAAGTCTCAATTATGTTTGATTACTTCTAGTATTGAGATGCTCGTTCAAGAGAGAAATTTTATAAGATGTGTCAATGCAGTTGGGAAGTCACTTGCAGATAAAAGACACTGAGTGGCTGGGATGGAAGATTGACTACATGCTTTTGACGTCAAAGAAATAAGTATTGTGTAGCTTGAAAATTCCCACAGAAAAGGTAAAAATACACAGTCTCAATGATTCTACCAAGGGCCTCCATAGGACCTTTATTCACTTGTCAAATAACCTGCCTATAGGTCAGTTTTGATGAGAATTATGTAGCTTTTAACGTGATCATGACTGTAGATAGAGTGTTCCTGTTTTGCGTGCTGCTGCCTGGGGAGAAAGCATTGTTAGTTTTCCCAAAAACAACAGAAATGGGACTGTTTTCATTAGGTCTCATGTAAATGTAGAATACTCACCCAGAAAAGATCCTCCAGAGACAAGACAGCTGGATAGTGAGGGAAGGGTTTAGAATGCACAAGCCGAGTGAGCAATGAGGTGGTAAAGGTGGTGTGCGAGAAGCATGATTTATTTTCAGAGAGCAGGAATAATGTAATGGAATGAGGGCTTAGGGAATGGAGGTGAAGGGGAAAGGGTGAGAGAAAAGCAAGTGATTCAGATAAGAGAAGACATAAGTTTGGAGCAAACAGCAAAAAGCAGAAGGAAAAGAAGTCTGACATCTGATAAAAATGTTTCAGTGTTTCAGAGTGTGGCCAGAGGAAGGAATCTTTTGAGTTGTGCACAAGAGTGCGCTGAAGTGGGAGAAATGTAATGTTTGTGACGCAGCATAATCACATGGAAAGGGCATTATGTGTCTTTTATGTATCATTCCTAGGTGACCTGCACCATAGCTTGTACCCTTGTTTTAGTGTTTACCATTACGCTACTACTCTTTAACCTTACATTGCTGTCGTCTCTGGCACAGCTCTGAAATTCTTCAGCAAACTGCTCAGTTCTTACCAGTGGTTTAATGTGTTTGCCAGGCCCTTCAAGGCTTTTCTAACTGTTTTGAGATTTAGTCATAGCAAGAAGGCTATTAGAAATAATCGGACTTAAACAGATTTGTCTTCAGGCATTGGCATCCTCTGCTTTGATGTGTTAGGGTTGCTGAGTAAACTGTCTCTGAGATTATTACAAGAGGCAGAATCTTAATTGTACCTATGCTTTCTTTTTTATGATGTTAAATACTGGCTGACCAGGCCGCTAGGCAGGCTGTGAATCTCCCATCAAATTGGTTCTTGGGTCCCTTGTTAATCACATCCTGTAACAATTCCTAAGGGAATTTGAAACTGTAGCTTCATTCAGAGGTGACGTAGCTATGTAACCTCCTCTATTCATGCGTGGTGCTATGAGCATAATGCTGTAAAAATCAACCTATCCCGAAAATCGTGTCATTTCCAGGCTTCTTTAGTGGTTGATATAAATTGTCCTGTGAAGTACACCAAGTTCCTGCAGTGGGGTGCCCACGACAAAGGTTATTTTTTTGCTAGGGATAAGTAAAGCAGTACGGACTAACAGCTAATACACAAAGGCTCCTGTTGATGTACCAGCTACCTTAGCAATGCAGATTGATTTTCTTGGTTGGTTGAGCTGAAATTTATTTTCCAGTGATCTGCCCTTATGGGACCTTGTATGATTTGCACTGTATCATCACTGTATTTGAGCTCTCTCCATTACAATCATATCCAGGTGCCTCTTGGGACTGTCTAGTCTTCTCCCTTTCAAGACTGTAGCAAAGTCTGTCAAGATGGATGTATGAGATGTGGGGAGGGGGGCTAGTTAGCTGATTTGTTAGCGGCATGTCTTTGTGAGATAAAAGGGATTTCAGAAGAAGCACTGGTATATATATCTCTATATATTATTAGAGAATTATTTTTATGGTGGAAAAGGCTTTATCAATCAATTTTCAGATTTTGGAAGTTAACTCACATGTTTTTAAAGGGAAAGAGCTACTCGTACTCTTTTTTTTTTTCCCCCTCCTTGTTTTTCAAGGTAATGTTGAAAAGTGGCTTTGAAGAAGCTACATATAGCACAACTTTTTTTTTTCTTCTTAGTTAATCAACACCTATGAAAACCTCTGCTCTTCATACAGGTTCTGAAATAATGCCAACTGTTACACTGTTTGAACAATACATAGTTATCTATCTCTTGGTGGTGAGGCAGTGACAAGGTAAAAAGCTTTGTCAGAGGAAAGAGGGGAAGGAGGAATATGACTGAAGTCCCTGCAAAGGAAGAAAACAAAAGCAGGTGAAGAAAATGCTCTTGATGACAAACGGAAGAAAGAAAATGGTTCATTTGATGAACGTTCTTTCACCAGAAGTAAATGAGAAATGTAGATAGCATCATTAGCTAAAACAAAAACGGTGGTAGATAATAAGACTTAATAATCCTATTTAATGCTGCTTTAAATTAACAGAAAATCTCAGACAGAAAGAATGGGTTTTTTGTTTGTTTTTATGTTATAATAAAAATGTGTAGTTAACATCATCTAAAACTAGAAAATATTCATTAAAATTAAGCATCTTGCAAATGAATGACTTGGCAAAGAAAATCTGAATTTGTCATTCAACAGTTTTGTATTGGATCCCAGTTTGGAGAGCCTGCTAAATCTAGAAAGTGTTGAGACCTTATTGCAGCAGAGAGCCTCCTTTTAAGTCTTGGTGAAGCTCATAAACAAGTAAATAACAGAGGCTGGAATTGTGTGTTACAGGAATGTCAGTTTAAGCTTTACCCAGTCAGATAGTTCCAACAATAGTAAGGGTTATACTTCATCCTACATGGCGTGCCAGCACCATGCAGTTTGTTCACACATTCATTCTTCCTATGTGCCGAACTTGGAACAGGATATTATTTGAAATGGAAAGATGGGGTTTTCGTTCTTGACATTGAAATCTGGGTTTCAGTTTTCAATGCAGTAGTGGAAATAATTTTCTAACTACAGAGCACTCATGCTGTGATTATGCTTTATACTCGTCGTTAGCATTTACTCATGCAGACATCAGGCATGCTGAAAACTGTTGCTGCACAAATAAATGCAGTTCTTTTGGGCCAATTGGGATTACCTCACTTTCAGGTGGTCCAGTTTCAAAAGTGACTTCCTGACTTTCCAGCATATTTTAAAAATTTCAGTTGGTGCACCTGAAATTATCAGTGCACCTAGAATCAGTAGCTGCTTTTAATATAACAATCAAAGCATATTTATCCAGAAAAACACTGTAATGGTGCCTTTGGCAAGGATTCCAGTGTGTAGAAGGCAGAAAGGGGGAGAGAGAGGTGAGCAAGATGCCCTCTTCCTAGTTTTATGTCCATCTATAATATTTCATCTCTCTAATCTGTAGAAATTTAGAGAGATGTCTCTAAACTGTGCAGGTTTTCTTTTCTGTAGTACTAGTAAATCTTGTGTGAATTTTGTCACTCAAGAAATGAAATTTCTGTGTATTTCGGTCAGTTTAAATACACAAACACAGCTAGAAGCTGCAAAAATTTGGGAGCCAGGCTGGTAGGCTAGTTTACAAATGTACAAAGGACAGCACTTCTGCATTTATGTAAGAAACTTGGGAACAAATTGGACAATACTTCATTTGCATGTCCACTGAATGACAGAGAGAGAGAGAGACTCCTGGAAAAAAGGAGCCTGTAATAAGCATAGAAATGCTTGCCTGATCTCTGGGCTGCATGTCAGCTAATTTGAAGCTGCAGCAACAGTGGGCTTTCTTGAATTAAGAATAAGAAAGAAAGGGAAAGTCCTTAAGATTTCGGCACTTTTTTGTATTAAATGTTTGCATCAATGACGGGCTTTATTCAGACTGAGGGGTCCATTTTACAAAGCCATATCCTGATAGGAGAAAATCTTGCTAGGACTTGCCTTTCAGTTGAAAGAGAAATTGGAATTTGAGACTGAAACTAAAAATATCAGATAAGGATAATACCAGAATATTTGGTTGTGCAGGTTTGGGTGGGTGTTTGACAATTCTTTTCAATCCTTTACATTGAAGTTCTTAAAAAAACAATCTATTGAGTAAGATTCCCAATTTCTGAGGTTTTTGCCCCATTAGAAATACCTATTTTATTTATGAAAGCTCTAGCAGATGACTTTGGAGTGGAGGATGTTGCATCTTCCACAAGATTTGGTGCTTGTGGTTTCAAAATGTTTTTAAAGTTCTTTTAGGGGCAGTGAAACCAGAACTCTCATATATAGAGGGAGGCATCCCATGGATTTAAAGCAATGTCCCTGTGGCAGGCATTAAGAAGTACATGAAGATGGTTTATGTCTCCAAGAAACAATCTCAGTCATTTTGCTGATCTTTATGCTGTAAGAACATGTTATTTCTTCAGAAGCATAGCTGTAACTTAATTGTGTGGTAACTGGAATTTATGTGTGATAAGCGTAGTTCATTTATTTTCAATTCTAAAAGCGGAGGTTGGCATTGCACACAATGCTACAGGGGGCAAACTGGAAGCTGAAAAACACCTATTTCTTGTTCCATATAGAGGATAAGAAATTTGCCCTTTCTACAATTGTACTGTCAACAGTGGGAGATAGACCAGACTGTAAATGATGGAACAAAGCACTGCAGGCCCAGTTCTATCATTTCTCCAAGCCCCCTCATTGATTTTTGATATTTTGCCAAGGCAAAAATGTAATCAGTTCAGCTTAAACAAAGAGTCAAACCACCACGGGTTCAGCAAGAGAAGTCATGAAAAGTTCAAAGGTTTAGTGAAAATGGCATTTGCCTTCCTGTGCTGGGAAAACAAAATCACGTGGTCCAAGGGATAGGGCTTCTCAACACATGGCTGTCTGGTGTTTGTTTCTTTTTCTCTTAAGTATTCTCTCTTTCATTGATAAGTTATCTTACTATTTATCCAGATATTCTGTATGTGATGCAAGCAGCAGTGCTGTTTACATTCCCTCTGGGCTGGAATATAGTCTCAGAAAAAGTTCCTCATTAAGGACTTGCTGTGGTGTAAGGAGGAAGAGGAGGGTAGACCTGAGTGGCACAAGGATGGCTTCTGCATATTAAAATTGGGGAAATAAGAAGGGAAAGGGAAACTGCATAGCAGGAAAGAAGGTAAAAAACTTATTGCTTGATAAAGTGATTGAAGAAGAAAGAAAAAGAGAAAAATTTGTCAGTATGTATCCAATGTAGGAATATGGTTTTGGAGGTGTATCTGGGGCAAAGGTTGCTTCCTAGATGCTACTGGAACAGTGTATGTTAAGAAGACGACAAACATGTTTCAGTATCTGCCCTTCTGTTCAGTTCTAAGCTGAACATCCTTGTCTTAGCACTCATACCAGCCAATATATACTTTTTATTAGGGTCAAAAATAAATTCTAACTGCAGTGTTTATCCCTATGGCCTGATACAGTGACTGTCATTTTATCACTGTTATGGGTTGTGCAAATTTCATTGTATATGTTGATATATATGTTGGTGTCACTTTCAAATATCAGGATTGTGAGGCTGCCCAATGCATAAAGTATGAGTATTTCTAAACATACATTGTTTGAGTATGAAGATCTCCAGCTCTAGCTATTTCTGTTTCTTAGGTTTCTATCAAAATATTTAAGTCAGTGAAGGCTGACTTCTTTGTGACTCAATTATTTTGTTTAAAAAATCAAATGTATAGAAGTAAGATCCATACACCAAATACCTTATGATTTGAAATCAAAGACAATTAAAAGCTGATTATCTGGGCTAAAGCCATCAAAAGAAACTTACTCTAGTTTATCTATACATCTTGTTTCTACTAAGCTTTTTTTCCTAATATACTGGAACAAATTTTTGCTTCGTATTCCACTCTGCACTTTCCTCAACCAAACTTCTACTGCCTTGAAGTCAGGAGTCTAACTGCTGAGATTTTTTTTTTCCTGGCCTCTCCCACAAAAGACACGGAGCTCCATGAGGAACAAATTGTTAGAATGCTGACATTTAAGTGCAGCTGGCTTGGCTCACTTTTTTCCATCATGTTTGAGAGATAAGAGAAAACACAAGTGAAAGAAATGTTGCTGTCATTTTTGCTGTTTAATTGATCAAGGACAAAGTCTGTCGCTACAGTGGTGAAACAAGACCCCGTTGGACTAGAGGCTGGAGAAATGAAGAATACAGAATAAAAGGCCAAGTTCTCTATGAATAATTTTACCTCTAGAGTGAGGCAGAAACATATACTACCCTATTGTAGTATGAAATAGAATTAAGACAAGGGAAAATTTGAGCAAATAGACAAATTTCTCCCATATCAACAACTGTGAAAGGTATCATGGAAATTTCGAGGCATAAAAATTTTGTACCGTGTTAAGATACCATTGCAGCTCTCTGTGAAATGCGATTAAATTTAATTTGCAAGCAGCTGAAATGTGGCAGTGGGGGAACGCTTGACACTTTTATACATATTTAGGATTTTTCTTAGAATCTCCATTCTGTCTTCTAGTCCCATTCTCATTGAAAGCAGATGCACATTTTTGGATTATACTTACATAGCTTCCTTCTTGTAGTGTTCTGCTAGTTGTCTCCCCTCAATTTCTTAGATCTCATGCTTAACATTTTTCTCTTGGATTGTCTTAAACATTCCTATAGATTCTCTAAGCTTTCCTCATCTCTTTTCTTTGCTCATTAGGAAACTATCCCTTTGTTGTTAAGACTTTGTTCAGTAAATTTTGAAATTTTATCTTCTCATATTTGCTGGTTATTGTAGCCTAAGTGTTGCAGCTGAGAAGAGCTTGTGCCCCTCTCAAGATGCGGACATATCACACTGTGACCTTCCTCTTTTACAATTTTTATTGCCTAGGAATGTTCAGTGAGAGTAATGCTTTGCTTCTTTCTTGCTCCTTCTCTCTTCCATGGGAAGTAATTATCTCATTAGAATCTGTTCATTATCTACCAGCTGCTGGTGCCATCCTGAAGTGCCTGGCTTCCTTTAGCTGCCTGGCCAGCTCTGTAAATGTTACTTTCAGTACAGTCATTTCTTGTCTGGACATTCAAATACCAGTGCAATGTTGAGAACCTTAAACTTTTAAATTTGTCAGTGATTTAGTCTTTGGCAGTGGGAATAATACTTTTCTGTATGTGTGTATGATGCCATGTCATCTTTTCAATGCTCTCTCTGATGCTGAATGACAACTCCTATAGGTGAAATGGCTTGATTCCAGGTGTCTCAGGTTGTGAACACACAGGAGTTCTCAAATTTAGTTAAATAGTCTCTCATGGGATTCTTGGGAAGAAGGCATGTTGTGGTTTATCATAAAATACAAGCAGTAGGATAGTGCGGGCTGTACAACTGCAACAGATCAGGCCACCACTGTTCTGTGTTGACTCCAGATGAGGGCTGTTGCTTTAGGCACCACCAATATGACTTATCAGGCAAAGACATTTTGTTTCCCCGTTACTTGAAGGGAGAATGTAAAATTGAGGGAATTGCAATTGCTGCCTGTGCAAGATTCCTTGCATCAGACCCCATGTTTACTTTAGTCTTACCCAGCATGAAACGGGAAATTTCATAAGAAAATGGGTAGCGGGGCACTGTGGTGTGTCCTCTCTGGGAGCAAGTTTAAGCTGGTGATCTTGGTCCTTTGTTATTAACAGAGTCAGTTTCTTTTTTTAAAAAAAATATGCAGATATTAGCATATAACTCGAATATTTTTTTGAGAGTGTGTGGATCAAGCAGGAACTTGGATGGTTACCTNGGGAATTGCAATTGCTGCCTGTGCAAGATTCCTTGCATCAGACCCCATGTTTACTTTAGTCTTACCCAGCATGAAACGGGAAAGTTCATAAGAAAATGGGTAGCGGGGCACTGTGGTGTGCCCTCTCTGGGAGCAAGTTTAAGCTGGAGATCTTGGTCCTTCGTTATTAACAGTCAGTTTCTTTAAAAAAAAAAAAAAAAGCAGATATTAGCATATAACTGGAATATTTCTTTTGAGAGTGTGTGGATCAAGCAGGAACTTGGATGGTTACCTTCTCCTTTTGTCTAATTACCTGTGCCAATCACATGGTTAAGGAAGACTGGAAGTTACATCACTACCCAAATCTATTGACATGAGACCAAGAACAAATGGGAGACCACCAAGTAAAGCAAGACTACAGATGGAAAGAAGGCAGAGTTGCAGCAGCAGTGAAGATAAAAGATAAAATTATGGTGAATATATAAAGCTGCCAGGAGAGATTTATAGCCATTGAGATACTTTGAAGGGGATTTAATGACAGTCAGAAAAAAAAGGTTATGCTGTAAGAATGATTCTGCTTCACTTTCCATCAACAGAAAAACTAGCTGGCAGGAGGCTTTCCAGGATGGAGATCAGACAAAAGGTAAACAGGTAGGAGGCAGAGGAAGCAGGAAACTAGAAAGAGTCTTCCTGCTGTGGTTGGTTTTGTTAATAAAAGAAGACATAAGCAGCAAAAAAAGAGTCCAGAAACTGGTTGACAGGGGGTTGCACAGCTCTTCTGAAGGGTGGTTTAGCACCAAAGTGTGGGCTATCTAGTGAACTTAACCTTATCCAAAGGCATGCTCTTTCCAAACTTTGACTGTCTGCCCTGGTTACTGACTCAGTATTGATGCGCTACCTCTAATGCTTGTCTGCATCTGTATAGACTCTCACTTCAGCACTGGTTTTACTCTGTTCTTTCAGCTTTCTCTGTGAAGACTTTCCCATCAGAGTTCAGAATTAGCGAATATATGGATAGTGATTTCTCTCCTGGACCTCAGAATTGTTTGACCAAAATCTTACTAAAAGTGTATGTCCCAGCAAGCAAAGAGCCTAACTGTATCCTCCTCTGAAGGAGCTTCCTGACAAACTGAGTTGAACGGGCTGCACAGGCTACTTGGCTACACAGAACAGGCTCTGTGCGTGTACACAGCCCTGCCCAGAACTCTTCTGAAAAAACCCAGCCCCCTGCACACTGAGTCCACCGTTCCGTGTGTGCACACAGGAGGGCACGAAGGACACATCCTCCTCAATGCAGAGGATTTGCTATATGCATACAATAAACTTTGAAATAAAACTGTTCCTGAAATATAAGGCTGGCTCTGCATGCATTCTTCAAAAGAGTAGCAAACACAAAAGAAACTGGACTTTCTGCAGAATTGCTTGCATGCACAAGACGTCTGTGCCTGTGCCATGTCAGGCAGCAGAAGGGAGAGGCAAGAGGAGCTATGGTGATCTTGAGAGTACAACTACAGGAGAAAAGGCTACTGAGAGTAGTGCTACAGGGTGAATGTTAATCAGCCCAGCAGAGATGCATGAGGGCTTGTGGCTCCCATTGGGATCACCTCTGTTCTAGAGCAGTTAAATAACAGAAGGACTCTGGCCAAGAGGAAATGTTCTTCAAGATTTAATCTGTGACACTATGGGCTTGGCTTTCAGAGAAGCCAACTACTTTTGCCTCCTCTTTTCCATGAGCTTTAGTTGCAACTGTTACATGATTATTTATAATAGAGTCTCAAATTATAGAAGAAAGCTTGATTTCTCAGAAATGACATCCCCACATTTTAGTGGTATTTTGTGAATTTAATGAGCCTAAATCAAGGCAGTGTGGATTAAACTGCCTCTCTACTTTTCTAGCTCACTATTAGGAGGTGTTTGTCAATCTAAAACTCCTTTACAGCCAGCACAATATTGTCTTTTATCAAAATTCCTTTGAAATCTTTATCCATTATCTTGGCATTTTGCAGAAGGTATGATTATGTCCCAAAGTACGGTTGAACTAGCTCCATTAGATGGATTACAACTTTCAATCATCTTCAGTAAGTAATACTTCCATTTTTCTGAGGTTGTTTCGTTTTTCCCTTTCCAAATTTCAGGCCAGAGAGCGCTACACCTTCCTAGCAATCTGAATTTAAATGAAACAGACAGCTAACGTTGATTTGCTTCTGTTCCTTGACATCTACACAAACTGGCTTGCATTAATCATATTAATAAAAATGGCATTAAAATTACCAAGTTTTTTTAAAAAGGCACATGACAGTGATATTACCCACCAAGTTAAAGTCATTATGTGTGCATATTAATTACAAGTTGTCTAAAGATTTCAGTAAAAGCTCAAAGGAATGACATTTTTCCCTGTATGTTGTTTTTAATCTTGGAAAGCTCCCTTGTAATGCAAGATGTATCCTGTCCTAATGTGTTTCTCGAATCACAACATGCTTTCATTTTGATAGATGACCCCCATATGCTTTAAATACATTAAGATTTGCAGTAATTAGAATGATCTTTTTAATACTTTGCTTCTGAACTATCCTTGTTGACGTTCATCTATCATCAAATGGGTTTGTTTACTCATTCCTCCTTCAAAAAAAGGAAAAAAGAAAAATCAAGTAATTTGTATTGAAAGATTATCTTTATTGCTACGTGGTGAAGGGAGCATGTAATAATTTATTTCACTCCCACTGTTCCATTTTTTAAAGGGATTGTGTTCAGAAGATGTGCACATTTTTCAAAAATGCTCAAATCCCTTCCCGTCCCTCCCACAACCTCCAAGGAGTAGCACTGTCCCAATACAAGTGCAAAAAAAGTCACCTCATTCATTCTGTTGGTCTCAAAATGGAAATTTGAGGCACAAGGTAGAATTCGCTATGCTTTTTTTCAATCTATTCCACGTTTTCCTCTCCTTTTTATTGTAATGCTTCCTTGCACCTATGAATCTAATGTATATTTTCAGTGTAGAATATTTATTAATAGTGCTTATGCGAAACTAAATGTTGAGAATCTCCCGTCATCTCAAAAAACGTGTCCCTTTCCTCCTTGTGTTCTTTGTTGTCTGTCCCTGGTAGAGTGGTATATCCTTTCTCAGTAGTGTTTCACTATCCTGCTGATCATTGTTACTGTTTGCTCAGCCTCTTTCCTTGTCCTGTGTTGATTCCTCTTTCAAAAAAGAGAAAAAGAGTCTTCCATTTCTTTCTAGTCTGTGTCAATTTGCATGTTTAATGTGCTCTCTCTGATCGCTGCTCTCCTCTCTCCTTTCCTAGTCCCCAGATTTTCTGTGGGTTTTAGAACCCTCCCTTATTTTCTGGAATGAATTCCTCCCTCCTTCGCTTTTTGTCAGCTGCACCCCTTTTACTCCCTGATGTTTCTGATGTTGCTGCTCTGCAGCATTTCCTCCCATCAGAAGTTCTCTTTAAAAGGTTTCCTCTTTGTCCCTGACCCCTGGCCACCTCATCACAGCCACATGAGTGCCAGACAGTAGTAGCTCTCAGGCTGTTGTGCAAAGCAACAGGCTGCTCGCCTTCAAACGCACCGTATCTCTATCAAGGCTTTAGTGCACAGAGAGGCAGGAGAGCAAAGAGGAGCTCAGCTGGCAGTCAGGTAATAGCTGCTGGCTGCAGAGGAAGCAGGGATAACCCTGCCCCACAGGGGAGGTAAGTAACATGTTTGGCTGTAATCAAACACGTCTCATTCTGGCAGACATAGAGATCCACTTGACAGTGGGAGCGGTGTAGGAGATGCTAAGTGGAGCCCGCGGTGCGTTTTTTTGAAGCTCCTTTGCCTTTCCATAAATATGATGTTTGCTGGGCTCTTGCTCATTCATGGCTGGTTTTAACTATTATTTAAGAAGTGGCACCCTAGCGAAACAAGGTGGTAGATCTGTACCACCACTTCCCAGTGTCTGGATTTTTCTGAGCCCAGGAGGGTTCTGTCTTGAATAATGGGCGGCAAAAATTGTTTCCTTCCTGGGCAGGTTAATAATCAGATCATATTAACAAGTAAAATTTGATTAGGCTTCTGATTAGGAAAGAGTAAGCCAGAAGCTTGAAGCTTGCTGTGTCAAGAGAATAGATTAGCTTCAGTCTGATGTTCTGCTTTCAATGAGAAGCTTGTAATAAAATTAAAGTCTCTGATTTCCCCATGAGATTCCAAACTTGATACAGGGCTTTGAGATAACTGCTAAATAACATAGGATGTGCACTGGGACTTAGTCAACAACCGGGCAGAAGATGATCAAATAATTTAATTAGAATTAAAAGTACTAATAAGGGAATAGGGAAATCTTTGCCTTTAACGAACAAGGTAAAACTTGTATCCTTGGAAATATCTGATAGGTAGCTGTTTTTTGCCTGAGGTGACAACTCAGGAGGGCAGATGTCCCAGCTGAAGGGCCCTGAGATCACTGTTGTACATGGCTTTATCTTTCAGAATGTAGGAACATAAAAAAATGTCGAAGCCGTCACAGGTTGCAGCCTGGTTCGATGCTTAAAATATTCTGAACATTCCTAGCAGTTTAACCTTTTCATTGGAAAGCATTAAAGCAAGCAATATCACCAGCATCTTCTGAACAGGATAATTACATATAAGAAGCAACTGCCGATGAAATGTTATTGGACCTTGTATTTTTACTGAGGAGAGATTTTAGAAGAAAAGGAGAGAATTACAAGAATTATGCTTTTGGTTGAGCCTGGGCTGAGTAATGGCTAGTAGATTTCCACATACTAAACTGTTGCCATTTTGCTGTTCAAACCAGTGTCACAGAAATTCAGTGTATCAACTGTTAAAGCATTACTGTAAAAGCCTAACAGATTTAGAAATACAAATAATGCTTAGCTTACTTTTCTCATCAGAATAGGATCTGGTGACAGTGTGATTAATCATAGGCGGTTCAGCAGCAGCAGGGGGAAAAGAAACCTATTAACACTGTCTTGCTTTCCAGGCGCTGAGACTGTACTGGAAGGAAATTATATCTGATGTGAAGGAAGAAGGACTCATAATTCAAAAAACCGAAAATTTCACCTGCTGTCAAGAATGATTAGGCATCAGACAGGTATGTTTGTGATGACTGCTTGATATTTGCAGCTAATAAAGTCAGCTGTCTACAGTTAAAACCCCGTTAACATCAACTGTGATGATTTTTGTTTTACGTAAAACTTTCCACTTCCCCAGATATGTTCAGGGGACAATTTTTTCCTCTAAGCGTGCTTGCTCACACGCTAGCTCAGGTACCAGAGATGTGAGAGGGTGATATTTCTGCTACTTCTTTGAATTTCAGTTATGTGGATTTAAATCAACTCACTTTCTCTGCTACATTACAGCTAAGCTACTTCTATTGCACAAATTATTAATTTGGCCATAAACTTTTTATGGATTTTGTCCTTTCAGTTCACTTTAATGTAACCTGTGGGAGGGAGCAAGATGTCCTGCTGGAATTACAGGTTTTGTATTCTGAGGTTTCTACAGGAAATCTCCAGATTTTCCAAAGCACACCTCAAGGACAGCGCTTTACATTCCATCAGCTAAGAGAGAGCTGGGTGGTGTGAAGCAGGAATGTGAAAGGAAAAACAAATTGCTGTTATGTGCACACTCTTCATGCAGAGGATAGGAGAGTGCTTCTACTTAGCTGGAACCAGGTAGTGGTATCAAGGCTCAAGCAGAGAGAAGGTTCTTAAGAAGGATTGTAAGCTAAAGGTAACCAGTGTGAACTGGGCAGCTGTAGGTGAGTTTGACTTGCGAGGTCACCCACAGTAAACTATCTGTAGTAGTACTAGCTATAGCTGAAATTACTTCAGTACTGATATAAAACCCACTCATATTGGGTACACATCTGTCAGAATTAACATCACTTGAAAATTAATTAGAAGCAGGCTGTTCATTTGGGAAGAGACTGGCTGAAGATAGGCAGGTACAAGGGGAGCAAAAAGGTAGGTTCAGAAATGGAACAGCTGAAAGTAAGATAAAGATTAGGTAAAGAACAAACGGGAGCACATTTTCTAGCAGTGAGAATATTAAATTCTTCAGATGGTTGCATAGATATACCACAGCCTCAAGGCCATCAGGATGCTGAACAGAACCTTTGAGACAACTTGCTGGATTACCTATTGAGTCTGCTTTGAAAAGGCCTGGCATAGGAGGATGGGATGAAGTGGAATTATTTACACCTTACTGTTAAATGGTGTGGGGAAAGAAGTGGGAAGGATTTGTATTTCAGTAGTAGCTATGTGTAGCTAATAAGGTTTAGTAATGATAAACAGTAGCTTTGTAGCTGTGTGTAATAGCAATCCATATACAGTACATGGATAAACGTAGTCTCTTTGTTAGTTTTCTAGGTTATTTGATTTATTATTAGTAATACGTTGATTAATCAATAAGCATTATAATCCCTATCAGTTATGTCTCAAGCCTGTAACATAACGCAGGAGAGTGCTGAAGCAACAATCTAGCAGGTAATTATTTTGAAATCAGCCCTTGCACAACAGTGTCTTTGTACAACCTGGGAGAATAAGGAACTGCTGTAAACACAACTTAAATAGCAGTCTGATTTCTCCTCTGCTTAGGCTGTCTTCTATAGTAGTCTACAAACTTTGAATTCTTCCTTGAAGAATGATGTGTTTAATTTAAAAGTTCTTTTATTCAAAGCTATAGTTCATTAGTTCCTGCATGGTCAAAATTGTGTTGGTCTCATATTTCGGTTTAAACTTATGGTACCTGTTGTGGGCAGGGTTGCATATGTCCGAATTATTGCTTGGAACTTTAAAGAAAATTTTCATTCCTTATTTAATTTCCTTTGGATCTTTTATAATGATTCTTGGTAAGCTTTACGCTTTATGAGTAATTCCATTAATGGTTCCATCTTGATTTCTGTAATTTTCTCTCTTAGAACCTCTGTCCTGCTGTGTTACTTTTTGAATTAGCCAGATTTAGTGCGTTTCTCATATGTCTGAGCACTAGTAATAGAAATTGGGAGTGCTATTTGTGACGCCTTCACACCAAAATTCTCTTCAGAGTGGTAGAAACAGGCTGTTTTCTCACTTTCTCTTGCCTTTGCTTTTTGATACAGCGATGTTCACTGTGCCTTCATCTGTGTCTCTTCCATTCAGCCAGCCAGCAACAAATGGCCATGCCTCATATTTCAAGCGGATTTATTAGAGATGGTGAGTAATGCATTTTTATGCCAGATTACTTATTATAATCATGTCTTTTGTCAAGATCTAGTCGGATGAAAGAACTGAGTGCATTAAAATATCATTTAAGAAAGGCTTATTAGTTAATAATACCTTGAAATGCATTTGAATACTTTTCCTCATGTAAATTTATGTAAAAGTTTTTTTGCATGGATAGCTGAATTATAATAAAAGCAGTATTATATTTAGTGAGGAAGCTGAGCTATTTTGGGTTGGTCATCATTTTTTTTTCCCCTCAGTTCTTCCCTGAACTCCGAGTTGAATTGTACTCATTGGAGAATTGCAAATGTTTAAAAAGTTCTGCAATGTTGAGGTTGGATTAGTGCTTCAAGAAGTTCTGCTTCAGGTGCTTGTACTGGTTCAACCATTAGACCTTCCTTAAATCTTTGGAAGCAAATATATCCTGCTTAATGCCACCTCTCTGTACGCTTTCTGTAATGGTTGAAGTTACTTTTCATTTTTTAAAACGCTGTTCTGCTGCAACTGGAACTAGATGGATTTGTTAATTTGTTGAATCTACTTCTGCCTAATACTACAAATTGCTCCCTCTCTGGGGCTATCTAAAGAGAAGTGATGGTTGCTCCTGTGGGAGCTAAAGATGGCCATTACGGCTAGTGGCTTTACAGAGGACAACTTTTACTGCCTTAGAAACCAGATCCATTCTTTGTGATATTACTAGCACCTTTTAGCTAGTATAAATCTAGAAAAGCATGTGCATAAAGAGGAGAGAGCAAATGTTTGAATAATGACTCCAGAGAGTACTGTAGACAGAGCATTAGGATGGAGCACTGCACCTGTCAAAGGACTACATCCTTGGAGTACAGTGAGCATAGCAACACTCTCATCTCAGCTTCTTTTCTTGCCTTATTTTTTTAAAAAAACGCCCTCTGCACTTGAAAGAGATTTACCTGTCGCTAAAGATAACTTTTAGTGAATTATGCTCCTATTTACTGGCAATTTCACTCTTCCCTTCTCTCCCTAATCCTTTTTTGAAGGATCAAATGATTTTTTATTTTTTTTTCAGGCATAGATAGCAATAGGAAGTGGTCTGCAAATGTTACTTTCTAGAGTTTCTGACTGGTAGCTTTTGTTGCTGAACTTGTACTTCATACCCTACCCATAATATGTGGAAAATTTTCCAATGTTGCTCCTGATACATTTTGGATTTGGAAAATCTGAGATCAAACACTATGCAGAAGACATGCAGCAAACAGACTATGCTGCAAAATGCATTACTTGAAGGTGCAGCAAGTTGGAGATTAGGAACTTGAACACAGAGTTGAAACTCTGTGTTGTTACTCCACACACTAATATTGCTAACTCAAATTTAACAGAAAATCTGTCTGATCTGATTTCCATATCCTGTTTCTTTCTGTTTAGGAAGGGCAGTCACTTTGGCCAGTTCTTTATGTTTATTTACTCCCTTCAACTCATGGAAATGAGTGTGATTTTTTTTATTTGGAGTGATAAAAACAGAGAAAGACCTTTATATTAACATCACTGAAACTGAATTTATGGAAATATTGTGTCTATATGACACTTTGTTTCTTTAATTCATTTAATTTCCTGAATTTAGATTCAATTATATTCTTCCTTGCAGATGCATTCTGTTACCCATGCTAGCCTAGCTCCTCTTGTGACGGATGCAAATATAAATGGAATCTTAGATCTGGTGTGTAGACATAACTGAACACTTACAACACAATCCGCATTTCTATTTGCTGTCTCTGGAGAGAACAAATTGTCATCAGTGACGTACCTAGCCACGTGATTACTTGACTGCCCCAGTGAGAACCTCAGGAGTAAAAAGGATAATGATGAAGTGAGTTTAAAATGAGGGAGAAGCATTGCTCCTGTTCTGGATTTTAGTATCAACTTTATTTCACTGAGAGCTTTTCTGAGCAAGGTTGAATGTAGGTATTGAAGGGGGGGATGGCTTTTTCCCAGAGAAAGTACATGGGTGGAGACTACTATAATTAAACAGAATTACTTCTTAGAGCAATAGGATGTTACTTGCTTCTTTCTGCTCTCTCTCTAGTGCAAGGCTGGATAGCATGCAATAAATCCTTGCATCACAACTACGTGGACTGAAATATATAGAAAAGATTACATCCTTAAACATAAAACTTTTGCTGGTGTTCCAGTACACAGATTCCTAATGTTATTTATTTAATATTATTTGTAGTTGTACAAGTGACATAAAAAGGGTTAGCCCAAAAAAAACCCCCCACCCTTAAAAGACTTAGGCACATTGGTGTTATAGGTATATGTTATAGTATTGCAGCTGAGTTTTTATAGTACAAATTAGATTTTCTGCAATTTTTCCAAAATTGGGAAACTCCAGGGGACTTCAAAACAACAGATACAAATACGTAGAAGTCCACACGTGGGAAGCTGGGCATGTTGCTTTTTTTTTCCTGTTTCACAGCCTATTTATGTTTCTGGTTGTGTTAAAACTGCTGGTATTTATCTCAAGGTGGCTTTGTCATTTCTGAACTACATATCCTACAAATAAATAAATGATGGTGAAAGGCAGAAGAGAATCATTCTACACAGCACAGGAGATATGAAAATGAGCACTAGGATAAGGAATGGAGGACTACAGAAGCCTTAGCTGTATCTCATGTGGAACATAAGAACAGGAAAAACATTTGGGGAATGTGCGTGATGAGAGAGGTACATTACTGTTTTCTTACTAAGGAATAAAATTTCATAATAATTTGTCAGGCTCTGCCTTTTCAAGCCGAAATTCATTACTACATCAAAGTGAATGCCTTGCTGTGAACAGAATAAATGTCTATGTTTAGAATGTAAATGAGAATAATGTATGAATTAGAGGACATTTAAAGAATTGTGAGTGGCTGAGTATATGGAGTTAGTCTTATTTTAAAAATTGGCATAATTTTATATCAAGTAATAACCTTATTTTCTAATTCTCTGATAATTTGAAATGTAGCAGATCACTATTACAAGTGTGCTGCACTACACATGAAGCATACACGGTTCAGGTGTGGGTGGTGGGTTGGTTTGTTCATCTGTTTGCAGCCTGTCTAGCTCCCTTCCTAGCCTCCTTCCGCAATAAAGCAATACGTTCACTCCCGGCCAGACTATTGAAGGGGAATGCTGAAGCCAGCCTTGCTCGGCATTGAATTATGCCAGCTTGAGGATGCTGCTCTTTTCCAGAACAGTGTTACAGCCCTTCAGGTGCCGGGAGATGCACGTAACCAGGAGTTGTTAACATGCCACCTGTATTCCCCCCATCTTCTTTTGCCTGGAGGAGAAATGTGTTTGAAAAACCAGTATGGGGTAATCTTTGGAAACAGAGACCTGGATGGAGATATGCATTCAAGCCAAAAGCACATCCAGAAGACAGTTGCACAGATGTAGTTGACATAGGAGCACATGATCTCATTTCATGTCACTGCTTAATCTTAGCTGAGGTAATTACATGTATATGGCTGTCTAAACACGAAGTCAACAGGAAGGTATCTAGCTACATATGGTACTACAAGTAAATCAGATTTAACTGCAACAGCCAGCAGTTGATGATATTAGGTGAATATCAGATGTTCCCTAAAGAAATTTATCTTACTTTAGACAACAAATTTACATTTATTAATTTTTTGTCTGTCTCTATAAGCTAGAACCAATACGGATAACACTCACATTAGTACCTCAGAATATTCAAGTAATAATCGATATAGAATTTAAAATTACATATTTTTGTATGTATTATAAAACAAGACAGAATGAAATGTCTCTGTCCAGAATAAGGTGTAACATATTGCCTAAACCATCTGTAATGCTGGGTTGATGTTGGCAAGTTGTGGATAATATAAAGGAGCAGGTGTGGGTTGTTTGTTTTTCTGGCAAGCAATCCAGTAAGCATTTAACAGTAGCTAAGGCTCTGACCAGCTGCTAGCCCCAGCAGAGCATTAGCTGTAGGTACGGTAAAGCCCTAAAACAGATGTTGTTCCGTAGCTCTTAGAACCAGTAAAAATGTCCCTGATATTTTGCTTTTTGTTGTGTTGAGCCAAAGTGCTTTATTTGTTTTCCAAATACCTCACCTCCCGACTGCACCGCTACCCTATTTCTGTGCAAGTGTGGTACTAGTGGCTCATATCGACTGCAGTAGAGCTATACTTTGGGTATTAGTGCTTTTGGTGACTTCCACAGTTGCTTGAGAAGCCCATATGGAATTTTTGCAGGATACTGCCTCTGCAACATGCAGACAAAGCTGTTGAAGCTCAGAGGCTGTTTTCTATACAGCCATGAACAGACATCATGAACTCTTTTATTTCCCAATCTTAAAACAGCAAGACCATCTGCCACCCACCTCTTGTCATGCTTTTAAACAATTCATGAGAAGGTTTTTTTTCCTCCCCTTCTGCAGTAAATGGAGTGGAGTTGAACTCCAGAGTGATGTACAAACTCAGATGTTAAGATTTTCCACTAGGGTATTTTTATAACAGGTCAGAAGTAGAGACCCGCATAATGAACTTTTGGAAGGTTCTGCATGACTGCCAGGCACATGCTTTTCTCTGAATGAATGCTTATAGCCTCTGGGTCGTGACCCTCAGGTCCATGAGGAGGCCCCACACGCTCACCCCAAGACCCCCTGGGCTTTATGCAACTTTTCATCCCAGCCAGGCTCCATGGAGATTCATTTGCAGCGCAAGCTCTAGGTAAGTGCCCTGCCTTGTGTTCATATATGTCCTTGTAAACTGACATCTGAGACAAGTGAGTGAAGACATACTTCAGTTTTATTGTTGTTTAGGCATGGATAGAAACATTAATTCTTTTGCACTCTTGGTTCTTGAAACGTTCCTATAGCAAACTCGGAGCAGTGAAAAACCCAGCTCCCAGGACTGATGATTTAAAGTGCATAGGAGATCTAGCAGAATCCCAAAAGGTGAGGAGTTGGTTTTATTCCTTTTTGAAGCTGTGGAAGTTGAAGCACTTTTTTTTCCTCTCCTCTCCCATGTGTTCCCCAGACAGTGGTATGAAAATTCTCAGCCCTTCCCTATGCTTTCCCTTACAATCTTTGGAGGTTTCTTCTCTGCATTTAAGAACTATTGGTAGTGTTATAAACAAAGACAGGTGATGCTTACACACTCCTTCACAGGAATCTTTTACAATTTTTCCTGTTTACAGTCACGCCCACTGCATGTTTTTTTTAAAAAATGTGTATCACTTGGCAGTGTTCTTGCACCAAAAGAAAAAGATATATTTCTATATAAAGTAACTTTTTTGTGTGTTCACATTTTATTTTGGAAAAACAGGTGTCTAAAAATTTTAGAATTTTTTTAACAAAATTCTAAAAAGAAAAAAATCACAATATTTACAGAGACAACAGAATGGCTTAGCCATGCAAAACAAATTACTTTGGTTTTTTTCCCCCCATTTTACTTTGGTTTAAATATTGACCAAGATCATAATTTTTTTTTTGCCAAATAAAACAGTAACAAATCAAAGTTTAGAGGCATATAACATGATTTCCCTCTAATATTTTATACAGCATAGAGTTTATAGGACATCTTATGTATTTAATCCATGCCAATGCACTACAGGAAGCTTTTATTAAGACATCAGTCACTACTGCCCAGACATTTAACATTTTACAAATTTACAAGTAACAGTTTTCAGTTTTCTTCCCCCTAAATAATGCAAAAGTGGCAAAATACATTTCCTAACGTCCATCTTTTTCTTTTATTTAATTATTTATTTTTGCCTACCAGACTATAAAAACTTACTTTTTTCCCTGGATATTTGTAAATGGAAACCTGATCTTCTCCTTACTCTACTGTTCCTCTCCATCAAAGCTGCCCGTTACCGTCTTCCAGAAATTAACCTTCACCATAAGATGAAACTTTTCTTCCTTAAGTACAACTTTCTATTGACCATTTATCCCAAAACATTTTCTTGTCAGTACCATTCTAAAAATTCCCTCAAGCATAAAACATGTTTATAAAGTTACAAACTTGAATTAACTAAAGATACATAGACATTTTATTGTTACAATTATATGTACTGTTTGATAAATTAGGTACCAGTTAAAAACACTAAAATTATCTCAAGGTGCATTCAATATCTGTAGCATAGTTAACAAAAACACACAAAAAATATATATATATATTCTATTTTTGTGGAAAAAATGCAGCTTTGATATGACCACTTTTAAAAAAAAAAAATTCAATTCTGATTGGTGTCTTTTTGAAATGAAGAAAATGTACAGTACTTTAAGGCAGCAGATAACATAAAGGAATCAACATTAATCCAGAATTCCAGTTCCTTATTTTAATTCTAACATGAAAGACGCTGATAACGTATCAATAAAATGTGTGATTTGCCCTAGAAGAAAAGGATAATTAGCCAACATCTACACGTAGGCTAGGAATTATTGTGTTCCTTGCTCAATATCCAGCCTTCTTGTGGAAACTCTTTATTCCCTTTCTGACTGTTTGACTTTGCATGTTTTTTTTTTTTTAAATTCACTTTTATTAACAACTTATTCTTGTCACAGCTGTCACTCTTCCTCTTTACTGTGATTTCAAGGAATGAAAGGGAGTTTGACATTTTTCTTTAAGACAATCTTACACTCTAGGTACTTGCTACAAAACAGAGGCTTCACTGATAGCAATCAGAATTAGACATGTACCTGCTCAAAGGGTGTCATAAAAACAATTGAAATAAAACCATTACACTATACATCAGATTAACAGCAACTCCCAGAACAAAGCCTTACAGTGTATAAAAATAGCTACGTAAAAAATTTACATAAAGGCAAACAAAAAGAAATCTTCAGTGCAGACATTTACAAAAAATATTTCAAACAGAACACAACATGGTGACCTATTATCATGGCTATTGCCAAAATTAGTTTGTGGGGTTTTTTTTTTTTAGCTTGAGATAATTGTGTCTAAAATCCTTTGAAAACTTGGTAGTATGATCTGTTTAATACTTGAACCATGAATAGCTGTCATTTCTTTGTATATATTTAAATACAATCCACGTTCATGCTTCAATTGGTCTATATGTATTCTCTGAAAATATGAAAGACAAAGCCAGTTAAAAGATTTTTAATACGTTAACCAACATTACTCAGTATCTAACCTTCAAATAAACAGCTACACAAATAGTACTTTTTCCTGGCTTTTGATGATGAAAATACTTTCTTTCATTATTAGAATAGCTGTTGCATTACTGTTCCTGGTAAATCCAGTAAGTTTACCTCGTAGGTAATGGATTTTTGGATAAGCTTTACTTTATGTAGATCTATTGATGTGAAGAAATAAAATAATTAGAGTAAAAGATTGTGTTGAAGGCACACAATATTACATGAACTCTCATGTTCACTAAATATGCTCAGCTAACTTCAGCTCCATCTAATCACCTCAATACTGCAATGTTGCAGAAGATACCAAGTCTAGGAAAAAAAAGTACAAAATGAGTCCTAACCAAAAAGATGACAGAATTTCCTACAGAATTGTAGCAGAAATGCTGGGTATTTACAGTGCAAATTTTTCAAAATCCACATTTATTTTCCACTTTTAAATCATTCATAGGGCAGAATTTTGGTATTCCCAACTCCCTCTTTTAAACTAGTAAAAAGGTGCATACTACAATGCTCCATTTCTTTCTGTACTGCATAATCACTCTACCCAGTGAATTCCAAATAATTAATGCAAAAATAGTGCCTTGTACTTCAAAACTTCAGTCAATGCTAAGATATTGAAATTATTAATAAAGACAGTACTCCTTATTTAAATAAATAGCTCCTTATCTAAATACCCCACCACTGAACTCTTACTATTGCAAATGTTCAGAATATTTGATGACTAAACTCAAGAAACCTCAATATGGTTAGCTACTTTCCACACTGTTGTACCACAATGTTAATTTAAAATGGCCTTAGTTGGCAGAGAAACGTGATCTAAATCTCTGCATTGGGTACGAAGGGGAGAGATACAGCAGGAGCATATATGTAACAGTGGTGTATATAAATGTGAACACTGGATGGTGCTGTTGGTGCTCTGTAATGCTCCTGTAATTCCTTACAGAACTGCTTCTGCCTAGTAACTTGTACAGACTTTATTTTATATAGATCTCAGCCGGAGAAACTGTCATACCTGTTGCATTACTACTAACGTAATAGACAGCATCTCCTTCCAGGGTAAAATTGATGACAGTATGATAATGTTAAATCTTGAGAAAAAGAATGACTCTTACAGTGATGACGAATAAAGCTGACCAAGGACTTAGAAACTGTTGCTTCCAGTAAGGGAATATGGTTCCTGTTATTTCAAGTCATTATTTCAACTTAAGACCTTTTAAACATACCTTAGCACACTCTTCACACACATACATACACACACACACGCTCCCCACTCCCTCCCAGTGATATATTATGCAAATTTGTACTTACATTTTCCCAAGTATGTGGATTAATATAAAGCCAAGTAATAAATTATGTGTAAATGTCAGGATTCTTTAATATGTGCATATATGGGTATGAATTCTTAATTGGCCAGGAGCTTTAGTCTGTCTGTCCTAATATTGCACCACTCAAAATTACTCCACTGCCTAATGGCTGGAAGGTGAGCAACAGGCTCCATCCAAGGCACCACTGTGATTGCTAGAGAGAACTATGTGGACAGTGAGATATTAAATACTGCACTTACCTGCAACGGTAACTGACACCTTTTCTCTTAAGTTTCAGATTTATGGTTGTTTTCTTCTAACTTTTTGTTTTCTTCTATATTCCCAAGATCTTTGTCTACATGTTTTGATGCTGCCCTATAATGGAAAAAAAGGTCATCTTTGCATGTCTACAGCACTTTTATTCTATCCTCACATTAGCAACATTGCCTCTTCCCCTCTCAGCAAGACAGAAAACTCTTAGTTCTGTTCTGAGAAGAGCAATAGGCTTGCATATGTCTGTAGGCCAACAGAACTGTTTTCCCAAAAGCAGTAGTACTGCAGGAACTGTTGCAGTAGGGCTGTCTCTCTTTGATTTAGTTCTTGATGAATTTGAAATTATTCTGAGCTACCAGACATTTAGTAAGGTTAAACCCGTTGTGCGGCTCCATGTTTCTTGACAAATTAAGTATATGTCTTGTTTCAATAAACAAGACTTTGCTCTAAGGCACACTAAAACATTACAAGTATGGTTAAGATACCCTGTTCAACATAGCAATCTTCTGTGTAGTAAACTGATTTTCAGAGACCATGCTGAACGGAAGCTCTTTAGCTATGAAGAAATTAATGAAAATTCCGGCAACATGAAAGAAACCCACCTCTGTTCTGGCTTTTAGAGCTGTGCTAGCCATGACTAACAAGCTTTGAGTAAAGGAGAGATTGTCTAAATGTTTAAGTGGGGGGTGTGGAAAGAGGTATATCTCATTTAAAATAGCAGGACTTCCTTAATACAAGTAGTGGAGATGAATTAATGAGTTAAGTGCTTAGTTTAGCTTAGCACAATAAAACCACTAAGCCATTCATTTATGTGTGAGAAGCCTTGCTGTCTGCCAAGGTGAAAGAATCCTGCAGTGCTGCGATAACATTTTGAAGGCTACAATTTTTAAAATGTAAATGGGCAAACATGTTTGAGTGGGACAAAGTAAATCCCTTGTGTCAAAGCAGATTATGGTACACACATTTCTCTATGGATAACTTGTTTCCCCTGCAGAACAGTAACGTGTGTTGTGACAGGCTCATGCATATGCTCACCCTTGCTTCAGGGTAAAGACACTGACTTGAGAAATACAACGAAGACACAAGTTAGAAGATAGTGTGACATGTCACGCTTGACACCATGCACGTATGTACGTCCCAAACCTTCTGATCTGAGTTTTTGCTAGTGGATGTTTTGGTGTGCATCCTCCATCTGAGCAAAGGCCACTAGCAGTGACTAAGCACTACATGAGCCCTGAATTGAAGTAACCTTGAACAGCACTGTTAAGAGAATGTAGTTTAGTCCCCACCTCAAAAGAGCTTGGAGTGCAAGCTCACCTAACCCTCAGCACCTCTGGAAGCACTGCTGAAATGCTGCTCTCAGGACTGAGAAGCAGCATGGGAGGTAGAGTGCCAGGGAGACGTGAGATTCTGGGCCCAAATCCAACTGCTTACATTGAATGGAACCATTCTAAAATCTTTTTGGGTTTAGAGTAGGTTATTTCCTGAATACCTGTAAGTTTTAATGCTTCAAAGCTGCACTGACGTTCTACCAGTGGTTTAGAGTGCCTCTGGTTTTGTTCGTGTAGCTGACAGGAATGTTCCTGTGCTGAGCTGAGCTTACTGCAAAGATCCAAGCTTATGCTTATGGCAGGCAAATTTAACTTTTAAAATGTTGAGATCATATAATAAAAAAACTTGTTCTAAAGTGGTGCATTTCTACTATGCAGTAACTCTCTACTTTATTTTGGTACTCAAAACCTGAAATACATGATATACACAGAAGGAAAGGATGAAAGATGCAATGAAGAAAAATATTCAGTGCTTGGGTAGAGATTGACCTTCTGTGATCTTCATAACATTTCACAAACCTCTTTAATCCTAATAAAGAAACAAACCCTCAAACAAATTCTGTAAAATTAAAGAACTTTAAAAGTGAAAATAGAAAAAATGTTTGTTTTCGGTAGCACACAGGATTTGGCTTGTCATGGCTTTCCATAAATAAGCCTTCCAAAACTGGAGACAGTGGGGAATGAGATTAAAAGCTGAAAGAATAAGGACTCTGGCAATTACCTGAGCTGAAATGAGCTGGAGGCAAGAAAGCAGTATCACTCTTATCTGCCCTCATGTAAGTCCTTCTGTCTGGTCTTGGAGACAAGACAGTGGGTTGGATAGACTATTGGCATGTCTCAGTGTTATTCTTTTTTTTTTTTTTGCCTCTTATTAAGAGTCTTACAGTGCCCAAGGCAGACCAGATTTCACATGACCTGACACTTAACAGCAGAGGGAACTGAAACTAGCATGACTAGTCTTTGGTTAGGTTAAAATTACTTGGTGACTCAATGTGGGAGGTTCTGCAATGTGATCAGGTTTTGATTTTTCAAGTGTTCTATTTTAGTTCTGCATTCAATGAAACTGTTCCTGTTGCTAAATGTCATCTCTGTTTTCCTAAGGCTAGAAAGGGTGAAAATAGGAGATTTAAAAGGCAGCACTATGATTCTGAATGAGGCAGGCAATCCAGAAGTCTTTTGGAGGATGGCATATACCACTTGCTTGAAATGAGAGCAGGAGCAGCTTTTCATGTCTGACAATCAGATGGATTTAGATTCTCAGTGACAGACACTGAAATACAGGAGTTTAATTTTGGTGGTTCGGTGTCTTACTGGCTTTTTTCTTTGTTCCCCAAACACTGATATCTAGGCAGATTCACTATCTCAGCTCAAGCAATACTGCTGCCTTTTTCAATGTTACCTAAAGAGAATTATTAAGAGATAAAAGAGTGATTTTGCACTGAGTTGCAGCAGTATGATCCACTGTCAGTGCTCTGCCAACAGTAGAGGAATAGGCCATGCTGGCACTGGACCAGTCCTCAGAGCGACAGACGTGGCCTGTGTTTATAACAGAGAAATGGCTCAAAACATGGTTTCCATCACTTCCTGGGGTGACTCGAGGCACAGGACAAATGGTCCTTTGCCAGCTTAACATTCAAAACCAGTTGTTCCTTATGTTTTCGTGCATTAAGTCCTGTCAGCTTGCTCAAAAGCCACTTCCTGATGATACCTAGGCAGCTGGGTAACACGGTCCAGATGGACAGAAATATCCCCAAGGACTTGCCAAAAAGAGCAAGACAGCCAGCCGACTTTGCCCAGGCCAACTCACACTTCAACATTATCTACAGCTCCACAAGTAAAGCTTATGACTTAGCCTGCTCTGGCCATATTGTTCTGAAGAATGAGGAGTCGGCTGTATGAAAATGAGTTTACTTATGTCTCTGTCAACTGTTTTTAAATTAATTTGTAAAACATGGATCATTCCAAGCTCTTGTTAAACTTGTATTTTAAATTTTCTATGCTTGCTCTTCAGGAAAATAATTATCCTTGGGGAATCCTAATCAAAATCTCTCTATGAGTATTAACCAAGGTGAGGATTTTAGTTTTCTTTGGAGAGTGTGCCCACTATTTTCACGGATTTTGTTCAGACACTGTTCATACCATTGGTTTTAATAAAGACCATTTTTCATCTCAATTGTTTTGCCTGCTGTAGAGTAAATACAGACTGCATAGAGATGACCCAGAAATTATTGTTGAGTTTTAATTCCTGATGTCTTTTAATCTTGCAAGTTCAGGCCTCACCTTCAACACTTTAAAAAGTGTAAAATCTGCAGTGCTCTTTGGGTAACAAGGACAAACTTGCAATAATGACAGGTGAGAGAGCACACATCAGTGTAGTTCTGGATGCTGAAGCAAGAGCCGCAAATTTCATTAACGTGTGCATTACTTTCAAAAGGCATGTTAAATGTTCAGCTGCACTATGGAAAAACATTTTTTAGGAGCTAATGGTCTTATACATTCACATCTGGATTATCTGCAACCTCTGTTTACCTCAATCTTGCCTTCCACTTCCTCCAATTATTTTCAAATGTCTATCAGTAAGAAAAAAGATAATATTGGAAAAAATATTCTAGTGATCAAGAAATGAGTCATCACTTTTAAATTTGTGCCACTTTCATAGAAGTTGTGCGACACAAACTTTCAATTTCAGAGAAGTTTATAACACTTTCTTTTCTCTGGAAGAGAATTGCACAAAGAACAAAAAAAAAGCTAATTCTTGTTCAAAACATACCACGAGTTTCCTATGTATTTGGCCTGCCATGTCTGGATTCATATGCTAGTTTCCTATAAAGTGCCAGAAAAGCAGAATTGTTATGCTTCAAGTGTTCAGTTTCAGAGACACTTGTAGCATTCTTGATTACTCTGACCTAAGAATTTCAAGAGTTTAATGTGCTATGGGTATGAACAATCTTAAAACTGCTGCTTTGTTTTCATTTCCTCATCTGACTTTTCCCTCACAGCATTTTTAAACCATTTCAACCTTGATCTAGTGTCACATGACTTGAAATTTGTATACCTCCAAGCCCAAGGAGCAAAAATGGGGCAGAAGTCCAATCCATGCACAGCACTTCTGTGCCTAGAGAACAGGGATAAAGGGGGCTGGGTACAGTATTTTCATTCTAAACTTTTCATTTGTTCTGTACTCCTGTGTTTCTGGCAAGGTGAAAATTCCATATATGAAGAATTTACTGAAGATGGGTGTCCTGGAATCACTTGGCTGTGTCTGACAAAAATCAGAAAGATTCTGAAGAGCTAAGTTATATTCTGTTTGCTGCAAATTAATTAATGCAAATTATTAGTTTAAAATAATAGCTTAATTAGTTTAAATTAAACTAGTTTAAATTTGTTTAAAACATCCCTCTTGGAAAAAGGAGAAAACTATACAAAACAAGTCTTAGGCCGTCTGCTCAGATGAAGGAGAAACATAACATGCTGGGGTAGGAAGCCTCAACTCTTTATTCAAGATGGGGCTAGCTGCAGGATGTGGATTACAGATGAATGTCTGATTTGTGGGATAATATACATAGCTAAACAATACATGGCAAAAATCAGCTTTTGCATCAAATTGGTGCTGAGGCAGTGAATAACTATATAAGTGAATTATTGTGAATATATTCCAAGGCTACACACTTAATTCCTACTTGGTGAGGATGACAAGACAATAGATTATACAAATCACAACACCAATAATGAAAAAAAGTGATGTTTTTCTTGCCTCGGCAGACTTGGAAAGCTCTGTTCTGCTGCCTTCTCAGACTTTCCTTTGGTGTCACTTCAGGGATAGAGATTAGGTGAGTTACTGCTCAAGAGTGGGTTCAATAAATAACTATTAACATTGGTGGCCTATATGGAGACGGGGGTTCTGATTAGACACATCTTGTGTCTAAAGGTGTAAGGTGGTTTTTGCCAACTCATCGTTGGTTTCTAGGCTATAATTCCTGCTGAAAACTTTTTCAGAAGAGGTACTGACACTCTGCTTGCTCTTCCAAGTATGATGTGCAGAAAGCAGGGAGGATAACAACAGATCAACATAAATATATGCTGAGAACAGGAGATTGTCAGTGACAATGCATTTTTAAAGATTCCAGACACCAGCAACCATATGTATCAAATATGAAGACTATTATTTCACTATAAAGGAATTTTTATTTTGTTCCCAGTGAACCTGTTTAATCAATTCTAGCCCTAATTTTTATTCTAAGCTTTTTGAGCAGAATTTGAGCATAACAAAAAGAAATGTTGCCCACTGAGAATGTGCTATATCCTATCTTTGACGTTGAAAAGCTATCTTAAGTCACAAAATCATCTCAGCAAGGGACATACTATTTTCAAAGATGCTTGCTAGCTTTCCCTACACTAGATAATGTTACAAAAAAAAATGTTACCTCCTCTGCCCTCCTTATACTCGTCCTCCTGCGAAAAAATTCCAAACCAGTGAATCACAGTTTCATGATTCCACATTCTCACATTCAAAAAGAAAGACAAAAGAAAATGACTGTAGATGTTATTACTCTAGTAGTAAATTGTGGAGGAGGAGCTCAAAATTACTAATACTTTTCAATTTCTACAAAATTAAGCATAATCTTTGCAAAAAATATGTGTTTTTTTCCCTAAATAATATCTGAATGTGGTTCTGTGCTTGGGAAATTTATAGCAATTCTTTATTTGAAAAACTACCAAAACCTGCTCAGTTATGGTTAGAGTAAAATCCCTCTGTGTTATTCAAAAAAGGAGTATTTGCAAGCAGATGGAGAATTCGTTGTACTTCTACATCAATGAAAACACATTTGTTCATAGTAAAATCCCACTGGTATATTTTAGATCTCATTTGAGCTAATGAAAGGTCATAGAAAGAACAACTGAACTTTAAGACTGCTTCTATACCTGTAATGGTTTGTGTATAAGTACCTTAATCTTCCTTATTAAGAAGCAGCTGTAAGGAACCCTTCAGAGAGCAAGCTGCCCTCACTTGTCCTTGGAGACAAATTTATGGGGATAATGCTAAAAGGCTATAGTCATAGCCATCTTTAAAAGCATGGAAAATATAGTTACTTTTTGAGAACTTTCAGTTTATTTTCTAAAGGGAGCCTGAGTGATAATAAAGAAGTGTGAAAGCAAGAAGGACTCACTGGCAAATCCTGTTCTATACCTAGGATGGCTAAAACACATTGATTTGGAAGACAGCTTCTAGTTTTTCAGCAAAACAAGGTCTATCTTTACCAATTTTACTTCAGAGGTCTCAAAGTATACATGAACAAATGAATTAAAGATCTCTCTTTCCCTTCTGAGATGATTTAGACATAGGCTGTGATTTATTCTGTCTTTAAGGCAAACAAGCTACCCTTTTTCTAATGGAAGATAGTACCAGTAAAGCCACACAGAGGTAAAATCCCACAATTAAGTAGCAGGTACAATATTTAAATGCAAGAATCAGCACAGAGTTGGCTGCCAGGAAACAGAACTTCATTACAGGTAGTGATCTATAAGAGTCTTGGAGCCCCATTTCCAGGAGATGAATCCTGCTAAGCATTGAGAAGAGCTAATCAGAGGTACACGATCTTTCTCTACTAAATGCACCTAACTAACAACTTTCACCCATTCAGACTAGTGGAATGCTGGCAGAAGGAAAACAGATAAACATACATTCCCACTTATGATTTTTGTTTTTCAACTCATTAGCAAGTTTTCCATAAATTCTTACTTTGATTTCTTCGCATAGAGCCAGTAGACAACACCTGCAACCAGAGCAACCAGCAGAAGACCAACAACAATCCCCACTATAAGCTTTGCCTGGTCATTAACCTTTTCACTGCTGTCACCTGAAGCAAAGAAGAAAAGTTAATGAGGTAACCTATGATAAAGTCAAGCATTATACTACTTCTAAAGAATTTCCATCAGAAACAAGAGAAGGGGTCAGAAAGTCAAAATTAAAAAAAAAAAAGACATTGTTCTTAAAAAAACATGTTTAAAGCTTCAAGAAAGTCACATTCTTAGTCAATCACAGCACTAGCTATTTTAAATAGAGTCCAACTTTAAGGGACAATGGGAACTGAAATTGTTCAATGACACTAAATAGGTCTTGAACTCAGAAAGGGTTATGGAGATAGAAAATGAAACATACCATTATTATCCTCTGAGTCATCATATTCTGGAATACTTACTGAAATGAAAAATGTTAAAATTGAAGACGAAATGTGTTATACCTGAACACCACATTTAATTTCCTATTTACAACAATGATAGAAACAATGAAACTTAATGCAGTGTTTGCCAAGCAAGAAGGTATTCAATTTTATAATTAATAATAAATCTTTCCCTTGTAACTATAATATATCCAACTGAAAAATCTTATTCAAAATCTGTAATATTAATCTCAGAAATAGTTATGACTGAGCATTTCTGACTATCCTTCTAAATCTGTGGCTGATTTCTGAATACCAATAATAACAAACTGGAATTTGGGTAACACAAGATGATGTTAATTTAGTAATAAGGAAAGACTTTTATCCTCATAAAGAAAGTGTTATTTTGCAATATTTTTTCTATTATATTGTAGAATTCCTTTGCTGAATTATTTCCAGAAGTAAATAATATAATGCAGACAAGATACAGCTAGCCAAGAAAGTCATGAACACTAAGCGACTTCATCCAGAAAGCTATCAATAACTATTATGTATTACTGATCCAGAGGGGAAGACAATTGCTTAAGATACAAGGCTAAAAATCAACATTTTCAACATTACTATACAGATCTACACTTCATATGAGCATGAAGTGTGGGTACTTTACATGAAACTACAACTTTAGAAGGACTTTAGAAGACACTCACTAGCAGAGACATTCAGGGAGGTCACAGTCCTTTCTAGCTGATTTTCTGCAATGCAAGTTAAAGTCACATTTTCCTCAGGGGCAATTACAATTTTACTAGAAAACTTTCCATTAACATATCTGGTCTCCTCTGTCTGAAAAGATAAAAATTGGAAGATTAGTGTCTTTCAAAAGGGCATTACCTGTATTGCACATTGAAAATATTCAGAGGGAAATAATTTTCAACTAATATTACAGTTTTCCAAACAATACAGCAGAAATAATGCCTTATTGCATAACAGAGGCATTTCTGAGAAAGTTAACCACATTCTGCAATTACTTTTGTTTCTGTTGGCTATTTCAAAGGTATTTAAAGTGATAAAATTCTTCAAGAAACTCCCCCACCAAACTTCTAAGTTCTCATTTCTTTCTATCTTGCTGTTTTTTATTTATATCTTTATAAGGAAGACAATCACTGTAAATTTTCCAGTTTCTATCATTCCAAATTGTTTCTACATTAAGCATTATTTTGCCAAGCTATGCGTATTTAGTGGTACCCGCAGTATCTGTTCTGTAATAGTGATGTGAGGTTGTTCATTAAATTTGCTGTACATTATTCTTATTCATTATTCATTATTATACAATGTCCAGAGAAAATTATTTTCAAGCATTTATGTAACATCAAGACAATTTCTGCCCTGTAGTTTCAACTTAATGGATAAATTTTGACAGCTACGCGTAAGTTCTTTAGGATTAAAGCAAAACCTAATGGAGTAATGAAATCTACAGAAGCACCATGATTTTTGCTTCCAGTCTCTAACTGCTTGTATAGATGTCTCATCTATCTTTCCTGCTAAGGCAAAAGGTGGCAATGCTTTGTCATCTGGTAATCAATATGAAAATACTTCAGTTTACTTATTTTCCAAGTATTTTTCCTATTGTCTATGGGTGACTGTACTATGGTTCAGTTTCCAGTGAGACACAGAAGGTATAGCCACATAAAAAACCCCTATAAAAATTAGGATAAAAATTGCAAAGCCCATAAGAAACTGTATTGACCATATTCTCAGACTTCTACTTGCCACATTTCGTTACGTATCACCTCATTTATTCCTAGATCAGGTACCCATTTGCTTTCTAATGTGAGTTCTACAGTTCCATCACTATTTGTAAGTTCTTTACACAACAGCAAAATCACCACATTATCCATATAAAATGACTAAGTACTAGCACTTAAAAATGCATATTTCATTTGTAATCTTTTCTTTTTCCTTCCAGCTTTGGCCTGCAGCCAGAGGATCTTCTGTGCCTTCACCTGCTCTATTCAGAAGAACTTTATCGTCAGAAATCATTCATGTAGGTATCATGTAGCTACAATTACCACTTAACCTTCTCTTAGATAAATGAAATAGACTTAGTTTCTTCAGTCTCACTACCAGGAAAACACTGATTTTAAATTGTATCTTCTATGCACTATTGTTTGCTGAATAAAGTAAAAAGAAAGATACTTGCTTTATTTATGATGCTTCCACTACCAGTAACTGTCCATTGCACTGCTGGTTTGGGGAAACCTTCCACATGGCAGATAATAGTTTTAGACATTTTATTTGTTTTCTTTGTCATTTTGATTTGAGGTTTTCCTACAAGAATAATATTACAGTTAACCACTTTGTTTGAAAAGGACAATTAATTAGCATAGTCACCCATGCCCTTACCTTCCACAATAAGTTTAAGTGTCTTCCTTTTCTGCAGCCCTTCAACTCCCTGTAAAGTTGTAGCACAGATGTAGCTTCCAGCATCTTGATACTGAAGACTTGAAAATGATGGACTTGTTGGCATCCTAGTATTGTCCTGATGAAATAATGAGTTAATCTCTATGAACTTGGAATACAATAACCTCTAAATCACAATTGTAACTACTACCAACAGAATTTTTCATATACGTCGGTAGGTTAAACCCCCATTAATAACTACTTTTGAATAGCTGACAGCAACATAACACCATGAAAAGTGGAAACTACTGGAGTTTTACAAAATACAGCTCCCTTCTTCACTTTTGAGACAAGGTCAGAGATGGGATCAATTGTTCTGAGCTTTTCTGGCAGGCTAGACAAAAATACTAGTGGTACAATATGTACGAGATAAACAACTCTCTTCTAGGAACCAGGCTTATTGGATCAACATATTATACTGAACCACCAAACATTATTTTTAGTTTCCAGTAGCGCAGGTTTAATTTAAACCTATTATCTGTGATAACTACCTTTTTTCACCAGCCGCTGAACACCAGTTGTTAACATCTTATCTCTCCACCTGCCTTGCCCTTTTATTATGTTTATTGAAACACCAATACCAAGCTTGCTTCCAAGAAAATAAACAATGAATTAAATTCCTCCAAATGGGCCTTTCATCTTAGAAGGACTTGATTCTCAAAAGGCTGTATACAGACCGTTTTAAAAAAATAGTTGTATTTGTTTCACAGTAGGCATTACTTTTTTCCATTTTAAAGCAGCCAATAATTACAGTAACTGATTTTCAGTCATGAACCTGAGTTAGCTGCTCTCATTTTAGCAATACGTGGAAGAATAATTTTAACACTATTCTTAAAAAAACCAAACTAATTACTTCCTTCATGCCTTCCAAAACACTGAAGTAGCTACAGGAATATTGCAGAGGTGAATACTCAGATGAAGTGTGAAGTAGATGAATTACTGACCTTTGACCAAAACACAGTTGCATTTCTACTAGAAGAAATCGTGCATGACACAGGCAAAGCCTCTCCAATCTGTTTTGTGACTTCTCCACTAGGAGTAAGCTGCAAATCCAAATCTAGAATAGAATAAACATTTGTCAGAAGTTAATCTTGGAAAGCTTGCCTTACCAAGGAAAGAAAATGCAGTGAATAGTGCTCATTAAATTCAAGATTTCATTTCTTCAATAATATCTAAGTTGATTTTACAAGTAAGGGAGAAGAGAGAATAATTCTAAAATAGGCATTGCAGAACATTCACATTTTTGCTGTAATTATAAGCTAAAGGGTAAAGCAAAAACTCACTTATCACTAGACAAATGGATATTTTTTTCACCTTCTACACACAAGGTACAAGCAGCTGAAGTAGTACGTCACAAAGCAGTATGTGCATCTTGGAAGGGAAAGCATAGGCTGCTGTGAGGGTAGCTTGCTATGGGCCAGGGAAAAAACCTAACTTCAGGGTGGAGCTCATAGAGGGGGGCAGGTTAACCTAAATTGTCAGTGTGGAGAAGAGGACAGGAGGACAAGGCATAGCTTTCTTGAATCTGATAAAACAAGTTCATTTTTACCAACGCCTTTTTTTTAATTTTGATTTTTATCAGCATCTGGAGAGGATGAGGATGGTCAGTAAAGGGTGTGTGGAACAGAATACTGAATGAAGGGGTGAGAAGACTGAATTATACAGTTGGGAGTCCAGACACAAGCACCTTTGATTTATTTGTTTTAATTTGTAACTTAAAAAGCCATTTTTGTGTAAGTAGAGTCCAGGCTTTCCTTGATCTGTTTCAGTGGCAGGGAAATTGTGGTCATAGTGTGTTTGACACAATGCAGGGTGATGGCCAGTAACAGAAAGGTCAGGAAACACTGCTCTAGTTTTTTCCTCGTATGTGGATTTGGTAAGCTAGTAATTTCTTTAAAAAAAACCAACCCAAAACAAAACCCTACACTGAAAGAAACATTTGGCAGGGTTTGCAAAGCTAAACTTCTATTTTGCTTTCCTTCTCACAGTGCCTTGCTTGTAAGCCAAGCTGCCTAGTCGAATGACTATCACAGATGCATACACACACTATCAAATGGTAAGCACACATGATTTCATCACGAATATAGTACTTGCTGGAAAAGGACTGCAAAACATTCTTTTGGCTTTTAAGCAGAGTTTAAAAAAGGCTCAAGGCGAAATCACAGTTGGTAGAGGAAAGGAAGAACAGTGGGTTTTCCTTAAAAAACCAGAGAACTTAGCTACCGGCTTCATTCAGTGGTTGCCCTGGGAACATTGTTATAATTAAAGGCAGAACTTCAGGGAACAACTAGGGGCCATCCTGTACTATTAGTCTGCATTTTTATCTGCTTTACGAGTCTAATGCCTAGTCCGAGAAATCATAAGAACCATACTTGCATCTATGCATGAGTAAAGCAAAAAATTTACTAAAGAGATAAAATGGCATTTTGTTTCTGTATTCCTAGGGGCATTTCTCCTCCTGTCTATCCAAACTAGTAAAAGCAACCAAACTAAAATGGTTCTCTAGAACTTACCACTGCTTCCAGAAAAAAAACAAACAAAAAACAAAAATAAAAAAAACTAATAAAGATAGGATTCAGCCAGTGAGCATTTGTATATAAATTCAGGTAGCACATGGTATTTTTTTCTTCTTGCTTTGTTACTCTTGGGCACATACTACCAAAGCAGAGGGGTGGCTGAAGAAAAGACAATTTTTTTTTTCTTCTTTAGGGCAACTCTCCTTCCACACCTACTTAAACCTTGTTACTTTGACACAAGACGCACCTTAAACCCAAGAGATCATCGAAGACCATACTGGAGGGACTTCTCTCAGGTCATAGGAAGCAGAAGCTCATTAAATTTTTGGCCTTCATATCAGGCAAGACCGGCACTGAGCCCAGAGCAATCTTTCAACCTAGTCTTCCTTCAGGGTGGTACTCCCACCTTTTTTTGTGGTGTAACTACAATTCCTCTCACATAGTAGTCTTGGTTGCTATAGAAGTTCAGGTAAACTTAGTGTGCAGATGAACTGCATAGCTCAGAGCAGTATTGGTAAGATGATTTATGAGGCAACTACAAAATTAAGCTACTGTTTAACATAGGATCCCCTCTAGGAAGGGAAGCAATTTGATTTGGATTAATATTCTGTCAGTTTATCTGTAGGGTCCACAAAGAAACGTGAAGTAAATTCTTTTACCTCACAACTTATATGGTGCATTAGTAAATAATCTCTTCCTGGTACAGAGGTATGAGGAGAAATTATTTCTTGCATACAGACAACTGTCAAAATTAATTTTACTTGCCACCAAAAGAAAAATTTTGCTTCAAGAATTTTCCATACATTTCCCGTTTGGCTTTGAAACGTTCTTCATAAACAAACTTCTCATCAGGCACCATTTTCAATATATGCTAGCTCTTAATGTGGTCTCACTTGAAGTCTTGCACTGATTTCAGTGCTGTCTTTGCATACCAAGTAGCACAGGGAAGAAGCAAACAGTGCATTCTGCATCTATTACCACATCATATGCAAGAGGCATGGAATTAATGTGAGGAAGACTGGAGTAAACATTTCAGTTTTGAAAGTCTATTGCACATATAGGACAGGCTCCCAGCATTTAAAGGAGGCTTCTGAAGGAACACTGTGCTAAGACTGGGAAAACTATGCACAGAATTTGCCTGCAGTCTGAATTCCCAAATATACTAGCAGACAGCCAGAAACTTTTGGTATACATATTGAGAACAGACTTTTTTTCCATGCAACATTCAATGGGTGATTTTCCCTGTATTTTCAATGTATCTGTAAACCAAACTTTAAAAAAATATCTGTGGAGAAACACAAATGATAAATTTTTAAACCCCTTAATTTACTGGACAGTTTGCAAACCTATTTCCCCAGAAAAACAACTTAGCAGAAAGTAAAGTATCACTAAGAAGTTCCACAGCCTTGCTACAGAAACAATTATAACACGAGATAAAGAAAAGGGACTGGGGGTTGAAACAGTCACCTGCTGCTTTGTAGCTTAGGGAAGGTGTGCCCATCCCTCTATACTCCTAGGTTCTTTGCTTGCCTTACACAGAGTATGCTTCTAGAGCAGTTTAAGTGGTTGTAACCAGGTTCTGCCATGGTTCCCCTCCCTTTTCTTCCTGGCCTCTGCCAGTTTTGCTCATCTGATCCCAGCCAAACTCATTCAAGGCACAGAGATAGAGGAAAATTAACAATCTAGTATAAAACCCCCCAAGCCCATAAAGTAAATCCTGTTCTGTTGCTCCTTCTGTTGAGGGACAAACAATGCCAACTACAAACACATAGTTTGGCTGGACTTTAAACCAGGACTTTGCTGAACAGATCCTGCACTTGCTCTGAGGGGCAAGAGGCCAGGTTGTCCAGTCTGTCTATTGTGTTCTGTGGGTAAGGAATAGCCCTTCTCTCTCCCACTCAAAACTTGCTTCAAAAGGTATTATTTCCCATTATGCGTAACTTGGATGTTTTAATGTCAATTTTAAGCTTTCTATGGATTTCATAATCTCTATTTATCTTGGGAAAAAAGAGCTAATGTATTTTCTTTTCTCTACCTAGACATTGAAAGGAACCAGTGTAATTATAATGTTCAATAAATCTGTTTGGGAAAAAGTACTACTGTTGAAATGTAACAAATCACTATAAATAGACTGACAGTTTTAAACTAGAACTATTGTATTGCCTGGTTTTTGTTGTATGTGGATGTTGGTTTTTTTATTCCTAAGTGAAAATTAAAAAATAAATGAAGTGCCAACATTAGACGTGTGGAAACAAAAAGCCCTGACTTGGAATGAAGGCTTTTTTAGTGTGACGGCATAGAGAGGAATATTCATCCATATGTTGGAAGGTAAGCAGTAGAGCAAAAGGGGGAGAAAAAGTAGGATTTGTCAGCTGTTAATAAGTAGTATTTGAAAGATAAAAAACATGGCATTAAAAAATCTGACCATCTAACAACAAAAATTTATAAGTATGTTAGAAGGAGAAAGCACTAAAAATAAGTGAGTTATGCTGGAAAATTAATATAAAGTAAGCAACTGAAAGATGAAGGAGGATATTATAAAGCATCTACAAGTTTTATGACTTTTTCAGAATAGTTCTCCTCGAAAGAACACATGCTGCAGAAATGCTTTAGACTAGCGTAAAGCAAGACACAGAAGCAGCTTAAAGACAGGGCATTATCTGAATATTCAGAAATTACAGAATTACTGCAGCCATTGCACCTCACTTAAGCAAAGGCTTTACTGCAGATAGAGGTGATTAATGAAAACGAAACAACCTCCCCTCCTTCCCCCCACTCTGAACTCTAACTGAAGTGAAATAGCAGGGTACTACATTGTTCTGAGTAGCTGCACTAGCTGCCAACACTGGAAAGACTTCTGTCAAGAAAATACATGCTTCTCTTGTGTAGTAAAGCTTTTCTGACATGCAGACAAAATAGCAGAGAAAGAAAAACTGGCTTGTTACAAATAACTAGGAGCTGAGGAAGTCATTCTTTAGCGTAACTATTTATGGAAGTACAAGTAGACATGCAATCAACTTGGAGCAGAACAAAAGGGTCAGTTATACCACAGCAAACTACTAGCAAGCTACCCTTGATATTGGGCAGATATCAGAGCAGTACGAGCTCTCTTCAGATTTTACATACCCTGACTACTGGCAAAGAGGAGTGGTTAGGAAAATAACAGATCACCTTATTAAATGCAAAGTACTCATTAAATGGAATAGTGCAATTTTTAATGTGCAGGTACATTCTGCATGCACTGTACCTCTTCCAAGGAGGGGTTGGGGTGGGAAATCAAGTATACAAACAAAGTTTCTTTTTGAGTAAAGTACAACTACTCTGGACACCTTTAAACTTCGTTATCTATCATGTCCCTCTGAGCCTGTAAACTATTACTGGTATTTACACCACTGGGAAGGCTACAGACCACCAATGTTTCTAGGGGAAGCTTAGTACCATTAGACTGAGTCTTTCCTCACAGCTTGCAATAGCACAAAAAAAAGCATGAAAGACTTCCCACTCCTGTGTTTTCCAACATAAAGAAATTAAAGCAGCCATTGAAAAGCAATCATATTTTAGTTCAATCAGTTCAATGGATGCTTTTAAAGTGGTGCTGGTAAAATGTGAGTAAATGCTCTAGCATGCAGTTAAAGAAACTTTACTGAGCTCTATAACCCTCATGACTCTGGTAAAGTAAAAATAACAATTTTACCTATGTCAACATAATGAATTCCTAAAACTCTTCTCTAGACTCCTTATATGTTAACCTCATTGAGATAAGATAAAGGATACTAGACTAATGTGAAGTTTGAACCTGACTATGAAGTATGACCTTCAGGGGTACCACTGTAGGCTAGCTTGTGTGTTTGAGTACATTGTTAGGCACAGCTGGAAGAGAATAATTTGTCTCATATATATCCACATGAGTGAAACAAAATACCAGCATTTTCATGGTATGTGACAGTGCAAGAATAGTATATACTTTACAAATGTTGCATAAAGCAAATCTGTATCTAAGCCAATGAATTGAGAAAGCTAAGTTTTTCAAAGAGAAGTACATTAGAAAAAAAGAAAAATAAAAACAGAAAGGAAAAGAAGCAACCTGACACAACTTAGGCCAACCACATCAATCAGTTCACCTGTAGGTTAACTGAACAAGTCTACCTAAGTAAGGCAGAAAGAGATCATCCCAGAAGACGTAAGACAGGTTTGTGTCCACTAGGAGTGCAAAATACAGTGACTTACAGTGCACAGTGATGGTGGTAGAGTCCATCATGCTTTTGTCAGTCAGAGAGCACTTGTATTCTCCTGTTGCATTTCGTCTCACATCCGTCATTGTGTAAGTATCAGAGCTTCTTATACCTTCTGCTTCTCCCTGTGGATGGAAAACAAATGAGTTATTGAAGATGGGCCTGCTAAAACACTCATTTTTTAATGAGGTTTTTATTATAAGGATCCTGAAATACTCCAAAATATGTACAGACACAGAATAATTGAAGTTGTCTATTAACCATTGTTAAGGTTTATTTCCTGTATGACAGCATAGCTTTGGAAAACACATACAATTAAAAGCTTACTCTTTAATTGAATGACTAACTTAAAATTAAAATACAAAATCTGAAAACAAATTACTGAAACAGTCTACAAATAAGAGTGCTAGAGAAATCACAACAGCAAAACAAATTGGTTTCTAAACCCATATTTCATATGCTATTTTCAGTTTAGAAAAAATCATGAAATTAAGTGTGCTACATTACACATTTTCAAACAGCACAAGCAAACCCTGCTCTATCCTTTATCAAGGTATGGAGCCTGCAAAGGTATACACTAACTTAGAAGCTGTTACCTGTGGAAATATGTATTTTGAATTAGTCAGAAACTGTTGCTTTCTGGCTCTCCAGTTCCCCACTTTCTAACTGAGATCAGCTTTAAAACAAGCATAGAACGAAACCCTAATTCCCTGAATCCAGAAAGAGATCTACCAGGTTTGTCACAGCATTTGTAAGTCTTGCAAAGAAACCACCAATTTCAGCTCACCTTGAGAAAAAGTACTAGTATCAGGTAGCAGGGAAAATGAAGATAAGATGAACTGGGCATTTAACTCGCTCACTGTGATCATGGAGCAAGGAGAGTTATCACACACTTTTTCCCAGGCATATAGTGAGAGTTCCTTGGATGACTCACTAAACCTAAATGGCTGTTCTGAGATAAGAAGACTTCAGCTCCTAGTTTCCCTTGCTGGTCTTCTGCAATTCAAACATGACAGGAGTCCAAAGTAGATAGGGATTATGTTCAAAGGATGACATGCAGTTTTTGAAATACCTGAAAGCATGTCACTGCTTTTGGCCTCTCTCAAGATCAGCTCTGCTCACTACTGCAATAGGAACAAAAAAAAGGGATACAAAATACGAGAGAGAGAAGCAGGACACAGGAAGCATAACCAGGAATCTTACAATATAAAGCCACATCTGTCTGTGGATTTCACCAATACTAAGAAGATTAATGGAACCAAAGCCTTTATTTTTCTCCATTTGCATCTTATGCATTTGACGGATTTGTGCTACGCTTTCTCCTGTGCTGTCCCACTGGTTCTTTTTTGTGTCATTAGAACACCAAACAATGCATGAATTAATTAAAAGACATTACACAAAGATTAAGCTGTGAATGTCCAAAAAAAAAAGTAGAATTAATATCCTGTATTTTCACTGCTGGATCTTTGGCTGTTATGACAACAGATAAGGTGATTTTATTCAAGGTGCTAAACCCCTTTTGTCAAAACTGATTCTTGTCAAAATACCTCAAGCTGGGAAATGAAGCCTAACAATTTTTAGTAGGTCTAACCCCCCCCGAATTTCAGATGAGGGGAAGGAGAGGTTCTTCCAAAATATTTTGCTAACTCAGATGAGGCATTCTCAGTGTGATGTAACAGTCAATATCTGTCTTCAATTCTAGTTGCATTGAATTCCTTCCTTCATTTGTTACAAAATCACGTTTACACTGACACATAGCAAATTGCGTCTGTAGGAAAGGATGATACAGAATATTTCACTACACAGTGACAGCAAGGCAGGACTTACTGGAATGTAAAACAGGAACTCCTGTGGAGGAGGGTTGCCGTTTCCTGAGCACTTCAGAGTGATGTTATCACCTTCCTTAATGGCACTACTTTGTGGCAGTACTTGAATAGTCACCTTCTCTGTTGGATCTGTGAAAATAATGTACACATTTAATCACTTCTAGAAAAAAGCACAGAGTAACGCTATGCAGACAATATTTATGTTTGAAGAGTATGTGATTTTGCCATCGAGCTGGCAAAGGTATTCGCATGTGTACATCTTTTTATAGAAGAACTGAAGTTGAATCACACTTTCTATATTTTTGCCAATGAACTAAGTGCAAAGAAGCCATATAACCAAAATTAATTTTTCTTTGCAACCTGTAACTGAAACGCCAATGATTATAGCTGTGTCCTATGCTTAAAAGAAAAAATCTCTGGTAAGTATGAACAGTTTCATGGTGTGATTCCATTATGAGGGATTAACTTGTCCTCTGTAAAGCTTGCTGTCTGGAGGACTGCAGCAATCAGAAAAACAACTGAAGCTTTCAATGCCTTGCGTTAGTACTAGATAAGAGCCTTCTTGTATTAAAAAGAAAAAATATGAGCTAAGCAACTGTGTTCAGCCTATTCTATATGCTGATCACTACAGGCTTTCAGAAAGATGAATTTGGTGAACATAATAGAACCCTTAACATAGTCAACAGAACTGTAAACATAACATACTTCTGTCATGTTCAGTGAAGTTGAACAATAACTTATATTTTACTTCAGTAATTTTTTTAAGGCAAAGACAGAGTATACTTTAATAGATGCTATTCTTTCTAAGTAGAAGCCTACAATACAATTCTTCAAAACCAAACTAAAATGAACAAAACTGAAAGACATAATATGGGCAGATAACTGTTTTAATTTCAATGAATAAAATTCCACCAAAGATGCCAGTCTTGCATTAAGACACAGTACACTGCACCTTATTAGACACTAAAAAAATCTACACAGCAGTGAAACCCTTGCCTGACAGTTCATTTTATGTGGTAAGTGAAACGTGCACGGTACAACCCTTCTGATCCTTAAGGCATTCATTGTGTCTGTCTTCTGCTATGGCACTTTTCAACAATAGGAGCTACATTCTGCTGTGGCCTCTCTATGATTGAGAGCCTTAACACAGCATCTCACTCCTTCCCATAGGAGAAGGGGTACCAGGCTTCAACAAGCCACATCCTCCCCCTCCTACAAATGCAATAGCCTTGGCTCCCTTCCACATCCAAACAGCTTCCATCTCAGTACCTTCAATGCTGAAGCACAGCTTTGCCAGCTTGGGAAAGAGAAGTCCAGCATTGTGGCTGATGTTAATATAACAAATGTGATGAAGTAGCTGGTCAGGAAGCACATGCATGCCTCTTGGTGGTTGCTGGACCAAAATAAATAGCTTCAAGGGGTGTTTGGCAGGATAGGCTTCTGCAAAAACTTGTTGTTCCTTCTTTCAAGTTTATGTGAATGTTACAAAAGGTGAAGAAGTTATCATAAAAGATGTCTAGATAGACCTGGGATTGCTCGTTTTATCTCAAGACATGGAAGGGATGAATTATAGTGAAAAAGTCTTTAGGACTTCAATTTGGAACAGTTTTTCTCACAGAGATGAGCAGAACTGGATTAAAAGTGGACATAGTTAAACAAGAAAAATATTCTTGGAAAACACCAGTCTTGTCTCCTGTCATTCTATCTTCTGCAATCAATCAGGAGAAAATTTGGCATTTCATTCTCTAAACTGGAAAAAGAAAAACAAATCTACAGAAGTAAATAGCAAAAGACTAATTAAGTCGTTCTCTAAGCTGAGCAGGTCACCAATCTGAGAAAGATACAACCTGAGGGCTGAAAGATAGCGTTCAATGCAATACTGAGCGCTGTTTGTCATGAATAACATGCTCCCCTACTTTCACTAACTAACAGGAGCAGGCTAGTGAAGGTGTGTCTTGCCTCACTGTGGCACATATCCCTGGCTCGGCCCATCTCACCTCGTGTTTTTGTAAACCCGACATTTTGTACCTGCTTTCCACAACAGCAAAATTCTAGGAGCTAGCACCAAAGGCAGTTATCATCTAAATGAATGTCACTATCCCTGACCTTCCATGGCCATAACTGACATCATTCTGTGTAATTACTAGAAAAATAAGAGCACTGGAAGCAGCAGGAGTATAAAGTGTCTTTGAATTTAATCTTTATGTAAAGGAGTTTATCCATATCAAGACAGATGCTTCACAACAGGGCATGACTGGAAATAGTGCCTGACAAATGATATCTTTTTACACTGATTAATACTGTACAAAGCCCAACACAAATGGAGTCTAGAAAATACATATATCTGAGATACTACTAACCATCCAGCTCCAGGAGTTCTCTTGTATTATTCGTGTTCCTTCTGTGGCTTGCTCACTATTGCTGCAACCCAGAGGCAATGGTTTAGTAACGATAACATCTGCCAGCTAAGCCAATTTATCCATTTCCAACTAGCACCCAGCTTCACAGGAGCTAATTCACTCTTCTTCTTATACTAGGTTACAGTGGCTGGTTACTTCCGAAATGTCTATTAAACGCTTGAGTACTAGAGACTGCACTAAACAAGATCTAAAAACCACCCTGTAAAACATTTCTTAAATCTGAATGGATCTTTAAAAAAGCTACTGTGCAAGCATAGCTCTAACCAGGTTCTCTCTCTTTCTTTATGACAAATGGATAAGCTGCAAGGAATCTCACTAGATAAGAGAATGAACAGCAGGTCTTTATGATTTTTCTACCTGCTTCAGAGATCCAAAAACCATGATAGTTTTGACAGTCAGTCTGAAAGACTTCCATCTCATAGAACTGGAGATTCTCATTATGTTTTCAACTGCATTTCATCTGACTCAAAATAAAAAATCACATTTATTAAGGAAAAAAACTAACCAGGGTCACTGAACCAAAAAAAAAACCAAACCAAAACCAAATCAGACACTTCATTAACATCAACTAACATCAGTCAAGAAATCCATCTGTTGAAGCTTTGGACACCTATGAATAGTTAGTTTTAAAAATGCATTTGGAGATGCATTTGAGCAGAAAAAGGAATTGAAGTAACAGCAAATGAAAATATTCAGAAGGGAAATTGGGTAACCCCATATTCTATAGCCAAATAAAGTTGATACCTGAGGTGTCTTCAGTACTGAAGGGGTACTCAAGGGCGTGCCTGTCTCTCACTGTCAGATAATTGGCACTACTGTCATGTTACCCATCTCAGAGTGGACACAATATCTGATGCAGTGACTACTCTGCAGTTATGCAGCCCTCTTTTTTTTTTTTTTTCCCCTCCTCATACCTCCTTCTGAATTGCAAGTGCACATAGTACATGCATTCTGGAAATTGGCTAGAGCCTTATCTTTAACAGGTGAAGTAGCCTAATGCATGAAAGTGGTGGGGAAATACGGACAGCAGAGCATCTCTTAGTGAGTACATTCTGGTCATTACACTTCTGTGACATTATTGTGAACATCTGCCACTCTCAGTAGGAGTCATTCATGGTCATGGGGCTCCACAGATGACAGAAAAAAAAACCCCAGTGAGACTTGGTAACCAACTTTAAAACAAAAACAAAACCTAAAACAATCCTTAGCTTTTAAGTGATGGGATTGTCATATGCCGGTGTGAAATTTCTTTGTTATTTGAAAGGATAATGGTTACTGTCCCAGAAGTTTTCTTATCCATTACTCCTGCCAGTTGTCAATTCTGGAAAAACAGTGAAAAAATGACCTTAATATACTCTTGTTTCTCCAGGTTAAACCAAGGACCAAGCTCTCCAGGGCTTGGATTTGATTTGATTTGACCAAAGGCAAAACTGATCCCCTATTCTGCTTCTCAACAAGCTTTACACATGGAAGAGAAGATCTGTTCATCTAGATAGAACATACCCTGCCACCATGTTTTAAAGGCAATGGAGCACACCTGCTGGTTAAAGAAATCTAGTCTGCACTACTAATTCCCTTTGTATTCAACTGGATTACTGAGTTGTTTCATCTAAGTCCAGATTAGATGTCTGAATTATATACTTAGTCCCTAGCATTCACAAAATAGTCTTCTCTTATAAACTGAGGTATTACCTGAAGTGTACAGAAAGATAACACCTGGCTGGGCATTTTGCGTATCTCCTGTTCATCTTCATTTTGCTGTGACCTGCTGCCTTTCTCCAGTCCTTCAGAAGTGTGATTTTACAAGACTTCAAAACGCCTCTTTAACCTTCTCTTAACTGCTACCACCCTCTTTGACCTTTCCTTGCCAATTGCCTGTTTTATTTACTCAAAAGAGACCTACTATTTCCAGATTGGTCAGTAACACAGTAAGGGAGTTGTTTTAGGACTTGGGCCAGCTGGAAGTAATTATTTACACAAACTCTGTACTACCAATAAATCCAATACTGGATGTAAAAATCAGCATCTTGCAGCTGTAGAGAACCTACTACATTTTGTATAAGGTAGTCAGCCAGCATTATTTGTTTGGCACTGAGTGCCAAAAATTAAATAACATTTGAGTATACTAAAAATTGCATTGTGTATTTCTTGCATATTTCAGAGGGCACAGAGAATTGCTCTAATCAGCCACTCTGACTTCTGTTAAAGCTCTGAAAATCCGATTTCACTGTAACTTTTTGGGGTTAGCACCCTCCTCTTGCCAATGCAATCTTGACATTCAGTATTCTGCTCTTAGAAAGAAAGAAATCTTGTGTAAATCTGAAGATAAGCAAAAATCACACAGATAACGTACTTGAACCTTCTTGCTGCAAACCAGCTTTGAAGAAACCATCTGGAGAACCAAGGGACAATGACTCTAATTTTGTAAACTCTCTCTGATTTTCCTCCCCTCTATTGCCCTACTCCGCCAAGGATAAACTGCATACCAATAGGTGCTTTTTAATTACTCACAGTGAACATTGAAGACAACTGGTTCAGATTCTATTGTTTTCTGGCCAGATGGTCCATAATACGTCACAATGCAAGAAAACCTGGCATTTATATCTTCTTTTGTCGGCATATACTGAAGAGATGATGTCATGGTGAAGAGTCCAGTTGATTTGTCCACCATCTTCTGAAAATTTATGACCACAACTGAAAAGGAAATATTGTTTCAGTGTCACACAGACAGAATCTGCAACCTTTTTCCTACGTTTTGTTGCCTGCTCTGTATTTGTAATCAGGCTGCAAGCATGCAAGGTATTGTACAAACAGTTTTCCTCTGGTATTGCCACTGACATATACTGGGACTGTTTTATCAACAACTTATTCCTAACATAACATATACTGTAAGTCAAAACAAAAAACAAATTGCAAACTTGTGAGGTTTTTTAATACAAACGTCAGCTTAATTTGTAAGACAAAAAGAAGGCCTCAAAAATGCTGCCAAAACCAATTGTTTTAGCATCACATTCACAATTTAATTTTCTAAGTGTTCTCTGTTTTAAGCAAAGTGAAACATTGTGGTCTCATCAGCTTGTCAAAAATCAAAGTTGAAAGAGAGCGGGAAAGATGTTTTCTCTCTAAATGTCCTGGAAAATAAACACCTGTGTAAGGAGATGATGATATACATGGTCCAAACAACAATGCTGGACAAGTGTTAAACTGAGACAGTTAATACCTTATAAAAACTTGGAAATCAGATCTAGGTTCCTGCTAGCTACATAGGCTCAAGAATAGCTTTGTAATACCATTAAGAAAGGCAATCCTTCGTCCCATGATGTGGTTTTAAAGCTAGAACTCAAAGAGAGATTATACTGTGTAGCCTGGGTGTTCTGAAAAGCCTGGAAGTTCCCTTCCAGTTTCATCTTTCCATACAAGTAGTGTTCCTCAAAGGAACAGGACATTAGACTAAAGCAGGTCAATTCTTAAAAGCACAGTACTTCGTGCATACCCCTGCCTGCAGTCTTAGGGACACCAGCCATTGTTGAAACGTACCTTCTTCCACAGGCTGCAAAACTTTCCCGTTTTTGTACCATGTAACATTGCCTTCGGGATAACTATCTCTTGCAACGCATTCCCCAAGCTGGAAAACAGGAAGGAATTAGTCGCTGTTTTTCTCCACTATGTTTCAATCTAGCTCTATTTTTGTGTATGTTCCTTTGGGTAAATATTTCTAGAAAGTTCAAATGCTTAGCCCCAAAGATTTTTTTAAAAAAGTAGGACAAATCCTATCAGTGAGGTTTAGATACAATTTGGAAGAGGGTTCACTGGTGGGTCTAGGATTAGCACAGCTCCTGCTTGCCAGACTGGGCAAGGCTAATGCAGCAGTGACATGGGACCTGCTCTGATGTCAGCCTGGCTATAGACCATGATATCTCCCGAGCAGGTGTGCATGCCTCAGTCCATCACTTCTCTGTGCTTTGACTGTAAAGGGACTTCAGGCAGCAGTCAGGCACACAACTTTGAAGGAAAACGCTGCTCTTACCATTTGTAGCTTTTCTGTTTCTAAGAAGTCTGCTTGGTGTAAGACTTCTGGTTGAGAGGGTTGTTCTAAAACATAAATAGGATAAAAATTCAAGTGAAGGGAGCACAAATAGCCGTTTGAAAAAAAAGAAGTTAGTAAATGATACATGGAGTTTGAGACTAAATAGAACAACCTGGCCTGGTATAGTCTTACCTACACCTTGCCATTAAAGGAGAAAGAGTGAGACACCTCAGTATTAGCAAATTGATTGAAAAGGAAAAATCTTAACCTTAAAATGTGTCATATCTTCTATAATGAATTATATACATTCTGACAATATACATTTCAGCCAAGCAAACTAGTTCATCACGTTGGAGGAAGGACCTTCATCTATCTGATTTATATGATACACATGCAGGAGAAGGAATTCGTAGTATAGAAAATACAGCAACAGCAATACAGCTTTACTGTGGATATTACTGCAGCTGGGCTCTCATGTTACAAAGGAACAAATTCAACCTAATCATTCTTCTAAGGTTTTTCCTGACTGGGATTGTTACATTTAAGAAATTCAGATGACAGAGATAAGTGCAATTACTTTAACTGATTCTGATTTATTTAAGATTTTCTTGAAAAAAACCCAACACAAACCCAACTTTTTCCTCAGTGACAGTATATCTTCTTATTTACTTTTATTATGGTAGATGGACCTCTTAGCTTGCCAAAGTAGAGGATCTATTAGCACTTCCATCATAAAAGACTACTTTTGAGAGACATATAACTTGTCTGTTAAAATAGTTTGGCCTGAAGCCCGGAATGCAAATTTTTATCTCCAAATGAGACAGTTCTCCCCACATTTTTAAAAGAAGAGAGGAAGAGTGAGGGGAAAAAAAAATGAATCAATGTTTCTACAGCTGTGGAAAGCCTCTACACCCTAGCTATACTGCTTAAATAAGCATACATATAAAATTTTACAGACCAAACATCCTTAACCATGCCAACTTACAGAATCTTTTTCCTAAATCAAGCTCCCTAAGAAATAATACATGCATGCCAGTAATCTCAGCCCGAAGTGAACTTTGTGCTATCTTGCCAAAATTTTTACACACTGATGAAGTAACTAACATGCAGTTGTACTGCTCCTGCTGATACAAAGATAGGAATGTCATGTATTTCCACAATAAGGCATCCACTCTGTGTGTGCGCAAATACGTGTGTGCACATGTTTGTGTGCATACAAATGTACAGATATTCTTCGCTTGGAAGACTACACCAGCACGGACCAAGAACAATAGTTCAAAAGGGAAATAAAAGGCAATAAAAAAAGCTACTCACTTGACATTTTCAAACAACTTTGCTTGTAGCAAAAAAACCCCCAAAACATTAAAAACCCCAAACAGTCAAAGCTATACACCAAAACCATCACGATCTCTTCAAAGGGCTAACAAAGATATATATTTTTTTAAGTGTGTATTTTTATTTCTCTTTTGTCAGTTTTAAAGGAAAAAGGCTAATCTATTTTTTGTAAGAATCTGTCAAGGACAAAGCATTTCATGTCAATTCAAGCAAATTACATTAACAGACCTTTGGGTTCAGATTTTCAGGTCCCATAACAGGCATAGTTGGCTGCCTGTCACAATCACCAGCTGATCAGACCACAAAACCATTCTGCACCTCACCTTTGTTTCATTTCAGCTCTTATCCTCCCCAAGACTGGTTTGAGAAGACCTACTCTGTGCATTTCCCCCACACCCAAAATGCTTCTACTGAGAGAAGAGGAGGACCTCCTGCACCTGGCCTCTGTCTCCATGGCTTTCCCCATTTTGAGTGTTCTGGTCATCAATCAGGTGCTCCAGTTGAGACCACCACCTGCTCTATCAGAATAGCCTCCGAAAGGAAATGCCTGCTGCCAGATCTTCTCAGCCACTAGTGCACAAAGGTAATTCACTAGAAAATACTTATTTGGCATTTACCAGCTCAGCTTCTGAAGCGAGAAGAAATTTTAAACTTGGCAACAGCAGAGCCCTCTTTGGTGGGTTTGCAACTTCAGCACACTGCTTATCTCCCGGCTTAAGAGCTTGCCAGAGTACTTTGCAACTCTATACAGGTCCTGTAATAGCGGGGAAAAGAGCTCACTGCATGCTAAAGCCAAACGTCAGTGTAGCTAACGTCTGCTTTCAAAATTCTGGCCATTTAATTCCAGAAAAAAAGATGCTGACAGGATCCATCTGGGAGGCTGGTAGAGCTTGTTTGAGTAGCCCAGTGAGTGAGACTAGCAGGTGGTACCTGTGCAATGAGCCATTTCAGCTCGTTAGTTCTGCATTAATCAGGTAGCACAGCTGAGGACGTGACAAGCTTCAGTGAAACACAGCATCAGTCAGGACGTCTGAGATACAGCTGAGTTTCAGGTGCACAAGATTTTGGTTTACAAGGGTTTGCACCAAGGTTTGCATCTTAGCTCTGTATCTGTGGTACAAGGAGTTACAGACTCCACTGGTTAAAAGTTTGCAGGCTACTCTTAACTCTTTCATAATTAGAACAAGCAAGCAAGCAAACAGCAATATAAAAATGAAACCCCCAAAACTACACTCAGGGAAGTTAGATGCCAAAAAAATTAAGAGTTAAGAGAACTCGAAATAAAGTTGTGAATTGAAAATGAAAAACTGCAAAGGGAATTTTTTTCTTGTAGTTCTAAGTCAGCCATATTACATATGAGGCAATCCCTATTCTTATCTTCCTTAGTAAGTAGAAGCTTTGTCTATTAGTATTAATGCATACAATAAAACATACAAGCTGTGCTCCATGGCTGAGTTAGCATTGTGTTAATATTTAGTACAGTACACAGTAATTGAAGCAGTTAGCATTTTGTTTCACCATATACCACTGTCTCATCTACATATTTACTGCTGTGTGATAAGTAAACATGATAATTTTTTATCTTTTCCTTTGGAGTGCTGTGTTTACTATGTGTGCTCTGAGCACACTCCTCCCTGTTGTCATTAATTCACTTGTTCTTGCAGTCAAATTGAGAGTGAAATGAATTACTGTTGACTCCTAATCTAGCTTCAAACTCATGTACGCCACTGACAAACTTCTGCCTAGCCACCACTGATGACTCCCTGGCACCTTCTCCCTGAGAGTACAAGGCTGCCCTTCCAAACATGAATTCCTGTTTTTCAAGCAGAAGTGTTATCCGTTTGAAACTGCTTGTCCCTGCAAGCAACACAACAGAGACTTAACTTCAACTGTGTAAATCTGCCTATGACGAGGCTGAAAAATAAGCTATATAAAAACATGAAGCTAAGCAAGATATACAGCGCAGTCACAGGGCAGCATTTACCAACACTAACCTTAGTCTGCAGACCTGCACCCCAAAAATAAAGTACTGGATGCCTCCAAGGGGTCAGTCAGGGTTTGAAGGACTACACGTTTGCTCTGAATCACAAGTGGAAGAGGCCAAGTTTGACCACACTACTGTGTGAGCTCAGAACGGGACTGAACCTCAGGTTTCTGTAGTCTGCACTGCAGATCAGCTTTTTGATCAGTTTGTAGTGATATCTAAGTCTAACCCACTTTGCTGTGCTCTAAAAGAGAACTGCAGATTGGTCTTCCTCCTGGTAGTTCAACATGGACCAAAAAAGCATTTGGGGCTATCAGGTTGTTTTGCAGCCTCTCACTTTGTCTCTCACAGTTCATAACATTACATAATAGCTGCTTGGAGCTGCTTTAAAAATCTCCACTGATTTAATCCTGTAGACTGCACACAGTTAATGCTTCCCTCCTGCAGAAAATTTTGCTCAGAGAACAAATGGAAAATAATCAGTGCTAATTTTACATTTTTCATTTCCAAGGCCAAATGACATCACATAAGTGAGTCATTATCAAAGCCTAAAATTCTCTTTGAGCCAGCATTTATCATGAATAAACTGCAAGTGCAGGCAGTCCTGTTACATAAATGCCACCAGTAGATTACATTTTTGAAAGCTGCAGAAATTTGCTAGTCTTAGTAATTTACTCAGCCAAACACACTTTCTTGGCTTTAATCTTTCTTTTCCTTAAACAAAAGTTTCTGTAATTTACGATTCAGTTGTTGATTGATGTTAACAGTAGTACCAACAAGATATACTTACTGAAGACTTTGACTATCGTTGGTTCTTCAGAAACATCATCTTCTGTAACTAGCATACATACAAATCTCTTTTCGTCACTGATTCTTGCATTCTTGATGGATAATGTATAGTTTTCTGAAAGACTCAACCTGTCTTTGTAGTCTGGTACATCATCATACTGTACATTTTTTTTTGTTGATGATCTGAAGGCGATAAATACTGGAGATCCATTTGGCATTTCCTAAAATAAAAGGATAAACAGTTCTATTTTGCATAAACATTCATTTAGAAGTTTCTGAAGATCTGCAATTGGTACAAAATTCATAATTAAAAAAATCTGAAAACGACATTCAATGGCTTTTTTTCTGATTAATTTTTGTCGTACAAACAAGTAATTCAGTGAAATACGAGAACTCACTTAAGATTGCCCTGGTACACATTGAGAATACAATCAGCAGAATAATTTCAATCCTCTGGTTCGATCTCAGCATAGCATAGGGCTTTCTTTAATGAAGGCTGGTGGTTGTGGCACCACCTGCCTCTGTCTGTATGAAAAAGTATTCGAAATAGAAGCATTCATAAGCTAGGCTCAAAAGCTTCCGTTTCCTTTTTCCATGTTTTACATGTTCATATTGTTTGTCTGGGATATTCAGACTTCATTCCAAATGCAGGATTTAATCAGGGATAAATGCCCACTTTATTAGAAATTAGTTTTTAGCTTTTTTTTTCCCTCTTTGTTTTTTAAAGCACCCAAGAGCTTGTGGCATGGAAATATACACACAAACAAATATCGTTATTTATGCATCTCAGGATAATCTGCAAAATATCATCTTCTACATATCCTCCTTATATTAATCAGTATGCAATTGCCATCCTAAGAACACATACAAAGTTGACAACCTTGTATTAACCGACCATGTCCAAATTTTTTTTTTATGAGAGACAAAGGTACAGGCTGAGTTCTGCAGGACTGCAACCCTCTTGCCTTCCCCCGCCCCTCCTACATGCACACACACACACAGAGCAGGAACGGACACTGTCTGCCTTTAATAAAGTGAGGTAGAAGGCCGATTCCCATCTTTATGCTCAAGTATTGTGCTGGGAGCTGCAAGAGGTTTTCATTCCTTTTTATCCCTTGTACCTTGCAGCACTGATGTGAGTAGTGTTCCCAGCACAATACCTCTGCTTGACTGCACAGCCCACAAAAGCATGACGATGCTGTGACAAGAGATGAGCAGCATCAGAGCCAGACAGGGAGTAGGAGACTATAGCTAATGCCAAGTTTAAATTCCCTTATAGTCTTTCTTCCTCCCACTCTTTTAACTCTTGGATTACTCTAGGTGTCTGTCACAGAGGAAAGAAAGCATTGCTTCGACTCAACATGCGCAAAGTTGGCTGTCAAATGAAAATGAGCTCTTAACTACCTAAGACAGGGCATGAACATGCAAAGGTAGAAACTAAAGAAACACCTGCTCCTGCCATGGTGCAATTCTCTCAATGTCCCAGACTCCCATCTGCGTTCCAAATTGCTACTCCTAAGGCAGCAGAGTAGGAAATTATCTTCCTTCTTCTAATGAAATAATCACCCACCAAAAAAACCTAAACCACCACCACCGCCCCTGCTAAACGCAAGTGCGTGGAACGTGCCAGAAACTTCATATGACTGCAATTGGATGAGCTTTTCTTCACATTAGTTTATGTCCCTTTCCATTTAGAAGAAGGTATGATGCCTCCATCCGCTGCTTGGTACTTGTCCGAGATGAGGAATCCAAGTGCACTGGAAAGAAACAATGCATTTCTCTTTCTCAAAATAGCCATACATCTTCATACAGATGGACTTCATCCCAAGAAGTCAGCAGACTAAAAAGCACATTGCAAAATGTAGGCCCTGCATCTTCTGAATGCTTATATGAAACAGTTTCATTGTCCCTCCATAGACTTCTGACTTAATTTCCCAAAACATTTTTGTGGAGCAGGAACTCTTGAGAGGATGAAGTCTGCAAAAGCTGTAAACCATCTGGTAGAAGGGAAGGAGCAAGGAGGAATTATGAAACAATCCTCAGTAGCAGACCTACCTGCTGTAAAGTAGGCAGGTGGATGCCACTCAGAAAGAAAGAGAGAAAACTATGTAATTTTAAATCCACTGTCACAGTAAGCATCACCTGTTATTGCTGTTATTGGTTTGAGCATGAGAGATTTACAGAAGCAGGCAAACCAGTTGTCCCGACATCAGTCTGTGAAGCAAATGGATTTTGGTATCCTGGCATTTTTTTTCCACATATGCTTCCAGGTTTAGTTTAACTTTGATAAGCTTATTCTCCTTTTGGCCCTGGATAATAATTGCATGAAAAGAAGTACATCCTGCAGTATTCCTGCTGCAGGCTGACAGAGTCAGCTAGGAGAGCATTACAATTTTTGTCTCTGTTCTCCACGTGCTATAAATGGCAGAATAAAACCACCAGCAACTCTACTGAGATCACGTATGCCCTCTTCATCGCTCTGTATTAAACATGTTGAAGCATGAATCAGTATTGTGTGACTGTCAGATCAACCAGACCTGGGTACAGCGCATTCCCAGGGATAAAGCAAGCTCTGCTTCAAGGCAATGCACTTCAAAAGTATTCAAATGTACAACTTCGGCTCTCCTCAAGCAAGCAAGACACCACCAGGTAACATGCCATATCTCTAACAAGAGAACTCCCAAATAATTATTTCTCTTGAACAATTATTAATTCCTCAAACATCTACTCTACACTTGGCAGAAATTACGCAGATTGGAATCTTGCAGTCTTACAATGTATGTCTTTGTATTCAAGGCACAAATCCTATTGATTGGAGTCTTGTAATCTCACCCATAAAAAACACACATCTTCTTACACCAGCAGTAACGAACATAAAAGTAAGCTGTACTTACATATTTCCATTTTCCAAACATAAGACCATCTGGTACTTCTAGACGACAAGGCATAGTAATAGTATCTCCATATACTGCATTTACTGTGTACAATCCCAGAGCTAGAGGAGAAACAGAAAGAGAGGAAACAATTTTAAGTATTTTCTTGAATTCCCATATCCTAGCTAACATTTGGTTCACAGCTATTTACAAATCCACAGCCATGTCCTTTGTAAATGGGTATTTTCCAGCATGAGATTTATCCCCAAACCTCTGACAAAACAGGATTCCTGTCATTAAACTATTTTACTTAAACATTATGACCTTTCTGGACCCATGTTTCCTGCTGCAGCCTGTGGGAGCCAAGTGGATTTTCAGACAGGACTGTATCTGCTCAACTGTATCAACATATACACCACAATCAGTGTCCACAGCTATAGTCCCAAACATAAAACTTCAAAAGGAAAATCCCATGACCTTTATTTTCTTCATCTGAAAAAAAAAGCTACTTCTGCCTGGAGAGGTTATGTTGCAACTCAGTTTTATTGTGAGGAGGCTACCAGACAAGCAATATCCTGGTTGCTGCACTACATAAAACTTCAAAAAGAAAGAAAGTGTTATTTGAGTGCTGGATTCTCTTGAACCTCGGAAACAAACTAGTCTGCACATTTGGATTTTGGAAAAACCAAGTGAAATGCTTCTATGAATTATTTAAGATTAGTTTTTATAGAAAGCTCAGCACAATGTTATCATGCTAATGCATACAAACTTACAGAATGAAACTGACCCACTTATTTTCATTGTCCAAAACATGGGAACTGAACAAAAACAACAGACCCTAAAGCGATGAAATATTAAAATGCAAGGAAGTTTAAAGGTGAGGATCTTACAATGTGGTGTAGTTGATTCAACGCAACTTTTCTTTGCTTGCGTTTTCGGTAGTTCCACCTGCTCTTGGTTATGCTTGTTCTCCTTACACTTAGGGAATATTTTGCCTCTGGTGCTTGCCTGGTATCGCTGAGAAAGCGCACTATCTGGGCTCTCACTCACATATCTGTAGCTTCTGTCAGGGTCTCAGCATCTCCCCTTTTGCTCTCTCCTCATTTGCAACTGGACCTACAAAATTAAACACTTGGTGCCAAAGAAACCTTATTTAAGAGAGATTAGTGGGATGCTGGTGATGTAGCCAGGGCTGCAGAAACACAGACAGAACGTCTTCTAGAGACATTCATTTTTCCAGAGATTTGGCCCTTCTTACTAGAGCTAGAGAAAGCAAACCTTTTCCCATTCACCGCAAAAGACTGGAGTCATAGAGCCTTTATACAATTCCAAGTCCTGAGGCAGCTGAGGCAGCCACTGAGAAGATCTAACAATTCTCTTGCTTTCTGTACACATATACTCCGTCAGGAGGTTTTGCCAAGGTTTTACTTTTTTGTTTAAATGAAATCATCAAAGAGCCAAGCACTGAATTACTTGCCTACAATTTAAATTGGAAAGACTAATTAGAATTAGAGCATTTTCTTCAGGTGAGGACTTCAGAGCTCACTGTTAGCACCAGGTCATATTTATCATTCGTATCACAGTGATTTGTACTGTGTCACACTGCACAAAGAAATAGTATTCCAAAATCCTGCATTAAAGAAGCTTACAACCTAGATGGCATCACATGATAAGGCAGAGAAGCAGGCAAGCAGACTGGAGCTCAATGGACTAAAGGAACACAGGAGATAACAGGCACCATTACCTGCACATATCTTACACATTTTTCCTTCATATGGCTCCTTTCAGACTAAACAACTACTAATTCTGTTACATCATTAGTCACAGATATACTTTAGGTAGGTCATTCAGACTGTAAGGGCTGCATATTCTCATTTACTGTATGGTTTATGAAGACCAGCTGTTTTGTTAATGACAATAGTAGTTGGTCCACTAGATGGTGCTGAGTAAGTGCAATCTCTAAAAATGAAACTTTTTTTTTTTAAAAGAAATCAGCTAACTTCAATCTTACAGAAACAGGACTGAAGTTTTACAAAATCAAACTACAAATGGAAATAAAATTCAGAGCTTGAACAAGTTTTTTGCCTTGGCCCTCTCTTGCATTTATCCTCACTCTAGGAGGCGGATCATGCAACTTCAGCTTTGGAAGTTGAATCCCAATTTCCACTTTTGCCAGAGCTATTAAAACCAATCCTTTCTGGTTCCTCTCTCCCACAGGTACAAAATCACTGGAGACTTGCAAATATACATTCAACTAGTAAGCTGGTCAGTACCTGTCAAATTCTAGTCAAATGTCATTTAGTAATTTGAAATTTGGCATCACATAGAAAACCAGAAACTACTCATCCTGCTATGAGATATTCCCTGTCATTAGCAGGAAACAAAATGATCCTGTGGGACCTGCAATACTATTCTGTCCTAGAGACCTCTTTAACCTCTGCACTTTGCTAAGGTAACAAGTATATGCCACCAAAGACCTCACAAACAGCCTCATGAGCATGAATGAAACTCCTTCTGTAAAGGAAGCATACCAGGTAATTGATGAAGGGCCTGATCAAGAGAAAGACTGGCCTCTGATTTTAGGAAGAACTCTTTCATCTGAAAGGCATTCTTTAAGATGGCCAACTTCCCACATCCTTCCCCCCAGAAATCGTGTCTTCCCATAAATTTTGCCTAAACTAAAATCGCAGAGTTTTCTAGGGATTTGTTAACACAGAACCACAGAATCAAGAAGACACAGGTTTTTACTTCAAATGCAGATAAATGGTCCTCACAAGAATACAAGAGGTCCTACTCCTCCTACTTTTGTAGCAAGAAATCTAGGACATTTAAGAAGCACAAACTAGTTGAACAACTGTGAACTTCCACTGGAAGAATTGCAGCAATCTCCGCAAAACAACTTTACGAACTTTTATATTAAGAAACAAATCTGAAAAAAATCTCAACAAATTTGGAAATCCCACTGTCTGTTGCAACATAAATATGTACAAATATATTTACAAGTCTATGTATAAAATGGTGGGATGAAGAGGAAATCAGAAGAAAATTACTACTTAACTATATGACAGAGCTTACCACGAATCATCATTTTCTAAGAGCCTTTTATACAATTTCCAGCTTATTCTGAGAAGAAAAGGGAAGTGGGATCCTCAAATACCTAACAAATTGCTTTATGCCCTAACACAACTCAAGGTCAATGTCAATGCCCTTGTATCTCATTAACTGCAGAAGGGCATAAAGGCCACTGTAGGGAATAACACTGCAAGAAGTCAGCAGACACCATGCCCCATCCTGTTGTATTTCTGATGCACCTTTCTGTAGCTAATTAAGAGCTCAGCCAGCTCCCCTGCATGATTTTCAGATGTTACTTTCTAAAACTGAACCAGTGTTGTTAATAACAGCACTAATTCAGAGGCAGGATCTTGTCCCACATAGACTAGGAGAAGCTCTGCTTGAGCTAGCTATGAATTACAGCTACATAGCAGGTTAATAAAGCTCACTTTCCTTCCATGTCTTTAAATACGCATTTGAGCAGGCTCAGGTGACTCTTAATTAATTTCCTCCTCTTTGATCCAGTGCTGAAGAAACTCTGCTTAAGTCAGACTAAACCTTTCCACATAAGTTTTGGACACGGGAAGAAAGTAGCAGCAATAGGAAGCATTATGACTCAGAGAAAAATCCTTGTGGGACGCTGCTGAATTGAGATGGCATTTGCTGTTGATACGGTCAATTATAGCACTTTCCTTGTTCTCGTGGCAGTGGTAACTCCTCTTTGTCCCCCTCTCTGCCTGCATATCACAGGGCGAGAACCAAGAAGTACTCACGTATTTGGATGACAAAACAAAAAAATCTGACTATTTCATCAGAGGCTTAGAGGAAGCAGAGGGCCTGTTATTTAGGTCCTCACCAAGAGATTATGATTGCAGGTCATAATTTAGACTAATTATTGATTTTAAATCAACAGGGTCACATAAAAGGAACAGATAGAAGGTGAATATCTAAAAATCCGGAAGCTGATGTTTCTCCAAGGAAATATCAAAAGCTGTAGGAAGCATGTGGAAAGTCACCATGTTTTCCACCTCTACCTTCCATTTGAAATACTGAATATTTTTCTCACCACAAACGCTTTTTTTAAGTGCTTAAGAGTAACACTTTTGTGACAAATGTAAAACAGACCAAGGGCTGTTCAAACATCCTTTAGATGAAATATCCACTGGAGACTATAAATCTGTATCTTAAAACTATTAGTAGCACAGGTACTGCCTGAAATTTGTCTTCACTGGCCCGCTCGTCTACCTCATAGCACAGCTTACTTCCAGTTACTAAAGCAATGGAAAACTGGGCAGCTGAGCTTCCCTTAATACGCTTTAGTCCACTGTTTTAAATGGTATTTTACATCTACAGAGATGTCCTGCATTTTCCTTCTGCATCTCATTTTTTACTGCTGATGCTTCTGCCCCAGTAAATTCAGCAAAGATGCTTTCTACTACATTTTCTGAATCCAAGGAGCAAGGTATCATTACCAGAGAACGGCTTGCTTGCCACTATGGTTCTTTACAGCAATCATCAGCAGTAAGCAGGGAAGCTCACTTAGCAGCTTCTGAAATAGAAATGTCCAAATCCAAGAGCTATTATGTCCATTCAGCACCTACTTCAGAAACGTAAGTTATGTTTGGCACTCCAAATCTTTACTTGAATATCTGGCTTTCCCATCTTATCTTCAGGTAGCCCAGATTAGTTTGTATTTAATATGTTGTGAGAAGCTAAAAAGTTCTCCTCAATGAAATAAATATTTTATTAAGTGGCTTGTTATCAGCCTTGAAGTAGAAACAGGCAGATCTTTCTTCCTGACCTCTCTGTCACTTCCTAAAAGAATTCCAGGCTTACATACAGGTCCTCCTAAGTATCCATTTAGGTATCAGCCAGGAAAGTCAGCATTTCAAAAAAACAATAACTGCATTCTTAAGATAAGGAAGTCATCTTTTATTAACAGTACTTTTTTTTAAGGACAAAGCAGCACATAGATGACAGCAAAGTGTTCGTACAACATTAAACGTATTAGACAAAAAGGCCCAGCTTTGAATGAATCAGACAAAACTCGACATGTACTCACTATCCCAACTGTTGATACTCATGTCTTAAGGTGGATTTTAACTTGGAGAAATATTTTCCATTCTATTAAAAACAGTATTTAGGGAAAAAAATTAAGAGAGTTAACACAATTACAGAATGGTTGAGGTTGGAAAGAATCTCTGAAGGTCATCTGGTCCAACCCTGCTGCTCAAGCAGGGCCATCCACAGCCAGTTGCCCAGGACTATATCTAGACAGGTTTTGAGTATCTCCAAGGATGGAGACTCCACGACTCCACAGCCTCTCCGGATGACCTATGCCAGCGCTTAGTCACTCTCCCAGTAAAATAGTGTTTCCTGATGTGCAGAGTCATGTCTTGTGCTTCAGTTGGTGCCATCCCATCTTGTCCTGTTACTGAGCACCACTGAAAAGCACCGGGCTCTATGCCTTTTGCATCTTCTCAGCCTTTGCTTATGCGAGAGATGGTTCAGTACCTTCAGCATCTTTACAGCCTTTCATTGCACTCTTTGCAGTATGCCCGTCTCTCTCTTGTACTGGGGAGGTTAGAATCATAGAACAACCACATTGGAAGAGACCCACCGGATCATCAAGTCCAACCGTTTCTATCAAACACTAAAACACGCCCCTCAGCACCTCGTCCACCTGTGCCTTAAACACCTCCAGGGAAGGTGAATCAACCACGTCCCTGGGCAGCCTGTTCCAATGCCCAATGACTCTTTCTGTGNAAGGAGCAGTCTCAGCAGTGCCAAGTATAGAGGGAGAATAACCTTCTTGGAGCTGCTGGTCACACCGTTTCTGATACAAGCCAGGATGCCACTGGCCTTCTTGGCCACCTGGGCACACTGCTGGCGCATGTTCAGTCGGCTGTCAACCAACACCCCCAGGTCCTTCTCCTCCAGGCAGCTTTCTAGCCATTCTTCCCCTAGTCTGTAGCTCTGCATAGGGTTATTGTGCCCCAAGTGCAGGACCCGGCATTTGGTCTTGTTGAACCTCATGCCATTGGACTCAGGCCAGTGGAGTAGCCTGTTCAGATCCCTTTGAAATGGGAAATGGTCACACTGCTCCAGATGTGTCCTTATCAATGCTGAGTAAAGAAGAAGGATCACCTCCTTTAAACTGCTGGCAGTACTTTCCTTAATACAGCCCAGGACACCATTACATTCCTTTGTTGCAAGGGCACATCGCTGGTTCACATTCAACTTGGCATCCACCATGACCCCATGGACCTTTTCTGCAAAGCTGCTTTCCAGGTGGTTAGCCACCTTCCATGCTACATGGAAGCTGGACTTTTCAGACAGGACTCAACTTTTAACTACTTCTCTCCCTTTTACAGTAAGACATTTAGTAAACTTTCAAGACATTAACAACACTGTTCACAGGAGCAGAGAAGAGAAAACGCAGCAAACATGTAATGGACCTCATGGTTCCCTACCTAGGCCTGACAAAGTTAGCTGTGAAAAGGCTAAGTCCTGTGCAGATATAATGGGGCATTAATAATCCTTTTTGCTGAGTCACAACAGGCTGGGAGCCAGACCTCTGCAACAGTGGCCCAGGTGTCATTTTTTTCAACAAGTTTGTCGTTGTGATCCAGCTCACTGTACTGTGCATATGACAGCCCTCATTTCAGGCTGGTGGCTACAATCATTCCTTGTTTCAGATGCTGGGCATCAAAATAGGGAACCAGGGCAAACACTCCCAAGAAAATTCAAACATTGTTTATCTTCATCATATGAATACAATTAAAAACAAAAGAGTGTGTGTTTGCAGACATGTTATCTGATACAGGTTACATAGATGGTATATTGCTTATCTCTGCCTTTTTAAATACTGAAACAAATCTACAGGTGGTGACTTCAAAAGGACTATTAGTTGAAGAGAATCATCACTATTATCCAAGAGGGAAACTAACTGCAGATAAACATATCCAACAGTATTTAATGTAAGGCACACTTGTAAAACAACGTAACAGGACTTGCTGAAGGGTATCTTATACTTTATCACAGCATTCCTTGAATGAGTTTTGAAACCTGAATAACACTAGAGAACAGCCAATTTTAATACCAAAGGAAAAATAAATCCTTTATCATTTTATAAGCTCTGATGCAATGGACAGCAATTACCCTTTGGAATCATCAATGCTAAATTGAGCTCTTTGAAGATGTGAAGCTACTGAATGGGACTGCACATTCAGGTTCTTTTTTTGGAGGATGAAGATCCAACACAAAAGATGGCTGTGCCTCTGGAAGATGTGCTCTCTTTTCATAAACTGGTCAAAGAAACATCTACTTAACTCCAAAGGCACAAATAGCCATGTTCACACAAGCAGGAGCACTTATGTGCTTAATGCTGATTTTGGCAAGTACTCGGACAGATTAGGGAGATGGGGCTTGGTGCTCAGAAATATCAAGGCATCAGGCAGTACACATCAGGAAATGGGCAGGGAATTTCAAGCTAAAGAGATACTGAAAACACCAGAGAGCAGGCACGAAATGACAGCAGAATTCAGCTATCATTACGCTACAAAATGCATTACACTTGTTTAACACACAGAGAGTTTTGCCTTATGAATGAGGAAAATTTTCTAAAGGAAACATGATAGTAATTCATATATCCTAGACTAATATGCTCCTACTCATTTCTAATTCCTTATAAATCAAATGTTTTCCTTATTAGTACAAAGATGAGAGCTATAATTAGCAAGCAGCTGAGATAACCTGTCCCATCTAACCATGGCTGCACAAGCTCAGCCTGATCAATAAAGAAAACCCCAGCTCTCTCCTTCAAGAGGACTTGAGGTCACTGCCTGTTTCTCAATGGTATTTCGCTCTATAGTTCAGCCAGCTGTGCACTGCATGAGATGCAAAGTTTTCCTACAAATGCATATTTTTTTGGCTTTCTGTGCAACCCCGTATGTGAGCTCAAGGCTGGGGCCTGCATGAATTTAGGCCCAAAATCACACAGAGCATTTTAACCACAAAGTCCTACAACATGACCAAATAAAACTCAAGTGCTGTGTGCCTGTTCACAGACCAGACTATTCAACTGCTGCTCATTTCACTGAGGGCTATTTCTGCTCTAAGATATCAAAACATCCAGCTGTTTCAGTAATTCAGTGACTATTTTCTCCCACTTCCCACAACAGCTTTCACATTTGCATGCTCCCTTCCCAGAAGCTTCACTTGTAGCTTGATTTTGAACAATTTTAGCACAAGGTTTTGAAAAGATTGAGGAAAAATTCAGACTTCAAGGTAGAGATCTTAGAAAGTTATGTTCTTCCAAGAGGGGATGGTTTTGTAGTAGATGCTACAGCATGTAGTTTGTAGAGGTTACCATTAATGTTAGCTTTACCCTAGGGAGGTTCACATTGAGCATTTCTTTGAACATTTTCTATCATCATTGCTACTAAAGGAGCACTGGAGAACATTACTAGAAGAGCTTCAGTCTGAATCTACTAAAACACATAGACTGCATCTAAAAAATGATGACTAATAACCTTTTGTCAGCTTAGAAATTTAAAATGGTATATAAAAATAATGATCATGACAGTAATGATAATCATCAAAAGTTTCTAGAATTTTTGATAGGTAGGCAAAAGAAATTTGTACATAGTCATACTTCTTTAAAATCAAATGCCCATCATTAAACACATTATAATTGTCACTTAAAGTAAAACAGATACTGCTTTCCAAGTCAGTAAAGCTTTCAAACTACAGAATAAAAAGCTGTTCCTAGCATTAGCTTCTGCAAGGCCTGAGATCAAGTGAGCAGTTCAAAGCTCAGTAACTGATGCAAAATGCTATCACAAAATGTATTATTTGTGTCAGTGTATCAACCTTCCTATTTTCTCACCTCTGCTTCTATTCTGATGCCCAGCTTCAAGAAGACAAAGGAAACTGTTAAGACCAGTAGCTCTGAAACAGGACCACCAAAGCTCTGGTTTGCTTGGCAGCAGTAAGCACTTCTCTGCTTTTTAATCTGGTCCCTTTTAAATCAGGAAGCCTTCAAAATCTGCTCAAGAACTGGAAGGAAAACACATGAAAGCCACCAGTGCCTTTGTACCACGTGGGCTTTGTGATAGAAAAATTTTCCTTTCAAACAGAAAGTCCTAAGCTTCTTTCCACAAATCACCACCCCAAAACATCACCTGTGATTTCAATGGCCTTCTAAGCACACTATTTTATGGAAACCCTAGCTTTTGCCTTAGAATTCAGTAACTCTGTTTCTGGATCTGGTGCTAATCCAAAACCAGTCACAGATTTGTTTTGCAGGATGATTTGAGGGTTTAAATTTTTAAGTCCTCAGAGTAAATCTCACAGGTTTTGAGAACTTACATATATAACAGTGTTGCTGTAAGTAGGAAAAAAATGTAGTTCAATTCCAAGTAAATATTTACAAAAAGGAATTTTGGGGAAAAAACTCCTACCTACATAAAAAAATTATTGAATTATTATAAGACTAGCAGAGACGATGTTTCCACAGGTTGAACCATGTCAAAAGACAAGTCCAGTATTGGTAAGTTGTGGTCAGCATCAGAAAACACAGCTGTGTAAACACCATACAGTGCGAAAAAAAAAAGCTATTTTACCCACACTTGATGCTGCAGTTGAAAGGCCACTATTAATTATTTACTTTAATAGGATTTTTTTACAAAATATTGCTTAGGATAATTCTTGCAGTTCAGAGGAAGAGACAAAATGGCCAACATATCTTCTTATAAATACTTCTGTTCAAGATATAGCCATGACTAAACGAACTATGATATTTTTAACATAGTAGAAAATTGAAAATAGTTATTAAAATAGTTACCAACATATGGTGTGATTTTTTACAATGGTCCAGCACATCTGTCAGGGAAGTGAGTTGTAGCTTACTAATGTTTCATGATACAAGCTCTCTGCCAAGAGATGAGCTCAAATGCGGGAAAACAGTATTGAGTCAATACTGCAATGAGTTTCAGCTTTAAAGGGTACAGCTAATTAGATAAAATGAGACCAACAAAGCTTTTGTAGCTTGAGGAAATTTCTTACTCCTTTTGAGGTTAGCCTCTGGCTGTTCCAGCAGCATACCTGTTATGCTTCTCCAGTGCCCTTCCAGAGCACTCTTCCATTCGCTACAACTACTCCAATCACATTTTATCTTCTCATTATGCTAGTCAGCAATGCTACTGAAAATCCAATAGCTTAAAGGGACTTGAAAGTTTTGAAACCTGTAGTTTCTTAAAAATAATTATCTAAAATACCTCATTATATTTTGCTATGAATCCTTTCCCCCCTTTTTTTAAAAAATAGTCAATAGCCAGTATACTAAAAAAAGAGCTGGCCCTCTCACTTTTTCTTAACTTATTATTGACAGTGTGGATCAATACACTCTACAGGCTAATAGTGCAGAAAAAACACATGCATAAATACTGAATAAAAGGCTAAACATGTTATTCATATCAGACCTATGAAAGGTTTTGTTTGCACTCTAAGTAAGAGTACATTGCCTCGTCATCTTAGATTTTAAGGCAATGTCAAGTTGGCAGTGCACCAAGGCAGATGATCTTCTGGAAAAGGAGGCTGAAATTTTGCCACTTGCATCCTTCTGATTGCAAATGCTGCTGCACGCCTCAGAAATGGGGTTGCAATCATGGTGGCATCTGGAATGGAGACAGCAAAGGGAGCCCAAACCTGCTGTTTCCTTCCAAGGGCACCTGGAAGCAAACAGACTGTTCCTCACAGGGTGAGACACTTGGGCTCTCTCCCTACCACAGCCATTAACCTCTTCCCACCAGTCTGCACTGGATTAAACCAACAAGAAGCAGCAACTGTAAGAAGTCAAAGAGGTGGTGACTGCATCCCATGTGGTTAACTGCTGTTTCTGGGAAGGTGTAATCACACCACCATGTTAAGAATCCACAGTGATCATCATTTAACAAAAAAACAGTACTGTGCCCAAGTTCCTGACCCAGGGTGGTCCTCTACAACTATGGAAAACACAGGGCAAAACGTTTCCTTTCACACACATTATGGTTCATATGTGCTATTGAGGCTAACTTGTCTGGATAGAAGCATCCCTTGTAAGTAGATCCCTTTAGATTTTGATTTGCGAGGATTGATAAGCAGGTAAGAGGACAAGAAGCAGACAGATCTTCCACATACAGTTGTTTGAGGAGTTGGGTGCTAAGAAGCATATGCCTCATTGATCTATGCTCCAACTTCTGTATCAAAACAGAGGAAAAATAGTTCACGCAAGCACCTAGCTCTGAAAAAGCAGCTGATAAGCAGCATTTTCTTCCCCCTGGTACCAGCTAGATGCAAGAATGTGCAAAGAGACATCACAGGCAAGTCTGACCTTGAATCTACCTGCTCCCAATCAAATATTAAATATGTGGAAAGGCTCCATAACCAAGCTGACAGAAACAATAGCAGCATCAATGCTACTTGAATTTTCTCACTTGCTTCGTGCACATTTTCTACTTTGACAGAGTGAAAATTGCATGGTTAACATGCCTAAGGCTTGGCAGTACAGTAACAGAAATTATCTGTACCTCCCACTATAAAGGTAAATAAAAAATACTGATTTTCTTGAAAAGTGAAAATTTATTAACAATTCATCTTTTACAAAAGATGTATTTCCCAAAATATGCATACATTTCTTGCATTTCTTTAAGCATTAAGGTGTCTCAAAAGAAAAATCAAGGTACCAGAAAGCATGTCAGAGGATCATTTTGCAAAGTATGAGGGAAAAAACAAAACACCATTCACTCCAGCTGAAAGTAATAAAGGCAAAGGAAAAAAAAAAGGATTTGGAAAAAATAAGGAAACACACACAAAAAAATTATAAAACCTATTGTAGTTTAAACAATGCTACCACAGTCCTCCTATGCAAAGGAATCTCAATAGCAGGTATTGTTCTAACCACTTCCCTCTTGTGAGTTGTCTGCATTCTGCCCACAGTCCTCCTTATAGGAATAAGCATTTCTCTTCTGACCGTCTTGGATCCTTCCAAGTTGAAAATTAGTACCTGATAGTTTTAAATCAAGTATTTTTTGTTTCTCAATCATACTCATGGTTCCTCTACATCAAAGCATTTGCACTGTCAAGTAATCCTAAAACAAAGGCCAGATTGCTACTGCTGCATACGTTCCAGATCTGCAAACCTCATTCTCTCCATTACCTGCACATTCACCTAGGCATTTCGTTATTTGTGCAAAACCATCCTAAGGTTCATTTCCCCAGCTCTGCAACAGACTTGCTGTCAGCATTTCGTTATGCAGCAAACAGGGTTTCCAGCAAGCAGAGAAGAATCTGTGAGGAGAAACCATGTTTTTTCTTCTCTTTCTTTATCAATGTTCTGAAACATCTGAAGAAATTCCAAGTCCTTAATAATTCCATTCACACCAAAAAGTAAGAACAAAATATTTGGTGAATGGAAGTTTTGATAGCCAACTTGCAGATGTGCACAACCTAGCTTCCACTGACACTCCACTTAGACAGGCACCTGAAATCATGCATGCAATACTATGTACCACAGAAACATGTTCTTCCTACCCGCCCTTCATCAAGGCTGTGGCATCCACCCATAATTAACAGGCAATATCCTGCCACACTTCCAAACTGGAGTCACACTTACTGGACACCTCCTGGTTACTGGTTTTAGCAGTGTTTGTTCCCAAAGAAACCAGCTAGATTTCATCAACAAAGGAAATAATAACCTGTGATTGTAATGTGTACAGAATATTATTTCCAGTGAACGTGCTACATTTAGTTGTGGTAAAGACCATGCACTAATCATCTCAAACCCACCCACTCCCCAATTCTTTTCAGAAGCTACACCTTTAAAGGGCATAGACGAAGGACATATTTACCTTTCTGTAACACTGAGTGGGTGGAAAAAGCTGTACATGCTCTCAAAAGAAAACATCTAGTCCTTCTGAATTAGGCCAGCAGATTGGTAAATGGAAAGCATCGGTTTTATGTGCCATCAGGTGACTGTAGTTGAATGGACATCTCCCCAGTTGATGAGAGGCTTTTGGCTGCTCCATCTGTTTCCAACTGCATTCCCTACTAATAAGGGAGAGGACAAAGTGACGCAGATGAAATGAATATAGCCTCCTGAAATCACCAACAGGTCTTTGTTACCTGGAGACAAGGCCTATCATTTCACTGATAGCACAATAACATAGGTGTGAGGGAGGAGAAAGCTCATTGAAAGTATAATGCTATAAATCCTTATGATTTATGGTAAAATAAGTGACTAACAGCTCCTCTGAGGCCCTCTTTAGATTTAATGGGCTCCTCACAGACACAGCATTTTAAATTTCACAGATGCCTGCAGCCAGCCCTGGTGCTTGCAAATGTCTCCTGCTGTAGGAGGATAAGCTGAAGCAGACATGCACTTTCACCAACAGGAGAAATCAGTATCACCTTCATCTCTGAAATTTTGTCTTTGCCTGCCTTTCTTAAGCAATATGCTGAAAATTAGCAGGTGTGTCAGCAGCACTACGTGCAAACTATATATAGAAAGAAAGTTAACATTGCACAGACTCTTATTCAATAATGAAACATAGATGCATGGATATGGAAACATGTAAGGCTGGTTTGACACCAGTGCCCATCATTTATACTTGTGGATACGACTGACATGGGCAGTGGTATGAAATGCTGCCAAATATTAAAATCTGTTTCCACTTCATGTATTTATATATTTATGTGTATACAGAAGCTAGCAACTGACATGCCTTTACTTTTCTTTTTTGCATAAATTCTTTGTTGGTTTTACAAAAAAAATTCCTCCATTTCTTAAAATAATTCTGTGTATACAAAACAATGCAGGAAAGGACCACTCAATTACAGTTCAAACCTGGTGGATGGGCTCGCAGCTCACAATGATTTTCCAAGATAATATAACAACAGAACATATAGGTACTTTCCAGCTATTGAACAAATTGCTCTAAATTTCAGCTGCCTTCTGGAGAAAAAACTGATGGGCTAGAAAATACAATACGGTTCCTATCTTTTTTAAAAATAATATATGAATTACTTTCTGGATTTTTAAACTGTAGACATTGCTTTCTGCAAATACAGTGTTTCTATAAAAGTTAAAAGCAGCCTCATGCACAGTAAAGCCTACCTTTAGTCCCAAAAAGGGTACCAAAGAGTTACTGTAAATGTGTGCAGGCAGAAGCAATACAGAAGTTGAATCTTTTAAATATTTATGCACATATTTATCTTCAAGAACAAACAGTCCCACAGCACAAGGACCAGGGCACAAAACATCTGCATTAGTACTAGACAACATTTATGCTGACCAGGCATCCCTCCCTATTATTCTCCCTATTATTATATATATATTGTCATAGCTTCCTGAGAGTCCAGGACCCCCCTTGCCATGACTGCCACAAAGACTGAGAGAGGAGTCATACTTGTAGGAGACTCGCTATTGAGGGTGACAGAGGGTTCGATATGTTGAGCAAACACCACTCACAGGAAAATCTGTTGCATCCCAGGAGCCAAGGTAAGGGATGTGGCCGGGGAACTTCTCAACTTCATGAGTTCAAAAGACTATTAGCCATTACTGCTGCTCCATGTGGGAGGGGATGAAGCAGCAGTAAGAGATTTTAGGGTGTTGGGATAGGCACTGAGGGAAGCTGGGGCCCAGGTAATTTTCTTCTTCCCTCTTTCCAGTTATGAGTGGCGACAAAGCACAGCCCAGACGGATCCAGTAAGTTAATACATGGCTCCCTGGCTGCTGTCACCTCAATAACTTTGGGTTTTTTGATAATGGGATAGCCTACACAGCACTGGGACTACAGGCTCCAGATGGGAGCCACCTTTCTTAGAGGGGGATAAGGGTCTTTGCCCAGAAGCTTGC